>JABMCL010000740.1:0-105000 GCA_018857735.1 Alviniconcha marisindica
AATCGTTGTTTTGACCTGATTAAAGTAATTCTGTGTTGATAAATGCTTTGTCGTATATATTTTGCTTAGCTGACTTCATGTTTGTGTTTATTTTGGGTTAAAATTTAACTTATTAATTTGTGTCTGTAGAACTAATTGTATTATAGAAATTTGGGTTTCCCTTTCGCGTTGCGACTAAAATAAGCGCCCCAGGCGAAAGTTCCCCGATTTTTTTGGTGCAGTTTTTTGGGTGTCTTGCTTCTTTTACAGGGGTTGTATTGTAATTGTTATGACCTTTTAAACCCGTGGGAGGGCCCTTTTCTGATGTAAGTTTTATTGACATTAAATATTTTGTACATTGTGTTAGTTGTGTTTATTTTGTACGAATCTGTTTTGACAGGCGCAACCCCCTTCCCCCACTCTTGTTTAAATTAAATAATCATGTGTGTAATTTTGTTTATTGTTTAAAGATTGTAACTGTAGTTTTTATTTGATTTTTTTCATGTTTTAATTAGTTTTTGTAGAGGAAATTAGTGGGAAGGAAACAATTTTCAGCCATTTTGGGTCCAGAGGGCCGATTTTATTGTAGCGATAGCGTGTGTCCGGCCCGCGCCGTTCTCTTATCTATCGTCGGTGAGGATTTTGGGTGTGATGAAAATTGTCCGCTGCTGTAGAATAAAACCTGATTGCCGTATGCCTGCTGTGGTCTCCATTTTTACTGACTACGCTGCCTGTGCCCTGTCCTTCTACCACTCCACACCATTACATATATATATATGAGCTGTAATGTAATGTGAACTTGCAGCCAGAATCAACAGAATGTAAATAACTCATGGGGTCAGGCTAAGTATGTCTTCATTTTTTCTAGGGTTTCTTCTAACTTCCTTTTCAGTCTTAAACCTTGGACTACAGGGCAAACAAAGCACCTACCTGTTTGTGTGAATCCCCTTCACTTAGTTTTGGAGGCAACCATTTATTACTAGGGGGCTTTCAGTTGCTGTTTACTTTTCCCTCTCTTTTTTTTAATAGAACAGAAGCATAAACATCCATTCACATTCACAGACTGTTTGGTTCTATGAGAAGGGGGAGGGTAAGCGTAGAAATTAGGCATTTAATTATATGTAGATGTTGAAGACTATATGACAACAAGGGGGGGGGGGGGGGGGGGGGGGGGGAGCAAGAGAGAAGACTGAATTTGGAGGAGAATGTAATAAGGATACACAAATGTCATAAGCAACATAATACAATACATTCTGATTGTTAGTGGTGCTAAACAGAAAAACAATGACAACAAAATGAAACATCCTATTAATGTCAGTGGTGCTAAACAGAAAAACAATGACAACAAAATAAAACATCCTATTAATGTCAGTGGCGCTAAACAGAAAAACTGTGACAACAAAATGAAACATCCTATTAACATTGGTTATATCTGAACAGTTGTTTTTACCTAAGATATTTTTTATGTAACCACAATGCAGGAAGCTTACAAATCAGTCTTCATATCAGAAAAACAACAAGAAGACTTTTGGAATGTTTAGTTTACATTTCAGTGGTTTATAAACCTCTGTATGTTTTGTTTGTTTTTGTTTGTGTGTATCATGTGTTTTTTGGTTGTTGTTTTTTATCTCATTATTGTTAACATGTTAAGTACTATTTGTCATTTGTTTTTATTTTTCATATGTTTATATTTGGGGTGCCTATTTTCCCTTGCAATTCCAGGATGTTTTTACAGAGGAAATTGAGCAATCACAGAGCAGCGTTGCCTCATTCTTACTAAAGTCACAAGGTCTAGCAGAGAGAAGCAGTGAGAAAATGCCTTAATGGAGCACAAGATTTTCTGTATAGCACTAACAGTGTAAAACTTGTACATTCCAGGAACCTTTAGTGTCTCTTAGAAGAGGGGAAGGGGGATTCAGGTATGTGTTGTGTTGTGAAAGAAATCATACATTATGTGCACTATACTGTATACATGTACTCTTTGTATAGCAGTATAATACTGATACAGTCAAGGAACCTTTATTGTCTCTCAGAGGATGTTGAGGTCTGTGTTGAAGCAGGTGTTGAGGTCTGTGTTGTGTTGTTAAAGAAATCATACTTTGTGCACTATATTGTACACACACATTTTGTAGATAGTGCTATATGCATACCTGTCCTTAATTATATCTCTTCACACACTGGCAGGTCAGTTTCATCAATAGACCACAAGTGGAAGATCAGTAAACCAGTGGCTTTTTTCCCCACCTAGACCTCAGGTGATTGGGACTCAAAACACAGGAATGTGAAAATAGCATGAATGTGTCACAGGTGGTATTGGGCAGGGGCAGCAGTCTGCTAAAAATATCAGATGTTGCCAGTTGTATATTGGCAGGCTATTTTAAAAAGTGTGTGTGGGTGTGTGCATGCTCTCATTTATTTTCTGCTTCTTAAGAAAATAACAAGTTTTAATTTGGGCCAGGTTTCAGTTTGGTAAGTGAAACTGAACTTTCACTTTCATGAATTTTGTGCCATGAACATCTTATTTGGTGTGTGAGAAAGGGCAATGAATGTTGTTACTGATAATCATGTTCCAACCAGGCAGGACAGAACTTTGTGATACACGTGATGTCAAATGATATTGTACATAATATGTATGTACACTGAATCTGATTTAATACAGAAGCAGAAAGCCCATAGATGTGGTCATTACCAACCTAAAATTATGCTGGCAACACTTTTAAACACTGAGGTCACTGTGTGGCAGGGCAAAAATCAGTGAAGAAACTTCTGCTCCAACCAGATGGAGTCCAACCTGTTCTTGAAAGCCTGCAGTTACAGGGATGGGGTGTCACCCACATCAAGGGGTCATGAGTTCCAGTTGTTGGCAACTTTGATCTGAAAGGGGACAAAATTGGACACAGACTTACGCAACATCTGAACTTCTTCAGCATGTGTTTGAGCCCTCTTGTCTCAGTATGCATTTCCAAGAGATTGTTGTTGACACTGTGTTGCAGGCCTGCAGAAGTTGAAAATATTCTGCAACAGTTCTAACCTGCCAGGCTGACTGTGACAGTCTGCTAGCCCAAAGACATTATTACCAGCCCGAGAGTGTTTGCCCCAATATTTTGTGACTTTTATGTATGTCACACCCAGCCTCGTTTTTGCAGATTTAGCCAAGCTACAAAAAACGGAGATGACATTGTATTGATGATGCTTCACTGATTTACTCTCTGGTCACTGGTGACCAAAGCTTCATTAATACAGAAGAAGAAAAAAATCATCATTTTAGAACTAGAAGACCAAATTCTGATTGGCCCAGTGGGCAAGAGCCTTTTCTACCTGTCACGACTGAGCAATTGTTTTTCTCAGGCGTGCTATTGGCCATGTGTATAGTTGTATGCCTCAGTCATGTCTCCCCTTTCCCCAAAGACCTTCATGCATCCACTAATCCACATTATGCATCCACTGATGCCTGTTTTTCAATGTCTCTCCCCTAGCAGGCACTCAAGCAGCAGGGCCAGGGAGTGGTAGCCAAGATTTCAGTGGATAGGCCAGTTGATAATGCCATACCCCCGCCAGCCCCTGTGGAGGTCAACAGTGGTAAAGCCAAAGGCATCGCCAAGGCAACGCTCACCAAGGGAAAGCTTGGCAACTTTGAGCCCAGAGACCCTCCACCAGTAAATGCTCCAGGTGAGGTGGTGTGTGCTGTGAACAGGTGTGAGAGTGTGCATGCTTGTGTGTGTGTGTGCGTGCGCATGTGTGTGCGTGCGTGCATGTGTGTGTATGTGTGTTTTCATGTTTGTCTTTATGAATGTGTGTGTATGTGTGTGTGTTGTCTAGCAGACACACACACACACCAGCTCTGTATGTGTGTTTGTGTGTATTTATGTTTGTCGTTATGAATGTGTGTGTGTGTGTTTTCATGTTTGTCTTCATGAATGTGTGTCATGTGTGTGTGTGTGTTTTACTGTGTGCATTCATGTGTGTGTTCATGAATGAATATGTGTATGTTCATGGGAGTATTTATGAATGTGTGTGTGTGATTTTATGTGTTAGTGTGCACAGGTTTGACTTCAGTTGAATCTGGTTGAATTGGGCCAGAAATGTAATTATTTTAGTTACGTTGTTTTGTTTTGTTTTTAAATATTTGTGCATATTCTTTTTTCTCAAGGTCTGGGTAATGCCAGAAACAAAGGAATTTTGTTTGCCTGTGGTAGAATTTTAACATCTGGCCCAGGTTAGTTCTAAGTCAGTTCATTGTGTATGTGTATGTGTGTGTGCATGCTCTGCAATAGGTGACAAATACAGGGGGTCATCTGTTTAAGTATTTGCACCTGTCCTCATGTCCAGGTGAGGGGGGGCAACCAGTCCACCTAGGAATGGATGAGCAGTCGATAGCTGACATGCAGATCCAACAGTATGGTTTCAACATGGTGGCCAGTGACAAAATTGCCATGAACAGATCAATCCCTGACACTCGCTTGGAGGAGTGAGTCCTTGTACTGTTCTGGACTGTTTGTTCTTATGCATGCTCTTTCCTGCCAGCGGTGTTCAAAAGGCACAGAGACTGTTGTTAGTCCATTTTTTTCTCTGACCTAGTTAACTTGGGTGGGAGCAAATGTTTGTGTAAGGAATGAAAAAGACTTGGGTACAGGAGTATGGGGGTGTCAAAGCTCAGTGGAGTGCTGTGTGGTTGTTGTATATTAGCATTTTGTCATCTAAAACCCTGAGATGCCCACTGCTGGGTGAAAAGGTGGAGCATGATCAACCATTTCCACTCCTGTACACACTGTCATATGTATACTTACAAGAGCAGTATTACCCCCACTCTGGCAGCACATGGATTGCAGTCTTGGGGTTTGTCATGTCATGGAGATTACTATCGCTGAAAGTACTGCAGTCCTGTCATGGGACTCTCAACTCTACAGATATTGTGCTGTAGCCCTGATGTTTTGCCCAGAAACCATAAATTGCCAATAATGACAATGTTGGTAGCCTCTAACTGGTGCTGGGTTACAGCCCTTAAACCCTGAGGTTTTTGACAGGATGAGGTCCCCGGACAATTTGTTTTTTGACAGGATGAGGTCCCCAGACAATTTGATTTTTGACAGGATGAGGTCCCCAGACAATCTGGTTTTTGACAGGATGAGGTCCCCAGACAATTTGGTTTTTGACAGGATGAGGTCCCCAGACAATTTGGTTTTTGACAGGATGAGGTCCCCAGCAATTTGTTTTGATCAGCATTTAATCTTCAGTACTGTGATAATAAATGTTGCTCACTGTGAATGTAAGCAATGTAACAAATGTTTGGTGTGCTTTTGGTCTTTGTTGCCAAGTTAAACTATTAGTCTATTGTTGTTGTTGTTTTTACTGCGCACTGTAAGACAAATTTCCTTGTAAACTTGTATGGGACAATAAATATTCTGATTCTGATTTTAGGGAATTTGCTAGGGCCTGCTTAATTTTAAACCATAGCAACAAGGGATCTTAGTGAATATTAAAAAAATGTGCTATAGAATTATTGCATAAAAGTAGAAAAGAAAAACTTAAAAGTTGGAATTTTGTTAATCCTTTAGGTTGGTATCAATGTTAATCCTTTAGATTGGTATCAACAGGAAATCTTTCCGATACTCCATAGATGAGCTCTTTACTCAGAGGTGTTGGTAATTTTGTTGTTTTGTTGTTGTTTGTGCTTGGCCAGGTCCTTCACATACACATGCATACATCTGTTTATGTGCATGCTTGCAAACACGAACACTGGCTTATGTGTGACTTATGTGTGATGTATGTTCATCAGGCATGGCAAATAATCCTGAATGTTGAATGTGACTGCAGGTGTAAGTACTGGAACTACCCTGAAGACCAGCCCACAGCCAGTGTGATCCTTGTGTTTCACAATGAGGGATTCTCCACACTGGTCAGAACAGTCCACAGCATCATCAACACCTCTCCACCACACATGTTGAAGGAGGTGGTCATGGTTGATGACTTCAGTGATAAAGGTAAGAACTAAAGGTGTGCTTGTGTCTGTCTTTAGCCAGTTTAAAGAATCCTTGGGGGGATGTTGATGTCCTTGTGTTTGTCTTTTAGACAACATAGAGGGCCCCCTGTGTTGACATGCTGGTGTTTGTCTTTCAGCCAACATAAAGGGTCCTCTGGAGAGGTGTTGACATGCTGGTGTTTGTCTTTCAGCCAACTTGAAGGGTCCTCTGGAGGAGTATGTGAAGCAGTTCAAGGGCAAGGTCAAGCTGTTCAGGAATGAGGAACGTGAGGGCTTGATTCGGACTCGAACACGGGGGGCTGAGTTGTCTACTGGGGATGTCATAGTCTTCTTGGATGCTCACTGTGAATGCAACCGCAACTGGCTGCCTCCTCTTCTGGACAGGATTCGACAGAACAAGTGAGACACAAATTATATAGACTAATAGAGTACATCCACAATTTTTGACCATCACAGAAATTCTGCAATGTATCAGCTGGTGCCAGTCTGAAGCGGTTCACTTGAAAATGAGATGCATTGAACCTCTCAAAGTGACATTATCTAAGGTTGCAAGTGTTTCATTCATCAAAGCTTTCATTGGAATTCTGCACCACTGCTTGTCACAAAGTCCATTAGTGTTGTTTGCTTGGCAACCAGACAGTGACATAAACATTATCTTGTTTCTGTTTACAGTCTTTGGGGTTCATGTTGATAATATAAAGTCATATGAAACACAGACTGATTTAGAATGCTTGATGCATCATTTATCACAACACACACAAAAAATTGAATGGCTAGAAGCTAAATTAAAAAATGGCCGATCCTATGTGGAGTTTCCAGGTGTTCCCTGTAATTTGGGCCTCCTAATTTCACAACAAAAACGTAGTAGATCAGCTGCAACAGACACCCATCCACACACGCATGCACACTCACAGGCACGCAACACACACATGCACGCATGCACGCACACACACATACACACACACACACACACTCACACGCTTAAAGAAGCGTATTTCAAGAAGGCTTCACAGATTATTGTTTGCTGTGTTTGTGTTGTCTAGGAAAACCATGGCAGTGCCTATAGTAGACGGAATAGACTGGAACAACTTTGAATACCGCCCTGTGTACTCCGCTGTCCACCACAGGGGGATCTTCGAGTGGGGCTTTCTGTACAAGGAGAACCGGGTGCCTCAGCAAGAGCTGGACACCCGACAGTACAATAGTGAACCCTACAGGTACAGTGCAACACCTGACCCAACACCACCTTAACAAACACAACAATGAATCTACAGGAACAGCTAGTGCAACACCTGACCCAACACCACCTTAACAAACACAACAATGAACCTACAGGTACAGTGCAACACCTGACCCAAAACCACCTTAACAAACACAATAATAAATCTACAGAAACAGTGCAACACCTGACCCAACACCACCCTAACAAACATAATGGTGAACCCTACAGTTACAGTGCAATACTTGACCCAACACAACCCTAACAAACACAACAAAGAACCCTACAGGTACAGTGTAACACCCAATCCTTCACCACCCTAACAAACACAACAGTGAACCCTACAGGTACAGTGTAACACCTGACCCAACACCACCTTAACAAACACAACAGTGAACCCTACAGGTACAGTGTAACACCTGACCCAACACCACCTTAACAAACACAACAGTGAACCCTACAGGTACAGTGTAACACCTGACCCAACACCACCTTAACAAACACAACAGTGAACCCTACAGGTACAGTGTAACACCCGATCCTTCACCACCCTAACAAACACAACAGTGAACCCTACAGGTACAGTGTAACACCTGACCCAACACCACCTTAGCAAACACAACAGTGAACCCTACAGGTACTGTGTAACACCCAATCCTTCACCACCATAACAAACACAACAGTGAACCTTACAGGTACAGTGTAACACCTGACACAACAACACCCTAACAAACACAACAGTGAACCCTACAGGTACAGTACAGTACCTGAACCAACACCATCCTGCCAGGTGCAGTGCAACACCTAACCTAATCCAATGCCACCCTAACAAACAACAGTGAACCTTGCAGGTATAGTGTAACACCTGACATTGTCTAGTGGGAGAGATGGAATTAAGGGTAGGTAGTAATATAATGATTCATTTTCTTTATATATTGCTGTTTCTCATATGGCACATGTACTTTTATATTATACATTGTTAGTTGTCATAATTATATGTATTATGTTTGTGAAACTTAGAAAATGTTGGAGATTGTAAAGCGCAGTGAGTTTGGGTACACCAGAGAATAGCGCTATACAAAAGTTATATATTATTATTACTATTAGTGTTTCAAAAAATGGGTGAATATGAACATGGATTATTGAGTAGAGTTTGCATAACTGAAAGTAGCTAATTATTTTCAAGCTAGTAATCGCTGCTTGTTACTGCAGCTAAGTGTAAGTTACTGACTTCCTAAAAATGTTTAGTGGTTATACATGGAAACTGCAACATTGATGCTGTTGCCAAGAAGTCTGTCTATTGGGTGGTTCAGGCAGAGTTGTTAACTCCCATGACTTTTGCCTGGCATCACTTAAGTCCCTTGGCTGTTTTTACTTCCGGTGCGTACTTTCTTCACAGTGGAAGGCGGTGACAATAAATTCGCAAAGTTTACAGTGCCAACTTTAAAGGCATTTTTGAAGGTCCGTAGTCAAAATGTGTCTGGCAAAAAGCAATAACTTGTTGCTCGTGCTATAGGATGGCAAAAAGCCTGTTTTTTCCATGAACTTGCGATCTTCTGGTTAGCCAAAAAACGATGTAAAGACACTTTTTTTTCATTCTCCATCACCTTTCCCTTGTAATTTTTGCAAATGCAGCAATAATGGCATTTTTACTGGTTCACAATTCTACGTTCAACTTCCATTGTTATACACAGCATGAAGCAACGCCTACTCAGAAATCGGCCCAGAAGTGACGCTGCGACCCTCTTGCAACTTCTTGTGCAAAAGATTACAAAGGGCATTTACTCATGCAAACCAGGTTCACAGAACCACCCAATATCACTGGTGTTTTAGTGCTAGTTGCTGGCTTTTGCCACCATTATATCAAACCATTGAATTTTCAGAGGTTTTGTTTTAGTGCGGCTTGTTAATGTTATATTAGGTTTTGCTGCCATCATATCAAACCATTGAATTTTCAGAGGGTTTTTTTTTAGTGTTAGGTTTTGCCGCCATCATATCAAACCATTGAATTTTCAGAGTTTTTGTTTTAATGCAGCTTGTTAATGTTAGGTTTTGCTGCCATCTTATCAGACCATTGAATTTTCAGAGTTTTTGTTTTGGTGCAGCTTGTAATTGTTAGGTATTGCCTCCTTCATATAAGACCGTTGAATTTTCAGAGTTTTTACTATTTCTGTTTCAGGTCTCCCACCCACGCTGGTGGCTTGTTTGCGATGAACAGGGATTACTTCTTTGAACTTGGGGGCTATGACCCAGGACTGCGAATCTGGGGGGGAGAAAACTTTGAACTGTCTTTCAAGGTCAGGAAAAAAACGTTTGTAACTCTCTTTTAGGGTAATAAGAATTAAAAACACCTTGAACTGACTTTTGGGATAATAATAATGCTTTGAAGTCTTTTAGGATAATAATATCACTTTCAACTCTCTTTTAGGATAACACAAGAACTTTGAGCTCTCTTTTACTAGCTTTAGGGTAAAAACACTTTGAACTCTCTTGTAGGGTACTAAGGAGAACATTTTGAACCCTCTTTTAAAGTAATAACACTGAGAGCTTGTGAATTTCTTTCAAGACAATAAGGGCACAGGCTTGAACTGTTTTACCAGGCAGTCAAGGGAACAATTTTATCTCTTTCAAAGCCACCAAGAGAACATTTTGAACTGTCTTTTAACCCCTTCACTGCCCCAGCCTGTAACATTTCTGGGCTGAAAGATGCACAGACGCGCCTGCAAACAGTGTATTTTTCAGTCCTATAACACATCTACCTTCAGTGCTCTGCGTTTCGATGAAAATTGTTTTACATGCCAGCATGAAAACAAAGAAAAAGGCTTACGGGTTTCAAATTTCACACTGTTATTGGTCGTTTTTAAGTGACATCCTGGCAGTGAAGGGATTAAGGTAACATTACATATCATTTGTGCATATCTGGCTACAGATTCTGTGTTGCTGTATGCTGTTCTGTTGTGAATGTCACATGTTCTGTGTGCAGATATGGCAATGTGGGGGTGTCATAGAGTGGGTACCGTGCTCCAGAGTGGGCCATATCTACAGAAACTTCATGCCCTACAGCACAGGCCAGCAGAAGGAGAAGATCCCTATCATCACTATTGTGAGTGGTGACTTCTACAGCATGCACGCATTCTCTGGATGGAGTTTTGCCAAAGACTGTACCTCAGTTCCCATTCTGCAGTTATATGCTTGATCTTATTTGCGTTTGCTAACTCCACACTGGGATACCAGCTGGTGCAGAAATTAAGGCTGCCTTTGCTGAGAACCCAGAGCTATAAAGGTTTGTCTCTTTTAAGTTTGGAGTAGGCCACAATACAGCTTTACTTGTCTTGCCTGTGGCCACGACTTCCTTCCTCTCCTGTCTTCCTGTTTTATTTGACTTCATTTTTTTCACAGCCTTCTTCTAACATAAAATGATGTGCCTTAAAGCATTAACCAGACTTTTACTTTACTTTTTTTTTTTTTAATATCGCCTAGTTGGTTTTATCTTCACTTCATTTTTTATTGTTGTTTTCAACAAGCCAGTCAATTGCTGATTTTCAGAACTACATGAGAGTGGTGGAGGTGTGGCTGGATGAAGAATTCCGTGAATATTTCTACACCAGAGAGCCCATGGTTCGAGGCTATCCAATTGGTGACATCAGCAAACAGCTTCAGTTCAAAAAGGATCACAACTGTAAGAGCTTTAAGTGGTTCATGGACAACATTGCATACGACGTCTACTATCAGTTCCCAAAACTTCCACCCAACAGGGCTTGGGGAGAGGTAGGACATGCTCTGTTTCAATCAGGATTGTTAGTAGGCCTTAATGAGTGCATACTGTTTTATTGGGGAGAGGTAGGACATGCTCTGTTTCAATCAGGATTGTTAGTAGGCCTTAATGAGTGCATACTGTTTTATTGGGGAGAGGTAGGACATGCTCTGTTTCAATCAGGATTGTTAGTAGGCCTTAATGAGTGCATACTGTTTTTATTGGGGAGAGGTAGGACATGCTCTGTTTCAATCAGGATTGTTAGTAGGCCTTAATGAGTGCATACTGTTTTATTGGGGAGAGGTAGGACATGCTCTGTTTCAATCAGGATTGTTAGTAGGCCTTAATGAGTGCATACTGTTTTATTGGGGAGAGGTAGGACATGCTCTGTTTCAATCAGGATTGTTAGTAGGCCTTAATGAGTGCATACTGTTTTTATTGGGGAGAGGTAGGACATGCTCTGTTTCAATCAGGATTGTTAGTAGGCCTTAATGAGTGCATACTGTTTTTATTGGGGAGAGGTAGGACATGCTCTGTTTCAATCAGGATTGTTAGTAGGCCTTAATGAGTGCATACTGTTTTATTGGGGAGAGGTAGGACATGCTCTGTTTCAATCAGGATTGTTAGTAGGCCTTAATGAGTGCATACTGTTTTTATTGCTTTGTCTGTCTTGCGACAGTCCAGGGAGCAGGGAGGTCAGAGGTGAGGAGGAGGAGCCTAGAACTCTTTGCAAAATATGAATGATGATTGGTGAACATTGTTTTGTGACACTCCAGGGAGCAGGGAGGTCAGAGGTGAAGGGGAGGAGCCTAGAGCTCTTTGCAAAATATGAATGATGATTGGTGAACATTGTCTTGTGACAGTCCAGGGAGCAGGGATGTCAGAGGTGAGGAGGAGGAGCCTAGAACTCTTTGCAAAATATGAATGATGATTGGTGAACATTGTTTTGTGACACTCCAGGGAGCAGGGATGTCAGAGGTGAAGGGGAGGAGCCTAGAGCTCTTTGCAAAATATGAATGATAATTGGTGAACATTGTCTTGCGACAGTCCAGGGAGCAGGGAGGTCAGAGGTGAAGGGGAGGAGCCTAGAGCTCTTTGAAAAATATGAATGATGATTGGTGAACATTGTCTTGCGACAGTCCAGGGAGCAGGGAGGTCAGAGGGAAAGGGGAGGAGCCTAGAGCTCTTTGCAAAATGTGAACGATGATTGGTGAACATTGACTTGTGACATTCCAGGGAGCGGGGAGGTCAGAGGTGAGGGGGAGGAGCCTAGAGCTCTTTGCCAAATGTGAACGATTGGTAAACATTTTGTGACAGTCCAGTGAACGTGGAGGTCAGAGTGCTGAGACTCACTGGAGGAGTGGAAGGGGGTGGGACCTAGAGCTCTTTACCAAATGTGAATGTGAATGATGATTGGTGACATGGTTTTG
This sequence comes from Alviniconcha marisindica, assembly GCA_018857735.1. NCBI lineage: Eukaryota > Metazoa > Mollusca > Gastropoda > Provannidae > Alviniconcha > Alviniconcha marisindica. Next base: position 12,363 of record JABMCL010000740.1, read on the forward strand.
TGGCAGTTCAAGGAGCGGGGAGGCCAAAGGTGCTGGGATACAATGGGACAGGGGATGGGTGGAGGGGCCATTGGCGCCTATATCTGTCACCATGGTGGTAACAACCAGGTAATCAGTAATGGCACTTCCTCTGTTTTGTGGGCAGTAATGAATGGTCATAGTTTGTGATGTGTGTCTCCTTGTAGTGGTTTCAGTTGTATGTGATTGTGTGTGTGTGTGGTGTGGTGTGTGTGGGGTGGTAGTGGTGTGGTGTGGTGTTTGTGTGTGTGTGTGTGTTCTTGTATTTAATCTAGCTTCAAAGTATCCAGTTAAAGCTGAAGCCCTATTAGTCTCATGACTGACACACTTTCCTGTACTCTTGGTACAGAGCAATCCAGTGGAAAGCAATCAAGCCACCAGTCACTGGTTTAAACCTTTCCTTCTGCGCATTCTTTTTCTCCCTCAGGGATTTTTTCCCAAAAAACTAATGTTCCCTTTGCTGAGAATGCAGAGCTGTCAAAGGCTCTTTGATTTCAAGTTTTGGGTAGGTCAGGATGTGGATTTGCATGCTTTGCCTATTGCCTGAAGTTATTACTTTCTAAATTCAGCTATCCCAGTTCTCTGAAGTTATTACTTTCTAAATTCAGCTATTTCAGTTCATTCAGTTTCATTGATCCCAATCCTCTCTCCACATGAAGTGATGTATCCTGAATATCAGACTCTTGGTTATAATCTGATAAACTAAGTTTCACTCTGATATTACCTTCATGATTGACTGTAACTACCTTTTCTGTTTGTTTTGCACCTTGTTCCCAGTCTCCACCCCCCACCCTGTCCCGCCTCCCTTCTCTTGCCCCTGCTTCTGTTTGCTTTGCACCTTGTTCCCAGTCTCCACCCCCCACCCTGTCCCGCCTCCCTTCTCTTGCCCCTGCTTCTGTTTGCTTTGCACCTTGTTCCCAGTTGTTCCCAGTCTCCACCCCCCACCCTGTCCCACCTCCCTCCTCTTGTCCCTGCTTCTGCTTCTTTTGTATAACCCCCAGCAGAAGCTAATGTTGCAACAGCAGTAGAATTTTAGGGGAAATTGTGGACAGATTTCACATTATTGGGCAGTTCAGTGAAGCTAGTTTGCACGAGTGAATGCCCTTTGTAATCTTTTGTGCAAGAAGTCATGAGAGGTCGCAACGTCACTTCGGGGCCGATTTCTGAGTAGGCGTTGCTTCACGCTGTGTTTAACAATGGAAGCTGAACCTAGGATTGTGAAGCAGTACAAATGCCGCCACTGTTGCAGTTGCAAAAATTACCAGGGAAAGGGGATGGAGGGTGGGGAAAAAGTGTCTTTGCGTCATTTTTTGGCTGGCCAGAAGATCGCATGTTCGTGGAAAAAATGCATTTTGGGGCATCCTATAGCACAAGCAACAAGTTATTGGTTGTTGCCAGACACATTCTGACTATGGGCCTCCAGAAATGTCTTTAAAGTTGGCAGTGTAAAATTTGCAAATTCACTGTCACCACCTTCCATTGTGAAGAAAGTACGCACTGGAAGTAAAAGCAGCCAAGGGACTTAAGCAGTGCCAAGCAAAAGTTATGGGAGTTAACAACCCCGCCTGAACCGCCCAAAAAGTGTGGTATTGTTGACTGAATTGAAAAGGTATTTGTCTTTGTGTGTGTGGTATTACTGACTGAATGAGGGGGGTATTTGTCTTTTTGTGTGCAGTAGTACTGATTGAATGAGGAAGGTATTTTGTCGCTGTGTGCAGTATCATGGACTCAATAGGGAAGGGATTTGTTTTTGTGTGTGCAGTGTTATGTATTGACTGAATGAGGAAGAGCTTTATAATTATGTGTACTTTTTATTGAGTGAATGAAGAAGGGATATGTCTTTGTGTGTGCAGTTATATCAACCGAATGAGGAAAGGATATGTCTTTGTGCGTGCAGTTATAGCAACTAAATGAGGAAGGATATGTCTTTGTGTGTGCAGTTACATAAACGGAAGGAAGAAGGGATATGTCTTTGTGTGTGTAGTTATATCGACTGAATGAGGAAGGGATATATATTTGTGTGTGCACTTATATTGACTGACTGAAGAAAGGATACGTCTTTGTGTGTGCAGTTATATTGACTGAATGATGAAAGGATATGTCCTTGTGCAGTTGCATCAGCTGAATGAGGAAGCGATATGTCTTTGTGTGTGCAGTTATATCGACTGAATGCCTTTGTATGTGCAGTTTTATCGACTGAATGAGAAAGGGCAGATAGGAACAGGGGAGTGGTGTCTCAAGTCAGAGAATGGAGACACCATACATATCAGACGCTGTGATGTGCAACCCTCCGGACCTTGGAAATGGGATGATGTGAGTACAACCCCACCCCAGCCCCATCCACCCACTCACTTTGGTGCTGTAATTGCTTGTCAGTAGAGTTTGCGCCCCTCCTTTCATAATTATGGTTAAGAGTGCCTAAAGCTTTCGATCTGACCACCATGTGTTGAATGGTGGGATGCATGGTGATTTGAATCTGATTCCAGCATTCATCAAATCCATGTATTCTGCCTCTTTGTTTGAAGCTGATGTATTTTGTCATCAACGAATGCATGCTGTTACATGTTTTGTAGGTTTTCTTTAGCGCATGTGAGTCTTTTGCTCTGTTGCTGAGATTAGATTTTGGGTCAAATCTGGCAGGTGTTTTGTGCAAAAACTGTTTGTGACATCGTGATTGGTTTAAGCTGTTTGGGTGACAGGCAGCCCAGAACCCTCTATTCGCTCCCCAGGATAAGCGCGACTTTCAGCAACGATAATCTGTGTGATGTGGCAGGCTCACACCCCTCTGTGCAGCTGCCTGAATGGTGAGGCGAACTGTGGTAATCTGTGTGATGTGGCAGGCTCAAACCCCTCTGTGCAGCTGCCTGAATGGTGAGGCGAACTGTGGTAATCTGTGTGATGTGGCAGGCTCAAACCCCTCTGTGCAGCTGCCTGAATGGTGAGGCGAACTGTGGTAATCTGTGTGATGTGGCAGGCTCAAACCCCTCTGTGCAGCTGCCTGAATGGTGAGGCGAACTGTGGTAATCTGTGTGATGTGGCAGGCTCAAACCCCTCTGTGCAGCTGCCTGAATGGTGAGGCGAACTGTGGTAATCTGTGTGATGTGGCAGGCTCAGACCCCTCTGTGCAGCTGCCTGAATGGTGAGGCAAACTGCGTGGTCTTCATGTGTGTGTACAAAGGCTGCGCAGCCAGATTTTACCCAGGTTGGTTTCAACCTCCAAGCCAAGAAATCGAGGGTTCCTGCTGCCAGTCACCCAAGCCGCTTCAGCCAGTCAAAATGTCACAGAAAATATCTCGTGTGAAAAGCCCAAAGAGTGACACACATGTAGCAACAGAGCAAAAGACAGGTGGACCGCGAACTAAGCTTTCAGCGTAAGGTGGTACATGTTCATTGATGATGAGATACTTCATCAGAAATGAAATGAGGCAAATTGCTTTCGTATGATTGTTAATTACAGCAACTTGATCATGAATATATACCACTTTATTTTACTGTTGCAGATACTTCATCAGAAATGAAATGAGGCAAATTGCTTTCGTATGATTGTTAATTACAGCAACTTGATCATGAATATATACCACTTTATTTTACTGTTGCATGCATTCAAGGGAGATAGTCGACATGTTGCCTGATTTCACAAAACTTTAACATAGGCCATTATTTAAGGTCTTGCAATTTATACCAGGAGCCAGTTTAATGAACACGGTTATAAACTATGCTAGCGGAAAGCCCTCCGACCCACTGCGCGGTTATAGTTATGTGCACGATTTGAATTTACGACAGCCCCGCCAAATTGCAGCCATGCTGTCGGTTACAACTGTGCTGGCATAAGGCCGTCTATATTTAACTGTGACTGGAAACCCCCCAGGATTTTCCTTCACATCCACTACAAACTGACATCAAATGAATCTCCAATCACACGCTGAAAAGTATCTGTTGCATAAAACCGCAAAGCGATCATTATTTGCATTGATAATAATAGTAATGTAAATAAATTATTGAAAAAAAATTAAGCACCATAATTTTCTGCAAAACAACAAAAGCAAGACAAGGGGGGGGGAATGAAAGAAAAAGAAAAAAAGAAGCTCAAAATGCTTCAGTTACAGTTTCCACAGAGTACACCATAAAATGCAAAAACAAACAAAAAAAGGCTCTAAAGAAGTACAATGAAACACATGCAAGTACAGCTCTGGCCACCAGCAACAAGAGCAGACGAACTCCCCTTTGTCGATGCGAGGTACTGCAAATCATTAAACTCATCGATTGCCTCAAGGACCTCACGGTGTCCAAAAAATCAAAAACGCTGAAATAATCTTAGATCATTGTACAGTCCAGTGGTTTTATTCAGTCACCAAATTTATGATCTCTTATGAGTGGGATTGTGCATGTGTACCGAACTGGTCTTTTGGCAGCCATCATGAATCTCGTATCAAACAGCTGATTTTGTACCCAGCGGCGGCAAGCTAACGCCAGCGCAGAGCAGCTTACACATGGGGGGGAGGTGTTATAAACTGTGACCGTGATTAGGATGTTGGTAGCCATTGTAACCGCTTCATTGGCCGTAAAAATATCACTTTGAGCTGTTATAGTTTATAACCATCGCTTAGGATGGTGTAAATGCCGTTATAACTGCTCTATTAAACCGGCTCCAAGTTAGATTACCATGACCTTGTTTCATGGTCTCAGGTGTGTCAGAAACATATGTGGCAAATTATGTTTTTTAGATTCTTGTCCCGTTAGTTTAAACATTTAAACATTATATGGTTGCTATATATACATTAAACTGATCATTTGCAATATGTTTTGTGGGACTTTCATATACTTAAGGGAGATAATTAACTTTTTCTTCTTCTTGAATATGAGTTGTCTGAGCATAATGGCTCCTCTTGTTACAGTGAAGTCCTTTGATTTCATTGTTACCAAAAATGTCATTAACCTGTGTTGGACAGCAATCTGGGCTCATTCACAACAAGGACTACAATAAATGTGTGGAAATTGGAGATGACAGCCATCTTCACCTCCAGCGTTGCAACTCCTCCATCCCTACTCAGCTATGGGATATCAAGGAAGTCTATCCATGGAAACATTAATTTCAGTTGGAGAGAACTTGACGGCCACTTTGTGTGTGTGTGTTTATGACCCAAACATCTCAGTCTGCTTGAAATTTTATCCTAGTGTGTGTGTGTGTGTGTGTGTGTGTGTGTGTGTGTATGTGTTAGAGAGAGAGAGAGAGAGAGAACACCTGCTTAAGAGAGAACTGAAACTGCCAAAAATTCAGGTGTACTGGCATGACAGCAATGTGTGTGTAAAAATGTGCAAGATGTTTGTGTGGTTTTATTTATGGTTGGAACCTGCACTCAGATGGAAAGAATAAGACATTTAACTTTTCAAGATCTTGGCTCTGGGTTAATAGATATATTATGTACTATCATGTTTGTTGATACTGCTGTGTGGTGTAAATTAAGTACTTTCCACAGTCTGGTGTTCATTTTACCCACACGTAACACTAAACCATAAATTCTTGCCACAACTTCATTTGAAACACTAAAAAATGATTTTTCTTTGACAGCTGCCACAGCGAAAAGAATTTTCACATAAACGCCAAACGCAAGGTTTGTGCTCATAGGCTTAATAGTTAATACACATACAGATGCTGAATATTACACATTAATGCTAACAAGCTAACACATTATTATTTTATGATGTCTATGGATTTGGATAACAAAGACTCTAAATTGTCCAGACACTGATGCATGGATGACACCAAGTGTAAGATGATACACAAATGAGAAGTGATGCATCACACGTAATAAAAATCACTAATCAGTTCATTTGGTAGAAAGGAGAGAAAAGAGAAGGAACAATGCTGAAATTTCAATGCACAGGGTCTCAAATATATTGTGGCCATTTTTAATCAAGATTCCAGGTCTCTTATGCAATGTTTAGCTTTAATATGATGTGTATTTGTTCAGTTGTGATAAAGGTTTATGCAACAGGTTCAAGTGTACATGTATTACTGTTATTTATTGGTTTACTGTGGCATACGTGTATGTATTTGTACTTTACCAAGTTGATCATGTTCTGTCGCAATTTGTATCAGACTTCATTATGACTAGTGTTAGATCTTTTGGGGGAAGGGGTGAAAAGATAATATACATGTTCATTCTGCCCATGTACGCTTGCTAAATAGAGCTTACACATGGGTTTGAGGGGTTTACTGAGAAATAGGAACACAGGACTGACAGAACCTACACAACAGGGTTTTTTAAATTTCACAGTAAACCCAATGTAAGAACTATTTATTACTTGTACATAGACTAACAACCTGGTATGGATTCAGCTTTGAGCATTAAATGACAACAAAATGAGCATCATGGAAGTAATTCTCTGAGAGAAAGTAGTGTGGGCGCAGTGGCAAACTGTATAAGGGTCCTGAAAATAAGTTCTACTTTGTTGGAATAATTATGTGTACAATGATTAGGGTAGCGCTGCCCTTGTGACTGCTGTGCCATACCCAGGTAAAGCAACCTGAACTTCTTGCAAGGGACAATGACATAATAATAATAAATGTTTTAATTGTAATCTTCATTATTTTCTGTTCACTTAAAATTTCCACATAACTGTAAACCCCTGCATTTCAGACCACTCTAAAATGAAACAGAAGTGATCTGAAGGAAGGGCTGATCCTAGGTCAGGGGTTGGCCGACATGGCAGTTTGATGAGAGCCGTTTCAGGTAGAGTGATCTCAAAGGAGGGCTGATCCTAGGTCAGGGGTTCTCTGGGGCAGGGGGGGGGGTTCGGGTGGCCAGTGGGATGGCGACAGGGGGGGGGGGAGGAAAGCGGAGGGGGGGAGGGGGGGGGGGAGGGGGGGAGGGAGGGAGGGGGGGGAGGGAGGGGGGGGTACTTAAACTTGCCCAGGTTACAGCACCTTTTTGTGCAGCTTCCTCCCTATGGTTCTTTCAGGATCTGTCTGAGCAGCAAAACTATTCTGATGCAAGTATTAATACAACCACTGTTCTCTCTCTCTCTCTCTCTCTCTCTCTCTCTCTCTCTCTCTCTCTAACACAGCTTTACCTTTCTTGAACAACATTTTGGGTCATCAGCATTGCTCAAGTTTCTGAGATGGACAACGACTTACAGCTTTGTTACTAATCACCTCTCAGTGGGGCTTAAAACAGCCCTATAATGGTGTTTATAATCGGTCTTTGTCAAATTTAAAATATTATTGGTGGCTTGTTATTTATTTGACTGTTATTGTCACATCAAGGCAAACTTAATAGTATTGGTATTTTCTGCTGATCACATTACTTGGGTTTTGCACTCATTTCTCTCATTGCTTTCCATGATGAGTGAGTGGTGTATGCATCAAAAGGTCATGTATACCTACATGTATAAGTATATGGATATCTATTTAACATGTCAGGTTGGGATGTGCTATCAGAAATAATATCTCTATCAGAAATTGGTTGCCATGGTAGCCCAAATGATGCTTGTCACTATTTATATTTTAGAAGGGATGCCCACATTTGAAGTTGCACCGGTTCAACACATTTCTCTTTGTTTTGCAGTAAGATCTCCACAGACACAGACAGCTGAAGGCTAGCTTACCTCCTCAGCTGATCTCTGGTTGCCAAATTTAAAACTGCTTGGTTGAAAGTTTAACAAGCTTACTCATGATACCATTGCCCATTTCACAGGCAAATACTTAATAAACAAGTAAACAAAAAGTAAGTACTTACACTGTTTCACTCACTATGGCGCTCATCTTGTTTACACAAATACCGTCACACTGAATTTAATCTTAAATAAATACAAAAGCATGCAGGGAACACACACACACACACATCTAATTTACAGGTGAAAGTGGAGAAGAATGAAAAGGTACTTAAAATCATATCTCTTTATCCACTCATGCCTCCGGTGAGCTCTATTCCTGTGGTGGAAGTTCTCTGCAGAGAAGCTCCGAACCCATAGACTGGACTGTAGCACTTTAATGAAAACAAATTTGTCTTTGTCTGACAAAGTGACTGCCATTTTTGTTGGAAATGGCAGCTTGCTTTTGAGTGATACCAGCAATACTGCAGACCTGGCAAGAAAAAGTAGAATGCACAACTTTCCAGAAATATATCATAAAACAATGCTTGCGGCAAAGTGTTTCCAAACTTGCTCCTGGAAGCCAGAATGTGTTTGGTGCTTACTAAGTGGTAATAAAAATAACTGACAAGCGTTAAACATCTGAGGATGAGAGTCATCAACATCCCATTGTGGGCAGTGATCATCTCCCTCCAGTCCTTAGAGTAGTGAGCTGTGTTTGTAGTCTCTAGACAAGATGAAAAACTGAGTCCAGTGCATTTGGTGTGGCACATGAAAGATTTCAGGGACAATAAAAAAAATTTAAATGAGGTCCTTTCTGCTTTTGGTGTGCTAGATGGGAGATCTTGTGGACAAGATGAAAAAATGCTACTAGTCTAGCACATGAAAGATCCCATGGCAGCAGAATATTGTGGTCAAAGGCAACTTATGTAGCAGAAGTTCCTCAAACATGGGACGTTAATAAACCAAGAGGATGGGTGGCATAACCATCGCATTTGGTTCTCAACCTTTTTTCTCTCCTTTAACTAGTCAGTCATCAATGTGAATATATCCAGTTTTGCATATGTGGGAATACTAGTCTGGTTCCATAATTTGTTGTTGTTTTTCACACCTGGCAGCAATTCTTACAACATCTATACTTGTAGAATCATTTAGCTTTCGGTGATTGATCATTCCTTTTAAACATTTTTGTGGCATCATGTTTTGCAGTGTTGTTTGAGTTTTTTGACAGACCTGCACATTTTTTCTTCTTCCTTTATGTTGCTGTCTCCAGTATTTTCAAGAGTCGTCACTTTTTAGGGAGCTTCTGTAATGTGTACATTATTTTCTGCCCCGACAAGTGGACTGGTTTGGCAGAATGTCTGGAGAACATGCTCTGAATTTATATGTGTGTGCGTGTGAGTATGTGTATGCACATGTATGGAGAGTCATGTGCATCTCAGCTGTGGTCCAGTCTTTACTATTGGGCAGTTTAGGCGGGGTTGTTAACTCCCTTGACTTCTGCCTGGCATCGCTTAAATCCCTTGGCTGCTTTTACTTCCGGTGCGTACTTTCTTCCAATGGAAGGCGGTGACAGTGAATTTGCGAATTTTACACTGCCAACTTTAAAGGTATTTTTGGAGGCCCGTAGTAAGAATGTGTCTGGCAACATGCAATAACTTGTTGCTCATGCTATAGGATGCCCTAAAAGTAAAACACATTTTTTTCACGAACTTGGGATCTTTTGGTCAGCCAAAAAATGACAAAAAGACACTTTTTTTCCACCCTCCATCCCCTTTCCCCGTTTTTTTTGCAACTGCAACAGTGGTGCATTTGTATTGCTTTGCAGTTCTAGATTCAAATTCCATTGTTATACACAGCGTGAAGCAACGCCTACTCAGAAATCAGCCCAGAAGTGATGCTGCGACCTCTCCCAACTTCTTGCATGAAAGATTACAAAAGGCATTCACTCATGCAAACCAGCTTCACTGAACCGCCCAATACATGGAACACAGGTCTGCCTTCTTGAAGACTTGTAAAATTCTGTGAATCTGTTTTCTACACAGCCTACTGACATCAACTGGTGCCATATGCACAGTCTTGGCCTCAGGCAGGAGTTGGGTTGCAGAAGACCAATTGTTGCACTGTAATGACAGCTTCCCAGCTCCAGCCAGCCAGGTCACGAAATGTACACTAGATCTGCAAACCTCTGACTTTTTAAAAGTGGTCTGGAACAGGCTTGTGGCTTCATTGATGATGTACTGCAATGAAGGATTGTTTTCAGGTAAAATGTGTAAATATAGTGTGCTTCCAAAGCCACCAAAAAAAAGAAGAAAAAAGAAGAAGAAAAACACACAGAAGGGATGGACAGAAGTTTGAATGGTCAGCGCTATAGTCTTTGCTCTTATTCCTGTTGCAGGGTTTGGTTTATATAATTCCATGACATGTATATATAGTTTTACATGCTACTCGATGTTGAAAACATTTGACCATTTAGCTTGTAGTTTCTGTGTATAAGCACACATTTTATTTTACTTTTTATGTGTGTGTGTGTATATGCACAAGTGTGTGTTTGTGTGTGTGTGTATGCACATGTGTGTGTTTGCAGGTGTTTTGTGTGTGCAAGTAGTGTAGCACTACTGAGAAATGATCTCCAACTGCATGAGCATGGAGAAGCCACCAGAGCACGTCAGCAGCTACCAGATTGCCTTGTTAGTTCAGCCAGAAGAGCTTTGTGTAGATGTTCATTAGACAAGGGCTTAGTAGTGATCGCACCCCCAACCCTACCCCACCATCCCCTCTTAATTCTCCTCTTGGTGGACACAGTGCCTAGTTCCTACAAAGAAACAACAACAACAAAACACACAACAACAACAACAAAGAGAGGACCTGTGTGCTACAGGCATGCATGTGTTGAAGAACTTGGGTTCACGGTTCAGAAAAAGCAGATAATGTGCTGGCAAAGTAGTGTACAACAAAGAGAGGACCTGTGTGCTACAGGCATGCATGTGTTGAAGAACTCCGGTTCACAGTTTAGAAAAAGCAGATAATGTGCTGGCAAAGTAGTGTCCAGTTCCATCTATTCATCTGCATTACAAAGTTTAGGACCTGTCCACCCACACGCAGGTCTAACACCAATGGACTGCCATGCAGGTGGGGCTTGCTCTGCTGGTGAGGTTTCTGGTCTCCTCTGTCTTTACTTTTACCAGGCTTGGTATCATGACTCACAGGTGCTGTTTTGTCAGGGGGACAGCAGCCAGATTCCCATCACCCCATGGAAGCATTTCCCGTTGATCACCTGGGCACTTCAGCCATTCAAAATGCCACAATTAGCATTGCACATGAAATCACCTGAGCACTTAGCCATTCAAAATGCCACAATTAGCACTGCAAATAAAAATCACCTTAGCGCTTGGCCATTCAAAATGCCACAATTAGCATTGCACATGAAAATCACCTTAGTGCTTAGCCATTCAAAATGCCACAATTAGCATTGCACATGAAAATCACCGTAGCGCTTTGTCATTTTAAATGACACAATTAGCATTGCACATGAAAATCACCTGAGCACTTCAGCCATTCGGAATGCCACAATTAGCATTGTTCATGAAAGTCCTGAAGTGGTCACCATGTTTTACTCACAAGCTAAAGCGTACATAGGAATGGAGCAGAAGACTGGTTGATTTCAAAGAAAATCACCTAAACAAGCAATGGCACACATTCAGTGACGAGGAGAGGTATCAGCTAAAATCAAAGAAGGCAAATTACTGTCATTTGAATGCAGAGTGGGACTCAAATCATTGTGCACTCCACCAGCCAGCACAGCACCACATGGTGGTCAGATGAAAAACCTAGGAGGAAAGGGGCAGGGTGTAGAACTAGGCACAGAACCTGTTTAAAAGTGTAAAGGTGACGTGTTCTCCGTGTCAAGACTGAATGGTTGGTGTATTTTACATTTCCAGGGTTGCTGGGTACAAGGTGTACTGTCATGCATTTCTAGTTGTACATATTGATTACTCCAGAGGGCATGCTACATGGCTGTTTGTACCCTCTGAGCATCGCATTCCGGCATCTTCCTCCAAACTCTGCCAGATTTAGTTACGCCACTGAAGGGGCACTCTTTATCTCCACACAGCTGTCCAGTGACGCGGTCAGCGCCCTCCAAAAGGTTCGGGTACTAATATGACTAGAAGCAACCTAGCGCCAAAGCATGCATGTAAACATGAGATGCATTCACCCTGGGTAAAAAAAAATTTTTTTTTAAAAAAGAGTTCCATGTTGATTCAAACGATTGTGGTTTTATTTGTGCTGGTGTAAACTTTGTTGGCGGCTATAAATGACACGCCTTGTTTTATTTGAGTTGTTTGTAACAAACTTACTGCTGTTTGAGCACCAACGAAAAACTGCTCGTTAGCTGACAGTTTTCTGGACCCTATTGCATAACTAAATACGGCAGTGGTTGAAGGAAGGATGTCGTAAACCAGTGCTTGGAGTTTGGGCTGTTTGGCTCACCTTTGGAACACCGTGGGTTTATGTCATTTTAAATACACATATCGGCTGTTTTTATCCTGGCTTAATATTTACTGAGCAGATGTACGAGGATGGGTTGCTGTGTGATGCATGTACTAGACTAATCTAGAATTGCCTACAAAGGGTTTTGGTTGAAGTGTTAAACTGAATAAAATACTGATATAGAGTAAGTAAGTAAGTTGGTGTTTTATACTGGTATGGAATACACTGTGGCTGTGAATGGCTTTTATGTGCACCTGTGCTTGCACACATATACACACATACAAACACACACACATACCATACGTACATGCAAACACGCACACATGCACCCGCATTACAAAGTTTCAAACATAACTGAGCATTACCAACTGACTGAATATAAAATGATTTATATACAGGATAACAGTCTTAGTATGGTTCACTGACACACTCTGTCATACTGGTGGTGCTTTTTCTGCAGGCATGGGTTTCTGGTCTCCACTGTCTTTGCCTTTCTCTGCTTTGGACACTGGCTGTAACAGTTTGACATGCAACATAGTCATAAAATGAAAACTGTAGGACATACACAGGAAGCGTACAAAAAAAAAAGAAAAAAGGTCACAGGCAATTTAAGAACTTTTTACAGCGAACACAATGTCTTGAGAAAAAATGTGTACAACCCTACATGGTGACACTGCAGACGTTATGTCCTAATATTTTTTTTAAAGTCAAACTTTCTGCCTGTCGAAGCAGAGATTTCTGTAAATACCTGACAGTGACTGAAAGAAAGCATCCATATGTATATATATATATGTATCTTCAAACCCTCCTTGGCCATTAATGTAAGATTGTCTGAAGATGTACATGTGCCAAACATAACTGCATCAGATTTTGTGACATCCTGAATCCCACATTCACAACGAACACTGTTGACAGGTATCAGCGAGGTAATTCTGAAGGCTGAGTCAGTGCAATGTCAGGCTTATGGCATTATAAAACACACACTCACCACTGCCGGCACTGCCTCCAGGGGAATGGTCACTGGTCCATCATTCTGAAGGCTGACCTGCATGTAAGCTCCAAACTGACCATCTGCAAACAAACCTTTAGTCTCTCAAAAGGGCAATTCATGTTTGTTTCAAGTTACTCAACATGCCAGTTTATCACTGCAACCACTGGACCATTTCAAGTGTGTCTATTGAATGACAGCATGAATGTAATCACATATTTTTTATTATGCACCCACACAGGAAAATCACACATGAGATGTGATAACATTTACAGCCTACCTTCTGACATTGACAGTGTGGATCTAAAAGACAATGAGTTCTCAAATCCATCAAATATGCCTGTACTTTTATGGTAAAGTATTGAGTACTATTTACCTTTGATTTTAAAAGACAATGAGTTCTCAAATCCATCAAATATGCCCGTATTTCTATGGTAAAGTACTGAGTACTATTTACCTTTGATTTTCTCTGGTTTGTAAGCAGCTCTCAGTTGCTCCAGGAAGGTGTTGTAAAACTGCTGGGACAGGTCAGGGCCCATCGCTTCATGGAAATCTGGCTTGTTGCCTTTGAGTGTCACGCTGAGTGTGAACTGTTATTAAAAATCATAATGTCCATGTTGCGCAAGACCTTGTAACTGCTCAAGGTATAGGGCTTGTGAGATGCAAGGTATTGCATTGACATGAACAATATACTTTACTGACAGGTTGCTGATTATATTAGCTACCACTCCATGGTACAAAAGTAGTGCATTTCTCCAACAAAAGAGAGTACACTGGTTCACATTTCAATCTCTATTTGTAAGGGAACAAAGACAACCATGACAAACTTGTTTATACACTTTGATCTCTATAAAAGAACAAAATAGAACCGTAATGAACCTGTTCACATTTTGATCTCCATAAAAGAACAAAGACTGTGAACCATGAGTTTGCACACATTTTGATATCTAAGACTGAACCTGTTTTGATTTCTCTAAAAGAGAACAAAGACAAACCATGATGAACTTGTTCATTCTGATCTCTACAGAGAACAAAGACTGTGAGAACCACAGTAAACTTGTTCACATTTTGATCTCTAATAAAGATCAAAGAATGAACCATAATGAAGTTGTTCATAAAACAATCATACTATCATTTTGCCCAAACTCATACTAATAGTGTGTAACCAACATGTGCATTGGTACTTGATGAGACCCACCTGACTGACACACAACACTTCAAAGTCTTTGTCCATCACACTCTTGCTCCATCTCTTGCCACTGTTGTCATCAAAAACTCGCAGGTTCAGGATCTTCCTCACTCTGAAAAGAACTCACAGTTTATCATATATATATATGGACTTGCTATACAACATCTGGTCAGTATAAAATATATATATATATGCTGGTCCGGTGATCTGAAACAAACTTCCAGATATAACAGCAGGAGTGTACAGAACCGGGTTCACAGAACCGGGTTCACAGGGAATGTTGCCGGTTCAGCAGTTGAGTCTTCAGAGCAGGTTGTTTCAGCTTTGGAATTTGCTGCTCTGCTCAAAATGTTGAAACTATTTCCATCACATTTCAGCCTGAACGGCCATGGGTATTGGTTCTTCTTGTTCCTTTTACACAATACCAGCTATTACTTTGCTTTGGACAGGCTCTGTGACCATCAGACTGTGAAACAGGCTCCCTCCACTAACATTCTCTGCCAACATCCCCAAAGCCCTCAGAGCAGCTTTGGGGGTGTGGGTATATAATGGTCAACTAAGTAAGCCCCAACCAACCAATGTTTTAACAACTTTTTGGCAGAACAGTCACAACTCTGCTTTTATCCTATCCAGTCCATGTATGCGTACACTGTGGTCAGTGTGGAACATTCGACCATTAGTCCAGGTCTCTACACCATTGTGTAGAAGAATAAAATCTACAAATCATAAATATAATTATTGCATGAACGTGTGAAGTAGAGAAAAACTCACATGTATTCCATTTCCTTAGGTGTGTCATATCTGGAAATGCCGACCAGCACACATAGTCCTCGGCCCACTGAACTCACCAATTCATCACCAACTGAAAATCAGTCAATACAAGTAATTATGAGCCACTGAAAGGTTTCATTTCCACGGATAGTTCAGTTTTCACTAGCTGAACCACAAGTGGAACTGACTGATGGATGACAAACATGTTAAAAACAACAAAAGTTCATTTTGGTTGAATTATGGTTCATACAAACAAAGTTTTCAAGGTAAATTACAGTATTCAACACACACACAAACACACATAAATATGTATAAGTATACACACACATGACGTATAAGTATACACACACATGAACAATCAAGTAGAGAAAGAATTGACCAGCAAGACTAAAATAAGTATGTATAACTAAGTACACACACACATCAACAATCCGGTAAGGAAAGAACTGACTAGAAGGGCTAAATGTTGATTCCACAGTCCTATGATTACAAAATGGAAGAAATGAAAATAGCGCTAAGCATAAATGGGCATGTACCGTAAACAGTAATCATTAATATTGCCTGCTTTCTCACAAACCTTTCCTTTTAATAATGTAGACACCATGATCATCGAGGGACTGACTACTGTGAAGCTTCTTACAACTTTTACAAGGCAGATTAAAAGACAATTTAATTTAAAAGCTGGCTGGCTGTACATTAAGATTAGTTCACCTGGTGTTTGGGTTAACAATGGTTTAATAGATCACTGATTCTGGTTGTGTCCTTTCGTCTATCCCAAAAATTAAGATGTGAAGGCAGATCTATTAGGGTCTACCTGTTAGGGTAACAACTGAAGGAGCATCTGTGGGAACAGCATACCTGTTAACCCATACAGTTTACTGGTATAAAATAGTTTTTTTCATTATTTTGGGGGGATATGGCCTTATTGGAAAATGGACACAGGAAAACATAATTTTCATGAGATTTTGTTGTTGTTTTAAACTGAGCAAAAAGACTGAAAAACTGTTGAACAAACAGCCGACACAAGCCATCACCAAATGCACACTGACTGGCTGAATGCAATAGGCCAAGAAATCTCGTAGGAAGTGAGATTTGAAGTCACGCACATGTATTTGGCACAACATTGCTTCTCCCTTCCAGTGCCACACATGCCATTTGGAATTCAAAATGCTGCTGCCCCCAGCGAAAAAAAACAACAGACCCCAGCCTGCATAAGGGAAATACAGGTTCACAAACTCTGGACTAAGGTTTACTCTGAAAAGGGGTTGACAGCTATGGAACAGAGTTCCAGAATGGGATTGCTGATGAGAGATACAAGTGCAAGTATGTGTTGGTTGTGGAGTGGGGATCTTGGAGTTGGTCTTCGTGGCCCTGGAGCTGTGGTTTGTGGGAAATCCTGCAGTAGGGTTCTTGTCAATAAGTTCATGCATGACTGTACATCATGCAGTCCTTGTATGGCACTCTCCTAGACTGAGAGTTTTTGAGAGCTCTGCTGCTGGGCCACAAGAGCACTGAGAAGCCCTTGAGGATTTCTTCATCTTCTTTTCTTCTTCTTCTGTAAAGCGCTGGCGGTAATGTTTAAGAGTTCATAATTACTATTAAAAGTAATTAAGGAGAGTGCCTATGCCGCTATGGTTAACGGTACTGTCCCTGTCCAGCACCGAAAAGATGATGTCCTTATTTGGTAAAGGCTTGTAGACTAGAGTAAGCATTCTCCCCTTAGGAGTTACTTGGCATTCCATCTTGCAAACAAGCAGCTTCATTCATTCTCTGTGTCCTCTCACTTTGTTGTCTGAGAGTAGTCTTATTATGTATCAACTAGCAGAATACAGTTGTAGCTCTAGCATGATACGTATCTGTTCTCCTATTGATCATCTTGCACGTACGAGTGCTAGTGCGAGTCACGGAAACTGGAAGTAGAAAGAACATAACAGCCACGATCACCAGGGTATTTTGTCACTGTCTCTGCGGCGGGAGGGCTGGTGTTTCTTCCGCAGGTCCTCGACAAACGTGTCAACAGTGTTGGCTGCTGTTGCCTGTGGTGGTTGCTCGTTCCAGGTCTTAATCAGTTGTGGTTCGACGGGGGATCGAAAACTGTCAAGACTGATACTGAGTGCCGCACTGTAGTTGCTGGAGTTCGTTGTGGCTGCGACGCTGACGATCTGGGAGCGGATGTAGTATGCTGGCGAGTACTTCTGTGTGGATCTTCTTTCGATACTGTCCACCCTCATCTTTTTGAGGACTGACGGATTCTTCTGCTGAATTCTGAGGCAGTCCCTACTATGGGCAGATATCCTTAAAACTGGCGGTGCCGAACAGGTACCGCATAGCAGTGCTGAACACACTACACGAAACGCGAGATCCAGTTACTATTCCTAATTTCGAGAAGTGGGTAATTACCGAAAAATATTATGCCTAAGGAAACTCACCGGTCACGCTTGCCTTCATCACCCTTTGAACAATCGCCTTCATTTTGCTTGCAGTCAACGAGCGTACACACGAGGCAGACGATCTTTTCCTCTCCGGGGCCTACAGCAAGGGAGAGAACTATCGCAATTGCAAAGCGATTGCCTGCCCCTCGACCATCGTGTAATGAATAAGATACTGTTAGTCTAAAACATTGACATTGTTCCAAGAACAGACCAGCATTATATATATATATATATATATATATATATATATATATATATATATATATATATATATATATATATATTATAGTAAGTTTTATATATGGGTCATTCTCCCGAAGATGGCTCAGTAGCGGACCAACTAAAGAGGGTGCCGCTTTCTCGATGAAATAAAAACAAATCTAAAACACTGATAAAACTTTTTATCGAAAAAAATTAGATTCTATCTTTAAGGTCAAGGTCACACTCTGCCACTCTGGAGAGAGAACTCGAACTCGAACTCGAAAACTTTATTTTCCAAGGATTGTAGCTGAGGTTCATCACCTAGTCCTTGCTAAACTACTGCATAAGTGAGAAAAAGAAAAGAAAAGAAAAAGCACCGGCAAAAAAGAAAAAAGAAGAAAAAAAGCATGTAGATCAGATCATAAATCACAATAGGCGTTGAATAACTTCAAGGCAATGCTGCACACACACACACACACACACACACACACACACATGGCAGTGCGGTAGCAACAGTAAATCGCTTTTCAGTGATGTGATAAACGATGAGTCGGCATTACCGGCATCTGGTCTACAGAGTAAAAGGTGTGAGTGAGGGGGGGGGGGGGGGGGGGGGTACAAGCTGTCGTTATACGGTTGTGTTAAGGTGCTCACGGAGGTTTCGCTGAAGGAGCTGAATGAGTGACATGATCTGAGATGCACTGGAAGACTATTCCAACTTGACAGGCCACCAGAAAAGGCTATGCTCGTTTTGAATAAATCTATTCTTGGCCTTGGTAACCGGAGGTAGTTGTTTCTGGAGCTACTAGAGAGTGCGGAGCTTTGTACAAGCTGGATATGTACACCGGCGCATTGTTGGTAAGTGCCCTATACATAAAAACACCCTTGTTGTAGTCCAGCTCAGGTCATAGTTCAGGAGCTGTGTGAGAGTCGAGGTGGCCGTCCTGGGCTGTCCGTCCTAACGAGCCTTCTGGTTTCCGTGGACGTGAAGCTATATTGAACTATGCTTCGGCGGCATTGGTCTCAGCTTGTCCCTAATATGTCAACTGATATCAGTGAAGACATTAAGCAACACTACCTACCTACCTAGTCCAGTTGTTTGTGAAGGCTCAATATTCCTGTCATGTTCAGTTTCTGGTCAGTGGTTAGATTTATATCTGGAAGGATTAGCTTTCCAGCTCTTCTTAGTAGAGAATTTAATCGTTTTTTGAGAGCACCACCTACACTGAGCCGCCCCACACTACGGATGCGTAATCAATGTGGGATTTAATGTGGGCATTGAAGCAAAGCTTTAAAGTATCAAAGTCAACAATGCATTTTAGTTTAGATAGAAGGAAGACACGCTTAGAGTGTTTTGCACAGTGTGTCAGTATGTGTCCACCGAAGTTTGTTGTCCGCTATAATTATTCCTAAAAGTCGGTATTCTGCCACTCAGTTGTTCAACTTTCACTCCACGTCGTAACAAATCAAGTGATTAAGGTAACAGCTAATGCTTCTGCCTTGTAGCGATTGTCATAGTGGGTTTTCTTTGGATCGATTACCATAGAATCATTGTCGCACCAAGCTGGTCTAAGCTTTCCTGTAAGGTGTGTTCTACTGCATAATATCTTTTCCGATGTGTGGAGTGTTGTGTCATCTGCTAACATGTCGCAAGCAACAGAAATATTCGTTACATGCAATGGTAGGTCATTGATAAAAATACTAAACAGAATAGGCCCTAGGACAGATCCACACTCCGAGCATCGCTTTCCGGAACCTTCCTCCAAAGTTGAAGGAAGGATGTCGTAAACCAGTGTTTGGAGTTTGGGACAGATCCTTGTGGCACCCCAAACTTAACAGAGCCCTCAGAAGAATATGAGCCATGGAGGAACACACGTTGTGTTCCGCCTTCAAGATACGATTTGAAAAACGGTAGAGAGAGAGAGTGAGCGAGAGAGTACCATGCCAGGAAGAGAGAGAGAGAGAGACGATGAGAGAGAGAGGAGAGAGAGAGAGAGAGAGAGAGAGAGAGAGAGAGAGAGACTCTGCAGCTCTGCCAAGAGAGAGAGAGAGGGAGGGAGAGAGAGAGAGGGAGAGAGAGAGAGAGAGAGAGGGAGAGAGCGAGCCGCTCTGCTTTCTGGACAAATGGAAACCGAGATTGGCTGTCCGTTACGCGCTGTGAGAAGTGTCTATATACTTTTAACTATTTAAGGTAAAAACAGATTCCTTTTCAGTCCCATGAAAAGCATTTAGATTTTAATTTTGGTACAGCTAATGCTTGCTGCCATTAAACGCCCCCCTTCTTTTTCCAACCCTCAGTATTTGTGTGACTTGCAACAGATCATCTAATATTTCGCTTCTGCTAATTTCTGTAGTTCATCGAAAATTGAAAGGATGCCTTCTTCTCTATATGCCCCAATGTTTGTCACATGGTCTGGTATCTACATCTCCGTGTTTGTGATGTATTATTTTGCCACACATGCTGGCCTTGTTTATGACGCCATGGATCAATACTGGAAGCACTCACGGTCGTTTTCCTGTCAAGTTGTAACAGACAGGATGTGGAAAGTAGCCCCCCCCTCCCCGAGCATTGGTGTGGTTAACAGTTTCCACAGCGATTGATGCAGATTGGTTTTGGGATACAGAGCGGCAAATCCGCTTGTAAATCGGTAAAATATGCCCGTAAGGCAAAATTTTATACAAAACGTTGTCATGACAGTGAATGTTTGTTTAACTGATTTTATTCATTCTGTTTTGGCCTAGTGCCAATTCAGTTGTAAACTGAATTGTTGTGATAACCCCTTCCACATGCACACAAAGGCAACAGGTTTCTGCAGCACATTACACAAGAATACACCCTACCCCACTCAACCTCACCCAAAGTCCAATACGTTGCACTCACTTTCATACCACAAACCCAGTCTCAATACAGCACAACACACCTACTCACTACAGTATACACCAAACCCTACCTCACTATAAGATACCACACCCAGTATTACTACAACATACCCAGTTTCCCTACACAATGTAGTATACCCAATCTCTACAACATACCGTAACATCACAAGACATCCAATCTCACAACAATGCACCATACCCAATCTCACAACACTTCCTCCCACTAAAAGACACCACATCCAATACCACACCCAAACTGACAACAAAGTGAAACTGATCTTAGATACATGAACACAGTTTTATTCCTCCAAAAACATGACGGTACAGTGTACACACAGTTAAACACTAAATCCTACACAAGGTATGATGGGAAACCAACAAGAAAGAGAAGTATGTACACAGTTTGATCGCTCCATACTGGCAGTAGCTGCATTTCATTGGTTAGAGAATGGCAGGGCTGTCAAACTGTTCAAAATATACTGCTGTGAAACAAGTCATCCCCTTGAGAAGGTCAAGTATGCCCAACTCTTTAAAGAGGCAACCTGCTTACATCTAACAGCTACATAACAAAATGAAGACAAAAACAAAAAAGTCGCCAGAGTCGTGAGGTTAATGTCATCAGAAGACAAGAACCTTGGGTAAGAGCATTTCAAGTGTTACACTTCAGGCTAAATTCCCCCACGATGGAAAACTACTGCTACTGATAGGAAGTGGGGCTATTTCATGTATTTGTGTTCAGGTCATTCTCCTAGAGTTGAAGATGATGGCAATATGCACAATTAAAAGAAAAACCTCTTTTACAGCTTTGTGCTAGGCACCACAAACCATTCTGAAGGGCTTGATCACTCTGACATCACTCAAACCACAAAACAGAATTTGAACAGATGGGTGGGGAAGGAACACGTGAATGTGTATAACATCTATGTTTGCCATCTTTATATGCATTATCAAACACTGTCTGCAAGATGATGAACGCTGAATCAATGGAGAAACTGCATCCACTGCAATTATTTATATGCAAAAATATACCTCTGTGTTGCAAAAGGAGATGCATGTGGTATACTTCACAAAAACAGAAAATTAGGACATGGTTGGGAGTTTTCAGAAAAAGCTGTGAATCATAAAAGTGTAATGGTGAAGTCAACAAGGAAGTTGCTGAGGTTGCTTGGTCCCCTCTAGGTGCAAACGTATCAAGTTGGAACTAAAACCTACAGCTTGAAATTACAAAATGCCGAGGTTCCCTTTTATTGGTGCACTAACACGGACTACCACTGAAATTCCCCTTTGAAGTAACAATGTATCAGTTTTTGATTCACTAACATGAAGTACCACTGACTTTCCCCTTGAAGCAATGACTGACAAGGAAGAGCAAGCAAATGGATAAGACTTAAAACACCCAGTAGTGATCAGCACCTGCGGGCTTACTGAATCTCCGGTCTGAGGCGAGGGGGCCCACTAACCACTAATGATGTGTGTTCCATCAAATCAGTCTTTCTTTTCTTTAAAGTATCCTCACATAACAATGTAGCTAGTAGTAATCGTCTCTTTTCCACAAGACAGAGGCCCTCAAACACCCACCCTAAACTTACCATTCAGCAGTTCCATCCGTATAACTGCTGCAGAGCCTAAACTCATACACATAATGCCTACATATTCTCACACACAAACAAATGTTCATGACCTCCAAGTCCAAACCACAGATGGTCAATTCTTTAAAAAAATGCCATACAAGAGTGGAAATACACTGATGGCCAAAATGACTGACATGATGAAGTCACCCTGAAGCCTTAGCCCCTGCTGAACTTGTGCTTATGCTGGGCCACAGTGGAAGGGACACATCAGCCGACTGCTTACCTACCGCAGCACCTACAACAACCTACTCTCAAATCCTTGCACCCATCATCACATCTACACAACACCCTATACATGTGCCGACTGCTCACCTACCACCACAACCTACTCTCAAATCCTTGCACCCATCATCATATCCACCTACACATCGGACAAAGTTCATCTCTCTAGTCTTTCATTACAATCAACACAGCTGTGCTTATGCAAACTGAACTGACCCCAACTTGACCTTAAGTGTAGGCTGGTTTCAACCTGGCTACAAGCAGGCACTCACATCTGTATACTTGTCTCAGGATACAACATCACACATGAAATACAAACAAAACAAAAAACTTAGCTCATGTTCAATTTGACAGGAAACATACCAAAAATGGCAACAATTTAATCACAAACAGACAACACAAGTGGGTTAGGTTGACTTATAAACTGTACTTTTCTCAGTCTTCACTGTGAACACATAAAACTTGAAATACAATCACCATGTAAAAATAAAATGAGTCATAACACCAAAGCATTACCATATATAGTACGATGATACATAAATGTGGTATCATTGACTACAAATTCAAGAGTTAGTATTGAAACAGAGAGGAAAAGAGAGAAAAACAAGAGCCGTTATACAGGTAAATCTGACTGAAAAAGAAACACCAAAATGTGCTGCCAATTAAACACTGCGATAGATTTGTACACTTCGATTTTCCACTGCCTCACAACGACAAACCGGAACATGGGATAATGAATGGTAAAATGATCTCACACTGAAATGACACTACTTTCTCTTTCAGATGAAAAGGGAGAGAGGCGGAATCTTTGCCAAGATTGTGTCAAGGTAGTGGGTTTGGGTCTTCAAAACCACAGTAAATTCAGTTTTGAGGCTAGCTACGCAGCTGTGCACACTCATTGTTGTAGTTTTTTGTCTCTCTTGATTTTGGTTCGAAGTGAAATTTCCTTGCTGGGAACTTGTGACTGGGGGTGGTGCTACAAGGAAGATATACAAATGAATCGAACAATGCAAGAAGCAACATTTGTCTGTGGGGAATACTCTTTTTAACAATACATTCTTACCAATATCTGATTAGCCTAAACGACTGAAGACAAAGACAACAGCAAACAATGCTATATAAATATATTACAGCAGGACTACAAATACAACAGTGCAATCAATAATCAACACCTAGTTCGTCTACAACAGCTATGAGACCAGTACACTTATTCAAACATTAACACATTTTAGTTGGTATAATCTCATGAGAATATATCCATCTGCAGGGTGGAGAAAGCTGGTGGGGGGGGGGGGAGAAAAGAAAAGAACAAATGTTAACATGCCAACTAACTGTGTTCCTATATGAATTTACATTGCATAAACACACACACAGAAAGAAAACCCACAACAGAACATTTTGGTACACACACATAATGATAGTAAAAACCGCTGTAAGAAGTAAAAAAAAGATAACCAAAGACAAACGGCTGTACGACGTCAACAAGCAGGCATAAAGCGAAGGAGCATCATAGGAAGGTGAAGCTTTGAATACTGTTGCACACATGTGGAATTCCAAATAACACCCGTTACCCTGTGTCACTGGCATACTGCTAGGCAACATGTCAGTGGCATTACATGCCCCATACCAAGATCAGCACCCTAGTGGTCTGGGATTGCCCCTCCCCCTTCCTGGGTTTTGCTTTCAGTCTAAACTGGTGCAACATCCTGTATGAAGCTGCTTCAATGGCTGTGGCAGAGGCAACAGGCAGGCGCACCCCATTGCTGACATTTGGCAAAGTGTATGCCAACTTGTTGTCTTACCATTGGGCATCCACACCCACTTCCCTGCCTTACCACCGGCCCTCCATGCCCACTTCCCTGCCTTACCACCGGCCCTCCATGCCCACTTCCCTGCCTTACCACCGGCCCTCCATGCCCACTTCCCTGCCTTACCACCGGCCCTCCACGCCTACTTCCCTGCCTTACCACTGGCCCTCCACGCCTACTTCCCCGCCTTACCACTGGCCCTCCACGCCTACTTCCCCGCCTTACCACTGGCCCTCCACACCTACTTCCCAATGTGACTCAAACCACATTACCCACTACGATACATGGTCATCATGGATAAAGGTATGACATCATAAATGATGCTTTTGCAAAACAAGTCACAACCACCTCCGGATGGCTAGTGTTAAGATTCCAGTCCACAGCACCTAAATGGTCAAGAGTCTAGTCTACAACACCTAAATGGTCAGGAGTCTAGTTTACAACACCTAAGTGGTCAGGAGTCTAGTCTTCAATGCCTACTTGGTCAAGAGCTTAGTGTATGACACCTGCATAGAGTCCAGTCTACCACACATACATAGTCAAAAGTCTAGTCTACCACATCTACACAGTCAAGAGTCCAGTCTACCACACCTACCTGGTCATGAGTCCAGTCTCCCACACCTACATAGTTAAGAGTCCAGTCTACCACACCTAAGTCAAGAGTCCAGTCTACCATACCTCCCTGGTCACGAGTCCAGTCTACCACACCTACATAGTCAAGAGTCCAGTCTACCACACCTACAGTCAATAGTCCAGTCTACAACACCTGTAAGGTCAAGAGTCCAGTCTACCACACCCACAGTCAAGAGTCCAGTTTACAACACCTGCATGATCAAGAGTCCAGTCTACAACACCTACAGTCAAGTCCAGTCTACAACATCTGCATGGTCACAAGTCCAGTCTACAACACCTGCATGGTCAAGAGTCCAGTCTATAACACCTACAGTCAAGAGTCCAGTCTACAACACCTGCATGGTCACAAGTCCAGTCTACAACACCTGCATGGTCAAGAGTCCAGTCTACAACACCTGCATGGTCAAGAGTCCAGTCTATAACACCTGCATGGTCAAGAGTCCAGTCTACCACACCTACTGTCAAGAGTCCAGTCTACAACACCTGTGATGGTCAAGAGTCCAGTCCATGATACCTACATGGTCACAAGTCCAGCCTATGTCACGTCTAGTCAACACCCTCCAATCTATGGCACTTACCTGGTCAAGATTCCTGTCTACAACACTTACTACGAGATGGCCAGTTATATGAACACTATCACCATTCCATGTTCTCCATCAGCCACATGAATGATTCCAGGACGCACATTAATTCACTATTGCTGTATTAGTGCTACACGTGTAAATAGATGCAAGTGACATACTTGTGCTCGGCAAAGCAGTCTTGGCTCACCCCTCTCATGAACAGTAGTTTCACACAGGGGTACCGACCCAGGGCACAGACCACCACCAAACCCCTTCCGAATCTCCTTCGTGTGCACCATAATGGTTTGGTTGTCTTTATATCAAAGCAAGGACATACAAGTTGAAAAGCTACACGACCAAATTTCATGGACCAAACATAGCTGGTAAAACAATGTTTTGGATGTCAGAAAACACATGGGCTATTTACAGGGCCCGAGAACAGTGGACTGGCAACAGTGCACGCAGGCCTGCCAGTCAACACCAACCATCAAACGGACAGCAATGCTCAACTAAAACAAAAACAAAACATCAACACCTAAGTGTCCAACTAGGATCAATAAACCACAAGGAACTATATGCTCAATCTCTTGTCCCAGTCTATGTACAGCAGTGGGCGGGGAACACAGGCCTGTCCCTCGACCACCAAGCTGCGTGCACACTAAGCTGCAATCCTGCTGGCCAGGGGGGCCTCAGCCGTCAAACATGACGATGTATCGGATGCAGATCTGCTGCGGGTTGTGGATGATGTACTCGTTGTACTGCATCATGGGAGTCTTGCCCTCATACTTCATGGACTTGAGCTGACCCAGAGGCATCATGGAACCTGCAAAACATTCCACAGCCATCGGTCTTCACCATCAGTGGTCACCGATCATCACTGGCCATGGACCATCCTAAAGAACAGTCATGGGACAGGTCATGAAATCAAAAGCAAAACTGGGCACAGCATTGACCTGGGGTCACTCTTAATGAGCCAGGTCATAAGATCAACTGCAAGACTGGAATGTACAGCAATGGCAATCCAATCTTAATGAGCTAGGTCAAGGTGGGTGACAAGATCAACAGCAAGACTGGAATGTACAGCAATGGCAATCCAATCTTAATGAGCTAGGTCAAGGGGGGTGACAAGATCAACTTTGCGAACACCACCTAAAGTGCTGGAATAATCATCAACATGATTGTGGGCATCTAAGCAAAGAAGAAGCAGATCAGTATGTACAGCAATGGTAATCCAATCTCCTTTTTTATTTTAATGTACAGCAACGGCAATCCATCTCCTTTTTTATTTTGTGACCCACCTTGACCAAGTTCATTAAGAATGACCACAAGTCAATTTTGTGCCCAATTTCACATTCCGCTGTGTGACCGGCAGTAACCTATCTTATTAGGAATGGTCCACTGGCACCATAGCCATTGGGTGCTGGCAGCCATTTATCACGGAACCTGCCAAACATTTGACAGCTGTCACTCATCACTGGTTACCGGCATCCACTGTCATGCAACCTGTTAAAGATTCTATTGCAGTCAGCACTGTACAGTCATTGGTGTTTACTATCATCAGTCACTAGCACTGTAGAACCTGAGAAAGATCCTTTTGTCGTCAGCACTGTCATCACCATCCTGGATCCTCAGAAAAAATAAAAACACCTGCAGTTATTTGGTGTGAACACTCACCACAAGGCAAAATGATGCTGAGTCATTAAAGTGAGCACTGTCAGGCAAATATGGTATCACTCATTAATATGACTCTCCACAAGGCAAAATAATGCTGAAGTCATTTAAGTGAGCACCATCAGAAAAAACATGTCACATTCATTAAAGTAACTCGGTGTAAGGCCAAAAAAATCTCACTGAAGTCATGACTCACCGTAAGGCAAAACGATGTCAAAGTCTGGGTCAGGAGCCATCTTGCCCAGCACTTTGAGACTGTGGACATCCTCGTCATGATGATCTTCCTCATCATGATTGAAGTCCTCTAACGAATTGCCAAGGGCAACCTGAAACATACATCAAAACCAGAATATCACAATCCACATTACACTCAAAATATTGTAAAGAAAGAAATGTTACAAAGGAAGGTATGTAAAGACGTTTCACCAGACAAACAATGTGCCATATTACCAATACCAGAAAGGATACGATCAGACACTATATTCAATACTGATAAGACAGCACTCAGTCACAAGTTCAGACTTTTGGTTCTAAATTGACTCATGGGGCATCAGAACAAATTCTACTTTCTTTTAAAGTGGGTCAAACTGAACAGTCTGAAGGCTTCCAAAAACTACGCATTTACTCTCATTACATAGCAGCTGTAGACTAAATCAGAGTGTGGTTTACAATGTTTACACACTAACACTTGTACCCTACAAACCAACAGTTAGTCAGATGGTTAACAGTGCTGGGAATGGCAGATGAATGTAGTGCGAAACTGGTTCTGACCTGACAGAGCAGCATGACCTTGCAGCTACCCACAGCGTTGTAGCAGTAGTTGCGGCTCTTGGTGAAGCAGTCCGCAAAGTACACACCCTGTAACAGAGTTGAAACCAAATTCATACAGATACTCTCCAGACCACATTACAGTATTAGGATCGAGCCAAAATAAACGCACACTGAAACAAGAACAATAATCATTAAAATCCCAAGCCCTTAGAATGTAGGAGTTTACATGGTAAAACATCAGTATGGTTATTATTTGTCCAGTAAGCTACAGTGTGTTCATTTTCGCTTGGATACAACAATAACACGCATGCCCTGTCTCTAGCAGACAGAAATCGGCACTAGAATTCTGCATATTTTGCTGGTACCAATTTTCTGGGTCACCATTTGCTGACAGACTACCTACCGACAGCATACAAATGCCTTTCATATATACCCTGTTGACCGAGATCCGATTCAGGTCAGGCCATTTGCCACTGACTACTGAGTGCCTACAAATGCTCTCAGAAAGACCCTGCTGACAGACCTGAGTCAGGTCAGGTCATTTTCCAACATTGTGCTCTCTGGCCCGTTTCTCAAAGCCCCCAGCTTCATTCACTCAATTCTGCAAGCTCTCCATGCTCAGCCTGGCAAGTAGGCACACGAAATGAACACTGTTTTGTTTGTTTATCCCAATGTCAAATCTGAGGAGGCTAAAAATACGGCATGGTCACTATGTTATGCTGCTTGTCACTGAGACAACAACTTGGTAGGATCCAGCAGAGGAATACTTTAAAAGAAAAAGGAGAGGAAAAAGAAGCCAAAGAAACATAAGCAAGAGCAGAAGAAGTTGCGTTTCTGCTGGCAAGCGTGCGGGCCCAACCTCTCCAAACAAGTTGCCGGACTTGGGTGCATGGGGCGGGGAGACGAGGAGCCCCCTGGTGAGGATGGACACGAGGTTGGCCATGGAGGTGCCGTGCCACAGCAGGCGATGGTTGCCCATGTCCAGTTCCTTCAGCCCCACCGACTCCCCTGGCCGCGACACCTTGTACACTGCGTTCACTTTACACCCGTGACCTGCCACACACAACACACCCATCATTATCAAGCACTGGGCCACTCTTGTGTTGTAAATGGCGTTCGCTCTAATAATAATGGCGATCTGTAGGGTGCCTTAATGATCAAAAAATTTAACAACCCAAGGTGTGTACAGAAGAACAAGGCGAACAGAACTATGCTACAACACGAGGATTTTTTTAAATCTATACATAAATTCAGAAAGGGGGGGGGGGGTTGTTAGCTGGAGGCATGAGGGAGTTTATTCCATGTGACGGGGCCAAAATGCGACTTACACACAGCACGCCCATAGTCACCATGGGTTATGCCACTCCCCTACTGTGTCAACTGCACACCAGTGACACATTGTCATGCCACACACCCGTCATCCCACAATTTATGCCACACCCATCATCCCATGATTTATGCCACTCCCACACTGTCAACTGCACACCAGCGACACATTCTCATGCCACACACCTGTCAATACTGGAGAACAAGCCCCACCCAGAGAACCTGGCTCTAGCACCATGTTCCGCTTGGAACTGAGAATTCGTGCCTAACGACCACCCACAACCAACCCTGGTGTTGCCGTCATGCTCAACTCCAAAGGATGACAACCACCTAAACTCCACCAATGTTGTGTGTACCTACCCGATGCATTGATGTAGGTCAGGATGTATTGCGTCTCGTGTTCATTTTCATTCAGAGGCTGGATCTTGCAGCCGATGCTGCGGTAGATGTAGTCCAAGGGGTTCATCTCTGTCCAACAGAATACATTACATTTTGACATCGCATCATCGATCACCTGGAGGAGAGAGGTGTGGAAAGAGGAACTGTTAGACAATCTTCCTTGAAAGGATGAGAGAGGGCCATCATCAAGCAGATGAACACTGGAACCGTTTCAAAAGCAACATTGGGGAAACTTCTGAGAGACAAGAATTGTGCTTTAAAAACCAAACTATGACTGAACTTCTTGGCGAGTCAGTTGGTCCAATCCTGTACACATCAATTCACCGCCAGTCTTACTGCACACTTTTACACTGACAAAGTTTGACCGTTTGCATGAGAGATAATAAGGCTGGCATACCAGTCAACTTGCGTTGGGTCCCCACCAAAATCTTGCTGGCCACCTCCATGTCCATGAGGTCCGACACCAAGCGGAAGTGTTCCTTCAGCACCTTCTTGTCTCGGATTGGTCGAATGGCATCATGCACAAACCCACCCACTGGTACCAGGTGGAAGTACTCGTTGGTCAGAGAAGCAATCTGAAAAATGAAGCAAACAGAAATCAGTAACACCAAAACTCCCTGGTCAGAGAGACAATCTCCAAGGCCATGCATCACAGCCAGCCAGATGTTAACAGGTAGTCTGTTAGCTTGTCGTCGGATTTTAACGTCCTGTCAACTCCACTGGATCAACTGAGGACAATCAAACTGTCACAAGCAAATGCATATTTCAAAACTTAGTTGAACCCTTTCTCAAATAAAATTAACGAAATCGACCCCTACAGAAACATAAAACAAACCGTACATGCACAAACATCACACAACTTTTCGAGGATTTAGTTCCATCAATCTTCTTGCCCCTGTTAGAAAAACACATATGGCTAGGAAATGCTGGTGTTGTTCTAATTTATTGATACCAGACAAAACAAATGGATAGAAACAAACAAACTAAATTTAAGTTATGTAAATGCATAAGGGCAAATATCAGTGCCACACAAGAGCAAGCTGCACATACCACCTACCATCTCCCTGCTATTTACCAAGAGCCATACAAGTCTATCTCATAATGAAAAATGTTGGAGAATTTTCTGGAAAAAAGTTAGGCGCAGGGACCATTAGCAGAAAAGTGACAAGACAGAATGAGAAAACCGCAGAAGAAAACAAGAAAGGAGACAGAAAAAGGGAATTAAACGAGAGTCCTGAGGTTCCAGACAGGTGTAAGACACAGACAGCCCCAGGATCACTTTGGGGGCTTTGCGTCAACAACAGAACCACAGGTGAAGTCTGTACCTGTTCACAGTTGGCCTGATACTGCTCCATGGGTGTGCTGGACATGTTCTTCTGCTGCAGCTCCACAGTGGCAATCAGCTTTCTGTCAAACACACAGCACCACACACTGGTCAGCCTGACTGGCAGTCACATCAACACTGCCCTCATGCTGTTTCAGTCTAACCGGTTCCCACACCAAAGGATGCATCTCTGGTGGAGTTTATGCATCTTGTACTAACTTGCATGCCAGGTGAGTTTGTCGTGTTCATGCAATGTCTCCCGAGTGTCAATTAACTCCTCTGTGTTTTTCACAAAATGTCAGGGCGACAAATTTAGGCTGTGGCTAATTTACTGGGTCAAGTGGATTTTGACATTCACTAGCCTGGTGTGCTAGCAAAACCTTTGTAACTGTTGCAAGCTTGGTCCTTGTCAGCAGTGTGCAAGTGAAATGCAGCACCAGCCTTAGCTTTCTTTGAACTAATGTCCTTACATTTCTCTAGGAGGATCTGATGAAAGAACAACAGTCTACTGGCCCAGGCAAACATTCCACAGTTCACAACTTCCAAATTACTAATCTCATCTATTCATTCAGTGCTATCACTGTATAATGTACATATTTCCTTAAAATTACAGTACCAGGTAGCATCACTGAAGATCTGGAGCACTTTAGAGGATCACTTTCAATTTTGAATACATCACTCAAAATTGGTTTATGGTGGTAGTCACAGACTAAGGACAGAGGGTGGAGGCTTTGTAGGTTGGTAGGCACACAAGCCAGTGTAAAATGTGATACTTGATGTATTTTATCATGAAGGACAACAAATACACACATAAGGCATGACTGGCAGCGCCACGGCCAATGACCAAAACATAATGGACATCCACAGCAAACGCAAAGGAACATACATTAAGTGCACCAGGCATTTACAAAAAGTCTGAATCAACTGTGATGTGGCATCATTTTCTAAAGATGAACAGTTAACCTAATTCTAATCTTCCACAGAGCACGGTACTAAAATAACATTGAAATCAAGGCTGCTGCCATTTTTTCACATATTTGATGTCAATGTGCACTTTGTTTTTGGTTTCATAACCTTCCACATTCAACCAAATGCTGCTACACACATACAGTACAACTAGGCCTATGAGGTCACTCCAAATCCCATTTCTGGGACTGTGACTCCATTTGTGGAGAGCCCAAAATATCACTGACCAGTTTGCCATTTC
Organism: Alviniconcha marisindica; assembly: GCA_018857735.1. Taxonomy (NCBI): domain Eukaryota; kingdom Metazoa; phylum Mollusca; class Gastropoda; family Provannidae; genus Alviniconcha; species Alviniconcha marisindica. The sequence goes on from JABMCL010000740.1 coordinate 44,481, forward strand.
TGTTTTCGTTTGATAGATTGATTTGCCTTCAAAAGTATTGTCATCAGCAACCTTGCTGTGTAAGGTCAGACACACAGTTGATTGATAACTGTACAGAACCACTCACTGTATCTCCAACAGAATGTCCTTGGCTTTGTCCAAGTTGCTGCGATTGATGCGACCAAATGGCAGGACATCTTCATCAAGGCCTTTGGATTTGGTTGCAGCCTGCAGCATGTTGACACTAGTCTGCCCAACACAACAGGACATGATTACACTCCTCACAGCATACTGACAACTCAACAAATAACCACTCTACATAATCACATGATGCAGTTACCACACAAAATCCTGTATCATCTACTGGGTTACAGTGACTAACAAATGGGACAGGGGAGGGGAGGGGGAAGGGGACTGCAAAAAAAGAAAGCAAGAGAAGAGTCAGGCACAAGTTGGGTGCCTGTCTTACCAGTTCCTGCAGCAGGTCCTGAACAGCTGGGTTTAGTTTGGAGGGCACAGGGGACTGGAAGTCAAACTTCACCTCCTTCGGCTTGCTCTTGGGCCCCTCGAAATTGGGCATGAGGCGATACTTCTTCTTCTGCTCCATGAACCTGCAGTCATCACCATTAACTCCATGTCAAATCTTCACTGCACTGCAACCATCAGTTTGCTCTTGGGCCATTCAAACTTGGGTATGTGTTTCAGTGCTATAAGTGGTTCTGGTCCTGCTTACCTTTCTGAACTGCTGCATGTCTACACTCCGTCTCATACACTACGCTCTTCTTCTGACACCCACATGCTGGAAATCCAACAATACAAATGCAAGACTCATGGCTTTTGCACCTTCTCTTACTTTGGACCCCACATTTGGAATTCACTCCCACAAGACCTTAGACACTGCTCAACCCTCTCATCTTTTAAAGCCAAACTGAAAACCTTCCTCTTCTCACAGTATTTCCATCCTAATATCAGTACCCAGATTCTGCTACAGTCACTGTGTGTGTGTGTGTGTGTGTGTGTGTGTGTGTGTGTGTGTGTGTGTGTGTGTGTGTGTGTGTGTGTGTGTGTGTGTGTGTGTAGTGCGTTTTTAAATTATTTTTATAATACTTTATGTAAATTATTTTGGTAGGACTATGCTCTACATGTGTATAGAATATCATACTTAGGTTAATATGTATCATGTGAGCATTCAGGGCGTTGATGAGTGCATGATAAATGTACATTATTATTATTACAAGGCAATCTTCTGCTCCATGAACCTGCAGTCATCAACACTATTAACTCCATGCCACATCTTCTCTGTGCCCTGACTTTTGGTGCCTTTTTTTCTTTTCCCCACATCTGGTCATCAAATCTCATTTAGAATCACCATGTCACATCTTCTCTGTGCCCCGACCTTTGGTGCCTTTTTTTCTCTTCCCCACATCTGGTCATCAAATCTCATTTAGAATCACCCTAACATTTTCATGCTACAATCTACTACTCACAAGAAACTTTAGGAGGAATTCAAAGCATACTCTATCATCTAATGGTACTGTTAATCTGCTAAACTATTTACCGCATATATTTGCAACATTATTTCACAGTGAGAAAAAAAAAAGAAAAAAATGGTACCAGAAACATTTCTGGAATTTTACAATAATCCTATTGATGTTGTTTAGCATTTTTGCCCATGTGGAATGCACTGGTAAGATGTAGTCATTCCTCTCACCCCCCCCCCCCCCCCCCCACTTCTCAGCATGCAAAGAGACTGTCAGCTCATTTCATTTTTCTTCCTAGTTTGCTGAACAAGACTGCTTCTCAGTGAATTGTCTGCAGTGATGGAGGCCACGTATTAAACAACAACAAACGAATTCCCCTGAACAGCACAGCCTTGATTTTCATTCACACCACAAGCAAACTGGGAGTTGTCAGAAATCCAAACACATGATAGGCTAATGGTTCACATGTTTCTGGCTGGGTTACAAGAGTCTGCTTGGTATAAGCACTCACCAGAAAAATGTTACTGACAGGAAAATAAACAATGAACTTGGCAAGCAAAATATGGCCATTTCAGGATGGTCAGCATCTCTGACCTCATTTGTATCTGAAGAAGCAGTACATTTTTCTCACATGGTGTGGCAGTGGGGAGAAAAAGAAGAAGAAAGTAACTTGGTACTGAACAGCAGCATGTGTAAAATCTCACCATGTATTCAATACTCTGAACTGAAAGTGGAGGCGGAAGAACAAAAGTAAAATGCAACCCTGTTCAAGTTATTTTACCTTTCTAGGTGGTTCCAGTCATTGCCAGTCTTTTGCCTGAAGACTTTGCAGAACTCCTTGACAGCGTCCTGGGCTGTGGGGAAGGGTGTGTGCTGCCACTGGCCACGGTCACCGATCCGCCCCCAGCGAGTGAACAACACGTACAAGTCTTTGGCCTTTTGTCGCACAATCTGCATCACACACACAACATAGCTTACATGGGGCAAATAGCAACACATACACTACAATGGCCTTTTGTCCTATATGTGTCACATATACAACATAGCTCACATGGGACTAAAAAACAGCAACCCATATGTATATATCCATGGCCTTTTGTCACACAACATAGCTTATTTAGGTCAAATATGGACAATCCTGTGGCTTTTTGTCACATAATCTGTGCCACACTTACAACATAGCTTATTTGAGATAAACATGTACAAGCCTGTGTTTTTTTGTCACATAATCTGCGTCCCAATAACAATATAGTTTACTTGGGACAAACAACCTGTGTCGCACTTACAATATAGCTTGCTTTGGACACACAACCTGTTACAAGCCTGTGGCATTTTGTCACACCGTCTGTGCTGCACAGGACCAAGAACAGATTTACCAACCAGCCCATCATTTCTGAGAATTCTTTTTTTGCACTTGGCCAAAAGGTCTTTATGAAACATTTGAGAGACCCTGCACGATGAAAGTGTCACCGTCAGATAAACTCAGACAAAAACACTATTAGGACTAGAAGCTGTATCTGCCCTGTTACAAATGTGCCTTTAACTGACACACTACACACCCAAACATGCCCCAGCTGCAATCTGCTTACCTGTATTTTATAGAAGTTGTACATTCCCCAGGGTCCACATGACACGTCCACTTTGGTCAGCGTGACATCATACGTTTTATCATTGGTTTCATCATGGTACACCTCCCTGTAAACACAAGGTCACTTCTACCTGAATGCGCTGATGTCACATTCCATGTTTTACTGTAAACACAGTGTGACCTAACCCAAGGTGCAGTGTGCCAAGTTCCATGTTTCACCCTCTGTAAACAGTGAGTCACTCAACAAAGAGGCATGTCAGTTTCACCTTCCTGTGACCTGGCAAATAAATCTGAAATTGATACTCCTCACCATGCCTGCTGACAGAATTAAAGCAAACCAACTGGAAAAGTATCCAAACTGACCAACTCTACACATCCTGATTGAAAACTTGGGAAGACATTGTGAGCATGACCGTCAGGCATGGCAAACTCGGAGATCAAGATTCTCATTCTTAAGTGCTGCGAGGCTTAAAACACCACCTGTAGGGCAAAAATGGGGTTTCTGACCACAGACTGCCTGACAGAGTGAGGCATAGAAAGGCGCAGTGACTGGCAATCTACCTTAAAACAAACAAGATGGGGACTTGCTCAATCAGACCAACATTAAAACCACAGCCTGTGAAAAAAGAGCCAGCACCACAGAAGAGGAGGAAGAAGAAAACAAAAGCAGGCCTCCCTGTGTGCTTTAGCCCCTACTGAACTCACCCCGTGGTCCTCATTTCACAGTTGGAGTCGACCTTGGGTCTGGCGTCTATCGGCTCTCCTGACCCATCCTTGTCGAGGTCAGCAAGCACAGCCTCAGCATCGGCAGCATAATCAATCTTTGACCCTTCTGACAGCAGTCCATCTGTCACTGTGAAGTCTGCGTACGTTGGCTTCTCCTTGGTAACCTGGTACCAAAGCTAAATGTGCTCAGCATCAGCTATTAGTCTCACAAAGCTACCTCTACACTGTTGTGCAATAGTCTGCCAGACCCTCAACATGGAGGCATTTCAACTTTGTCTACAGAGCAGTACATGGTCATCAAAAGTTTAATCAACAATGAGGGGGGAGACATGCCCCGAGTGCATACTGTGGGCAGTGGTTTTGTTAACTGAATATTTTATGCCTCTAAAGGGGAAAAATAGATACAACAGAAATTGTTGCAGACTGTCCACCACCATGATTGATGATCATCTGTGTAAAGAGTTAAGGCTGATCTTTTCACACATAGCGCATTGCAGTGTGGCCAGATTGTGCACTCACAATCCCGACCTTTGGGTTAATGGAAGTCTACACTGATGCAAGCAGTTTGCATCAGAGTAGCTTTATTCCCAGATAAAAATGTCTTTGGAACAACTGTTCATTTTCTCCTGCTTAGAGTCAAAGTCTCATTGCTTTAAAGAAGCACAGAAGGGTATGATGTAAAAATGTGCTGATGGAAAATACCAATCTATGCCAGTTGAAATGGTGGATAAAAACACGAGCTAGTGGAATCACTGCATGGGAATCTGCAATAATGGCAGATCATGTTTTGACCACCCTCCCACTTCCTGTCTGAACATTGAGGGTTAGGTGCATGCAATCTTCTACATCCCAAAAATCTGGAGGGATACTTTACAGCCAATCTTTGTTGGGGAAAGACCCTGCCCCCTCCCACCCTCACCCACCTGCCATGCATGACTACTTACATTAGGCTGCAGAGCATTGTAGATTCGTGTAGCCCCTCTCATGAGTGCCGAGTCTTTGGGCAGCTCCCCTCTCATGTCTGGTTTGTTGGGGTCACCATTGGCTGCCATCAAGACTTTGATAATGTCGCCATTGTCAAAGGAGCCAAAGTCTAGGGAGAAGACTGCATGATGGAAGGCGGTCATGCCCTGGGGATCAGTGGCGTTCAGGTCCAGCGGGCTGGTTTTGTGAATGGTGAGGATGTCACCTGCTGAACAGAATCTCACATCTAACTGCCATCAGCCACTGTTACAGGCAGCAAAGCCCCCTTCCACCAGCGAACACATAAATAATTAATTTATGGGTGCAACTACTCAAAGCCCAAAACCTGAAAGACAGGGCCACTTAGACCTTGTGGGGGTATACCAGTACACTGGGACCCAGGAGGGGGTGGGGGATTAATGAGGGCACTGCCTCTTGAAGCTGAAATGAAATCCAAAGATAATTTGAAGGTCTCTCTTTGATTCAAAAGTGTCAACAATACTTATGAATGCTTTTTTTTGTACACCAACATGCTTTATGATGCCCAGACAGCACATACAAATGTATTCATCCTGAGGTGAGTGACCTACTGACAGCATGTTAAAATCCAGCTATCTGTGTATTCATCTTGACCTGAGGTGACCCTGTGTGGTTGATAGGACATCAAAATCTAATCACCAAGTATAACTGAAAGGTATCAGACCTGGTATAGGTACCTGCAGAAGAAGGAATTTATGAAAGCAGTTACAAGCATAACTGAAAGATGTCAGACCAGGTATAGGTACCTGCAGAAGAAGGAATTTATGAAAGCAGTTACAAGCATAACTGAAAGATGTCAGACCTGGTATAGGTACTTGCAGAAGAAAGAATTTAGGAAAGCTGATGTCTTTGTTGACAATGATCGTCAAAACAAAGGCACTTTTTTCTTGCCAGTGGTGCCATATTTCATTGTTTTGTAACAAACAAAGCAAAAGCACAATCCCCACAGTCCCAACAGCCTGCACCACTGGCTGTATTTGTTCTGGTCATTGTCATCTTTTTCTCTGTGCTATCCCCGCATCCATTTCTTCCCAAGTTCCTCTTCCATCTTTGCAAACTGTGAGGAAGTTAGCAACTGGATTTTAACGTCCTGTCTACTGCACAGGGCTACCTCAGGACAATCAAAATCTGTCATAAGCAAATGCACATTTTAAAACTCCTCCTATACACCAACCCTTCCTCAAATCAATCTACAAAACCAATCCCTACACAAAGATAAAACGAACAAAAAACAAAACAAAAAACATACATACACACATTTTCGAAGAGTTAGTCCCTTCAACATTATTATTACCCCTGTTAAAAGAGCATATAAGAGAGATGCGGGTATTGTTGACCTCTACCAAATTTATCAACACCAGATTAAAGAAAAATAAGGGAAAGGAATGGACAGAAACAAAACAAAATAAACTTATATAAATGCATAATGGTCATCTGGCAGCAAGGTGCACATACCACCTACAACTCCTAACTGCTCAGCAAAAGCCATACAAATTAACAAAAAAGCCCAACTCTTAATGAAAAATGGTGGAGCATTTTCTGGGAATAAAGTTAGGAGAATGGACAAGACATAATGAGCAAAAGGACTAGACAGAAGAAAAAGGAGAGAAGATAGGAAAGGAGAATCAAATAACAGCACTGAGATTCCAGATGGGGGTGGGGGGGTGGGGGTAGACATCAAACATCCCTGGCCTCCCTTTGAGGTACTGCAAGGAATCTTTCCATCATTCAATCCGTCCTTCAATATAGTTCAAATACAAAATTTTCATTTTCACTGGTATTAAACATAAAAAAGTAAAAAGGAACAACCACACCTCTAGAACTTCTAAAGACAAATCAACGAAGAAGTAAACTAGCACTTAATAATATGACCACTGTAACTATACATCTTCAGTGCCCCCCCCCCCCCAATATCATTTAACAGATGATGGGGTAATATATGCAACACTGTGTCTCTCTCTACACATACATACCAACAGAGGAAAAAACAAAAACAAACAGAAGTCCAACAGGAATGATAAAACAAAACAAAACAAAATCAACAAGATCCACACACATTTTCTTTCCACGTGAACAAAAGTGTAATCACCCCCCCCCCCCCCTCTCCAAACTTTGGTGCAGAAAGATATTTCCGTTAATTTTAATTGTTCATTTATTTAATCTACCCTTTAAGCAAATAACACACACACTGAGTGAGCACTGCAAGAGTTTGCTAACTGTGCCCAAACAATTGCACTTATGCAATACGTTGGGAGGACATTTTTACACACATCTTCCATTTCATCAGATGCATGGATTCAGTGAAAGACAGACAGAAAAATGGAACAGCAGAGGGAAACACCAATGGAAGAAAAGCAAAAGGAATGCTCACTGTTTTTAAAGTTGTCCACTTTGACCAGTGACTTCTGCTTTGAGCCCAATCGTGGTGGTGGTTCCACTACTGGTACACTTAGTTCTTCATCTTCATCATCATCCATCAGGTCAGTGTCATGATCACTGTCATCCCCATCTTCTTCCTCCTCTTCATCACCCACATCGCCATTCATCTCCATATTTTCATCGTCGATGTTCACATCCTCAGGAATGTTTTCTTCTTCGTCGATGATGTCATCGTCCACATTGTCCTCCTCAATGCCTTCCTCTATGTTTTCATCTTCACTTTCATCACCCCCAGCATCCTCGTCAACAGATGGGTCTTTTTCCATCTCCTCAGCTCGCTTGTCGGGTTTGATGAGAAAGACATTACGAGAGAATTTCTTCACCAGCACCGGTTTGTCTGGAGCACCCACAATCTTTGCAACTGACTCTTCCTTGTCATGAATGTAGTCATAGTCCAGCAGCAGTTTCACCATCGTCATGTCATTCTGAAACGGCCAATGGGTTTTCTTTACATTCTGCTCTGATATTACATTTACAGCCCACTAGTGATTGTTTTTCTCACTGAAAAGTAGATGCACAACATGCAATGAAAACTGGCTAGTTTTTGAACCCTTTCTGTGATCATGGCTCTGAATGGTGGAAGCATAAACTCTTCACAAAACCAGCTACCATGCATGGCAGCAGACCAAGCTGTTCCATTCTTGATACACACTTTCTCTTTTCATTCAAAGGATGAAGTGGTTTTTCACTCATTAGAATTTGGTGGTAAACACCTCCATAAATCTACTGAAATGTATAGCTTCCATTCCACAAAAAGAGAAGGGGAATTGTCTGAATGTGCACAAACATCTGAAGTTTCAAATTTCTAAACAAGTCCTTACTGTTAATATACTGTAGTCACACAAATGCATTTGACTATTTTTAGAGCTTAAAAAACAAAACAAACAATACTACTTTATTTATTTGCAGATTTTTTTTTATAAATCACATTTGTCTTCACTGGTACGTCAAGTTCCTGCCACATATATCAGCTGCTGCTATAATAAACTCCAGGGGCTGCTGAAAGTTCTACATCAGGTATTTCTGCATTCTAGTAGTCAATAAAAGCAGCAAATATATTTGCAGTGTTACCTCTGAGCAAGCCTTTACAGTCTAGATGCAATGAATCATTAAATATAGAATGTGGAAATATGTTTTCACTACTGTGCCAAAAGGCAGGTCAATAATTTAAAAACAAGAACAGCTAGCAATGAGACCTATTGTTGTGGTGTGTTTTTTACATTCAGCCCCAGCTGATTTGGTAAATATTTTCTCTTCATTTTGCAGTGCACTTGCCCCTTGGAAGCTGACAGTAATCTTCTGTGTTGAGGTTGGTCAGTTATACATATGTAAAGAGAGCTGTTAAGTGTGACAAGTTACAGGGTTACCTCCCTTGCATAGTATCAAGGCTTACTTCCCCTGCATAAAAAAAGGATGGAAATTTGAGTTTTGAAAAGAAAAGCACTTGTAACAAAGACATCCAATTAAATTTGTTACAAAATTAGTGGTGCAGTTGCATGATGTTATATGATAACACTTTGAACAAAACAATTTTGTAATTACATGAAAAAAATAGGAATTTAATAATTTTCAAAAAACCACAGCCAAATTGTCAATAGATCACTAGCATAATACAGCCAATACTTCCCTCCCGCGCAATTCAGCAAGCAGCAAGTATATAGCAGCAAGCAGCAGCTATATATTAGCAAAGTAGTACTTTTTTTAGGGGTTTACTTGTAAGCCCACATGAAAACACAAGTGACCCGTGCTGAATTCCACAAGCACTGGAGAAAATTGCCAAACATTGTCATTTGTGTCAATGTCTGGGTTGTGATGAACCCATTTGTGAATATTTTTGCTACTTGTGCATGCCGGTCTAAAGGTGAACATGGTCAAAGTCAGAATAGCAGAAGTTTGCCCCTGTTGAGCCTTCACAGTGGTGGTCATCTTACACAGATTTCACCTCACTGGTTTTGTGGACTGGATAACTTCATTTAAACCCTTTCTCAGGTCAATCCACAAAACCATTCCCTAAGCAAATATAAAACATACAGTATACACAAATTTCTGAAGATTTAGTCCCTTCATTACCCCTGATAAAAGAGCCCACAACGCTAGGACACGCTGGTATCATCAACCATTCTAATTTATTGAAATCCAATTAAAATGGACAGAACAGTATAACTGAAATAAATGCACAATAGTAAATACAAGTGCCATAATTATGGCAGCAAGCCGCACATACCACCCACCAGTTATCTCCTAGCTGCTCAACAAAAGCCATACAAAAAAGCCTAACCCTTAACGAAAACTGCAAATTGCTGACAAAAAGCCAGAAAAAATAAGAAGCAAATAAAGACTTTCTGACTGACCATTTTGATGGCATGAATGAGTGGAGTGAATCCCATGCTGTCCTTGAAGTTGGGGTTGGCTCCCTTCTTGAGCAGGTAGCGGGCCAGACCGAAGTTGTAGTGGCGGATGGCCAGGATGAGCGGGGACACACTCTCTGGCCCCTTGGTGGTGAAGTAGTCTGGACACGGGGTGTCCAGACGAGCCCCAAACAGCAGCACATCTGGCAAGGGGCGGTCAAACAGAGTGTCCAGGGACAGCCCTTTGTAGATCAGCATGTCCAGCCAGGACCTGAAGAATGGTGGTTGACATGAACACTGTTAGGGGAGAGAGCTTTTATGGGAAGGTGGAAGAGAGGGAGTGGGAGAGGTGGGTGGGGAAGAAGGGGAGGGGGTGGGTAGAGGGTGAAGTCCTTCTATGTCAAACCCTTCTCTGAACATAGAATTACAGCAACAATAGCCCAGCATCTTTTTCTCAGTTATTGGTGTACACTTCTACACAATTAATTCAGTTCTGTTGATGAATGTGGCTACTGTCCTCTCCATCTCTTGCTTGCAGCATGGAGTGTTGGGTGGCGACATGTTTTGCCACATCTCAACTGGCCAGACCCCATGTCATGCAGCCTCCCCCACAAATGGGGCCAACACTTGCTGTGCAGACCATGCTAAGAGGGGCCAACATTTACTGTGCAGATCATGCTAAGAGGGGCCAACATTTACTGTGCAGACCATGCTAAGAGGGGCCAACTTTTACCTTGCAGATCACGCTAAGAGGGGCCAACATTTACTGTGCAGACCATGCTAAGAGGGGCCAACTTTTACTGTGCAGACCATGCTAAGAGGGGCCAACTTTTACCTTGCAGATCACGCTAAGAGGGGCCAACATTTACTGTGCAGACCATGCTAAGAGGGGCCAACTTTTACCTTGCAGATCATGCTAAGAGGGGCCAACTTTTACTGTGCAGACCATGCTAAGAGGGGCCAACTTTTACCTTGCAGATCATGCTAAGAGGGGCCAACATTTACTGTGCAGAACATGCTAAGTGGGGCCAACGTCTACTGTGCAAATCATGCTAGGAGGGGCCAACGTTTACTGTGCAATCATGCTAAGAGGGGCCAACATTTACTGTGCAAACTGTGTTGCAGGCACTACTTACATGGCTTTGCTGGAGGCACTGGACACCCACTCATAGTCCCACATGACGGCTGACACCAAATCCCGCCCCATCTTGTCCTTGACTTTCACATCAAAGTTTTTGCTGTTTTCTGAATCAGATACACAAAACAAAAGATCATGGACTGCTGGCAAATGCAGGACAAAAAACAACAACCCAAAACCCTGACTGAAATTTAGAGAGAGAGAGAGAGAGAGAGAGAGAGAGAGAGAGAGAGAGAGAGAGAGAGAGAGAGAGAGTAGTGGTAGTAATTGGATTTTATGTCCTGTCAACCACACAGGGTCACCTCAGGACAGTCAAACTCAGGTCATAAGCAAATACACATTTCTAAACTCTTCTCACATTATATACCAACCCTCTGTCAAGTCAATCTACAAAACCAATCACTTCACAAACATAAAACATACATAAACAAACATCAGGCACAATTTTTTGAAGAGTTAGTCCCTTCAATGTTACCCCTGTTAAAAGAGCACACAAGGCTAGGACATGCTGGTATCGTCGACCATTCCGTCTAATTTATTGATACCAGGTTAAAGAAAAATATAAAAAAGGAATGGACAGGCACAATATAAAATTAAAAAATGTTATATAAATGCATAATGGCAAATACCAGTGCCATATGGCAGCAAGCTGCACCTACCACCTACCAAATATCATCTCCTAGCTGCTGAACAAGAGCCTAACCCTTAACAAAAAATATTCGAGAGTTTTCTGGAAAAAAGTCAGGAGAATGGACCATTAGCAGAAAAATGACAAGACAGAAAGAGCAAGAGGACTTGGCAGAAAAAAACAAGAGAGGGCATAGGAAAGGGAAATCAAATGACAGCCCTAAGATTCCAGACAGGAGAGAGACATCAGACATCCATGGCCTGCCTCCGGGGCAGAGAGAGAGAGAGAGAGAGAGAGAGAGAGAGAGAGAGAGAGAGAGAGAGAGAGAGGAAGGTATGACAAATATGTAACTGACCACCCCACATGTATGCACTCACCAATGAGAAGGTGGGCCCAAGGTATGACAAATACGTAACTGACCACCCAACACATATGCACCCACCAATGAGAAGGCGGGCCCAAGGTATGACAAATACGTAACTGACCACCCAACACATATGCACCCACCAATGAGAAGGCGGGCCCAAGGTATGAGAAATAGGTAATTGACCACCCCACATGTATGCACTCACCAATGAGAAGGCGGGCCCAAGGTATGACAAATATGTAACTGACCACCCCACACATATGCATCCACCAATGAGAAGGCGGGCCCAAGGTATGAGAAATAGGTAACTGACCACCCCACATGTATGCACTCACCAATGAGAAGGCGGGCCAGAGGAACAGGCTGGTGGAAGATGGCACAGTACTGCACAGGTGTGCACCCCTGACTGTCTGCCGTGTTGACTGGCACACCTTTCTCCAGCAGTGCCTGGGCCACCTGTACAAACGTACGTGCCCAGGTAAAGACAAGGACCAGAGGGTTTGTAATGGCAGACCGCAATGGACAACACGCGATAAATGCTTCACACCTCTAAGAAATGCATGCAATGAAAGTCCAGCTTACTCACTGAAAGTCAAGGATGAATTGCACTCTTATTCCCCAAGACTCTAGTCAGGCATGGGAATTGATTGGAAGGAAAAACTCTTGAAAAATCTAGGGTGGTCCAGGGGCATGCCCCCACTGGGAAAAACAAACAAAAACAAAAACCATCAAAATCTATGCAATCTGAGGTTATCCCAAGATCAATTTTATGGAAATAAAGTTAACTTTTTCATCCTCACCGCCACTGACTGGAACCACCCCAGTGACTTCAAACGATTGATCGCCACTGCAAGTATCATCTAACTTGAGCGCACACACCCCTCTTGTTGCATCTAAACCAAAGGTTTGGTCGTGTGATATATGAAATCAAGAACAAGAACTGTAATATTATGAAACCATGCGCCAACGTGTTCCAGGCTCTTTTTCCCTTTAAAAAAAAATCCCCTCACAAATTTTCACTTCCAGTTCCAGCTCAACTGGTCTTCTTCTTGTCTAAAGTGACCTTCATCATACTGAAGAGTATGTCACTGTTTGGGGTTGCACAGCAGTTTATCATTTTTAAAATTTAATTATTTTTGAAAAATACGCGTACAACCAAACAGAGTTTCGAGTGTCCCACTGGCTTTTCACGTCTCTGACCAACTAGACCAGTCTGGCTACCATTTACTGGCACAGCTGCAGTCGTCAACTTTTTGCCATGACTTGAGTGACGGACGTGGTGAATCGGTAATATCCAAGGAGGCAGCTGGAAATTCCTGGGACATTTTAAACGCCATTTTGGGCCACAAATAACATCCCAATCACTGAAACAGGGTCATATCTAGTGAATAAAGCCAACATTTGCAAAGTGATTTTGATTCAGTCTGTAAATGGGTGAGTCCTCAGTACACGATCGATTGTTTTGCTGACATAAGCGCTTAGGAAGTGTGCACGGTTACTCAGAAACTTGATCCAGATCTAATGTCTGAAAGTATTGCACACCGCAGGACAAAAATATGATAAAACTCCCTTTTTGTTGAAACTGCTGGGTCCATTCGCTTTGAATGACCCAGTCTAGATGATTCTGACGATATTTGTGACTGAAATGGTGTATTAAGTGTCCAAGGAATTTCTGACCACCTCCTTGGATATTACCGGTGATTCTTTCACTTTCAAAACTTTCGGGGAACATTCGCTTTTTCTCAGCCGAAACATGGTGCAGAGGTGTGAAGGAATGACTGCGCTCAAGCATAATGCCTGCCCGTGAGAGTAACAGCAGTGTCTGTGTTCACAATTAAGCGACTAAAATGGGCCATAGCCGCACATGGACATGCTTCGATCGTTTTGATAGTATTCAGTGTGGAACTAAAATCGGTGCTCCCTGTTTGTTTTTTTGTTTTGTTTTCTGTCCCTGCGATTTCTTTTTGCCACAGACAATTTTTTCTCTCTAAGGAAATTAGTTTCACCGGCGCAAACTTTTGTGTTTTCACATGCCCGTTGCGTGTAACTGTTTCTCTTTGGCATCTTTGTACTGCTGCCGAAATATGGGCCCACAAAGAGCAAACAAAATAAACAGTGTAGATCTTCTAAATGGTGACGACAATGAAAATGTAGGCGTGTGTCGAGTGCAAATAGGACTGTTTGGCTGGCCTACACGCGTTCAAAGTTGCTGCCTTATTTCTCCACCTGGAATGAGAGCTGGATTTATGGACTCTTTAGCTAATCAGGATTAGAGACTATCAGCCTTTAATTTTATTTGCTCCTCATACACATTGGCCATGGTCATGAGTATCAAGCAATGACAACACAAGTATCACCTCACCTCTACATACAACTGATTTCAAATTCCATCTTCTTTTATGTGCCTGTGTGTGACAGATGTGTACACATGTGCTGGATATGAGGACTACAATATTATTAGATATTTGAGGTTCTGTGTACATTTTGTTTATCTTGTAAAGTGCAATGTGCTCACCCTTCTTGGTGAGACAGCCCTCTATAGAAATGACTAATTATCCAATAATCCATCAAATCCCCACCACTCCATACCCCCCACGCCAACACAGAGAGAGAGCGAGAGAGAGAGAGAGAGAGAGAGAGAGAGAGAGAGAGAGAGAGAGAGAGAGAAGAGAGAGAGAGAGAGAGAGAGAGAGGCACACACCTGCAGCTGAAGGTCTTCGTGAGCCCCAGCCTTGGTCTTGATGGCCAGAACGTGGAGCAGTGTTTGGTTGTCCTTGTTGACACCCACCAGGCGACTGCTGTCAGTCACACGCTTCAGCAGTCTCAGCACCACATTGAACTTGTTCACATTCAAAGCCGCCTGTAATAAACAATGCAAACTCACTCTTGTGTTGGTAAGGCCAAACGCAAAATACCCCTGGTTACAGTAACCTGACCCATCCCACTTTTTCGTGCCCACCCTACCTTTTTTCAAATCTTTCACTCCCGACTGCCCATTCTGGCACAGCCTCACAACAACCTAGTTTGAGCAACATTCTGGGAAACACAGGGAATCTCGATCACATGATGAGTGATGTTGCTGATGATGAGTAAACTTGTATTCAAATGGCACCGTTTCTGTGGTGTTTTTAGAGTTCTATTACTGTAAGCACATGTTTGCTTTGTGGGTGTGTTTTTTACTTTTATTTGGCCTAACCTGCCCATGAAATCAAACACAAAGGCCATAACAATGTAAAAACTAAATTTTAAAAAGGGCAACAAATAAAAATGTGAAGAGCTAGGAAAAAGAGAGTGCAGAGGGTAAGGGAGGACTGGGTGGGGGAGGTGTTGGCCTGATAAACTGTTAGAAGAGTGAAGAAGAGAAGAGGAAGACATGAAGGAAATGAAGCAAACACATACCTCTATGGCAGCAAAGCCCATGCCCATTTTGTCCAGCAGAAGGTGAGCCACACCCTGTAGCTCTGAATAAATAGCACCCTGAAACAGAACACACACTTGTTTAACACACCTACCATCAAGCACAAACACTTCAACACAATGACAATAAAGTAGCACCACAAAACTAAAAGAACTTGTGTAACACCCTCAACAGCAGTAGATAAAAACCCTCAAGCACATAACTTGCAGAACACAGTAATAAACAGAACACTGTCATAAACAATCTGTACAACAAACCTATCAGCAACAGATAACCGCTCAAGCGCAAAAACTCACAAATCAGCAATAAATACACCTGACAGAGATAACAAGTCATATAACATGTTAGCATGAGCCACAAAAAAAAAGTCTAACTCTTAATGAAAAATGTTGGGGAACTTACTTGAAGAGGTCAGGAGAATGGACCATTAGCTCAATCGCGTTGCTGTCAAAATGGGCACCATTCAGGGCATTTAGAAAAAATCCCAAAATATAACTACAAACAGTACAAACTTCAAACAAACAGTTTTAGAAAGATTAAAGTGTGCATTTTAAGAACAATATCTTACCTTCAGGAAGGAGGGGGACAGATTTTTGTTGACTTATGACCAAAGAGGTATGCAAAGGGAGGGGGATAAAAATCCATTTTGGGCACCCATAGTCACTCAACACAATACACTGTTCTGCATACAGTCTTGACACAAACCCACAGAGATTAGTAGGTTTTACTACAGAAATGTTTTCAGTGAAGATAAACCAGAAACTATACATTCAATCAAGTAATTTTACACTCGCTGCGGGCTAAAGAAGTTCAAATTGCACCATCACCTGGATGCCGCCATTTTGTTTGGAAGAAAGTGTGCCAGTCGCACATGTGATGGAAAAACCATCACAAAACGGGCCCAAATCGTTGCATCATTAATTGAAGGAAGGGAACACAAAGGAAAATGGACAAGCTTCTATTTACTGCCTGATTTGAGTCCCTTGCGTTTCTCATGTTGTCATGTAAACTCGCAAACATCTGTCAGACGCCTGCTTCCAACACAGCTCCAACAGTCAGTGAGAGTGTCGGAAGCCTGCGTCTGACACAGTTTGAAAGAGTTAACAGAAAACTGATAAGACAGAAAGAGGAAGAGGACTAGGCAGAAAAACAAGAGATAGGAAAGGGGAATTAAATGACAGCCCTGAGATTCCACACAGGGGAGGCACCATACATCCCTGGCCTCCCTTCAGTGGAAATCTTGCACAACACAACAGCAATAAGCAACACCTTGAAATAGGGAATAACTTGCTAACACACTTATCAGCAATATTACAGAACCCTCAAGCACAAAACAAACTTGCACAACACACAAGGCACACTGAAACACAAATCTCCACAATACACCAGGAACAAAAAGCACCCTGAAATATAAAACAACTCATGCATAACACCACCAGTGACAATGTGCGCATCAAAGGAAACAATTCATGTTCCCACCTGGAAAATAGAGTGAGCTTCCCGCTTTTTCTCTTTCGGTTCTTTTTTCAGCTGCAGATTCTGAAGGGGGCGCCACTTAAGCACTGGTTTCTCCTTCTTGGGGACTGCTGGCTTGGTTTCCACTGGTTTGTCCACCTCCAGTTTTGGATCGTAGAGCACAATCTCATCAGTAACACAGGCCCCTTGCTGGAGCAACATGATGGCACAACTGCAACACAGTGCACCCATACCAGTAAGTACATTCCATAACCCTCTCACAACACACCACACCATATCAGTAAGTACACCCCATAACCCCCTCACAACACATCACACCAATACCAGTAAGTACACCCCATAGCCCCCTTACAACACATCACACCCATACCAGTAAGTACACCCCACAACTCCTCCCTGGACAACACATCACACCCATAACAGTAGGACATTAGGAAAACCCTCCTCACATCACACCCATACCACTAGGTACACCCCCACAATCCCCCTCACAACACACAAATATCCTACAACCCCCCTCACAACACATCACACCAATACCAGTAAATACACCCTGCAAAGCCCCTCACCCCCTTGTGATCCTAATCTGCTAATCCTAAGCTGAATTCAGCAAGCATTTCAGCTCATCGTTTTGCAACAAGGGGTTCATGGTGCATGTAAACAGCGACAGGGTTCGTACAGACATTCTACTTCACAACTCCCCAATTTTTCTCAAGCCTTCCCCCAACTTAATGACCACTTTCCCAGCTGCTCAATCTGATCACTCATGTTTGAAACAAAAGACAGTTTTGTATTTTCTTTCCATCGTTTGGCCTCCCGTTTGTTTTCCTTCTAAATCCCCCTTCACGTTTTTTTGCGGACCTTTCCAAGACCATGGCAAAAAATACCATTTTCCCCAAACATCCGAAAGCCAGCTTGGAGATGGGCATCTCAGTTTTCCCAACTTTCTAAAGACTGTACAAACCCAGAGTCCCTGTGATTAGTGTTAAATGTAATATGATCAGCAGTGTTTTTGGAACAACGCCAAAGCCTCCTGCCTCTTCTCTTCCAAGGATTGGTTATTGCGGAAACCAATACCACTCACGACAATCCTGATCAAACTTCTGTGAGCAAAGCACAAAAGTAGCTTTGAGGCCACATGCACGGGAACTGTCATTCAAGAGGCCTGTACGGACACTGTTCTTACTCAGCATGTCTCCCATCCATGACTTTTCGTTGTACTTTGCAGCACTGCAGATTACTTCCATGTAGCAGTGACAAAGACGTTTTCCTTCGCAAACACTTCTCACCTGTCCTGTTTACTTTTCACAGCCAGTGTCAAAGGTGTGTTGCCACTGGCATTCTTCCGGTTGATCTGGGCTCGCCTCTACATAAACACAAAACAAAGGACAGTCATATTTACATTCAAACATCTCTGTGCACATTTCTCTCATGCACACATACCTGAAACTGTTTCTGCAGTCAGAAACTTCACAAAATTTTCAAACCTCAGCAGTTTAACAGCCTCTTGTCAGAAATGTACCACAGTATTCAAGAGAGCAAAGCCAACATCTTGAGAATTTTTCCACAGCCCAGACCACCACTTCACACTGGAAATACTGTGAACTACATTCCCTATGCGCACCCAGTCAGCACATCACCAGCAGGTTTCTATAAATACCCCCCACCCTCCCAGCTAGTCCCCTACCTGCAGGAGGTGCATGCAGCAGATGGTGGCACCATTGGCGGCTGCGAGGTGCAGTGGGGTGTTTCCCCTGCTATCGGGTTCATCCACTTGCTGGTCTCCCATGGCCGCCGTCAGCAGGCTCAGCAACTCTATGGGGTCACGCACACAGCTGTCAACAGAGAAATGTTGTACATTCATTGGTCCCCCATGGCTGCTGTCAACAGGCTCAGCAACTCTATGTGGTCACGCACACAGCTGTCAACAAAGAAACGTTGTACATTCACTGGTCCCCCATGACTGCTGTCAGCAGGCTCAGCAACTCTATGGGGTCACGCATACAGCTGACAACAGAGAAACGTTGTACATTCACTGGTCCCCCAAGGCTGCCATCAGCAACTCTATGGGGTCACGCACACAGCTGACAACAGAGAAACGTTGTACATTCACTGGTCCCCCAAGGCTGCCATCAGCAACTCTATGGGGTCACGCACACAGCAGCCAACAGAGAAATGTTGCACATTCACTGGTCCCCCAAGGCTGCCATCAGCAACTCTATGGGGTCACGCACACAGCTGTCAACAGAGAAAAGCTGTACATTCACAGGTCCCCCATGGCTGCTGTCAACAGGCTCAGCAACTCACAGCACATTTATCGTTCCCCAAATACCAACACCAACAGATCTGATGGTGTCTAGTGCACAGAGAAACATTACATCTAACACACCATGCAACGGAACTCCACACATTTTTCAAAATCCTTGTAAAATAAAATTCTCTAAAATTGTAAAAAAGTTCTATCTGCATCAAAGTGAGAGACTTAAAAACACTGTATCGGCATCAAAGTGAGTGACTGGAAAGCAACAATTATTATGAATAATAAAATAAATTGCAAACTTCTATTTGGTGCTCACTGACAACAAAGGGAAGAGAGAGAGAGAGAGAGAGAGAGAGAGAGAGAGAGAGAGAGAGAGAGAGAGAGAGAGAGAGCAGGATGGTTATATGTACTGTGACTCACTTGCTGAAGACGCAGTGTATGGGCATAACACCGCATGAAGACTTGGCGAAGACGTCAGCTTTGTGGGCCAAGAGGAACTCCTCCAGGGCAGTGCTGTCGTTGGCGTCCCCGCTGTTGTTTTGGACAGCAATGTGCAGCACACTCATCTTGTCGCTGTTCTTGTCATTGACGCTCAGGCCTTTCTGCAGCAGCAACTTCATGATCTCGATCACCTCCATTTCTGAACCTGCAGGACACGCACACACACAAAAATAAACAACGACATACACAGTTGCTTACTTTCCATCCAAAAGACAATGTTCTCTACTGTGAGCATTTATAGCCGCTGGGGAAATGACTTCAGAGGATGCACATCAGTCTAAAACAGCATTTTTCCACCTCAGTTTTTAAGGACTTTCACTTACTGTGCCTGGTTTTTATTTTAAGGCCTTGAACAGGGGCTTTCCAAAATTACGGACTTCAAGCACTCTCACGGACATTACAAACCTGGTCTATTTTACTGGGCAAAACCATGAGCCTGGAAGGAAGCAAGCAAAACAGACACACAGAGAGAGGGACGAGAAATCCGGGCAGGAAGAGAAGACTTACTCCTGTCATGGGCTAGGTAATGCATGAGAGAGTAGTTGTTTTCTGGGTCCACAGTCTTGGCGTTGGCACCATGGCTCAGGAACACCCTGACCAAGGCCAGCTCCTTGGACCTGAAACAGTGACTGCAATGAAATGCCATAGACCCACAGTAAGAGATGAGGGGACATGTGGGAGCAATTCCTGCTGATAAGTCCAAGACTCCTTGCACCCAAAACATGATCCCTGCAATCCTTGGGTCATGGGAATAAAAACACTCACAAACCACATTCCATTTCCAACATACTTCAAACTCTTCCACCTCAACTAAAATCAGCACCAGAATGCTGGCAAACAGATAAAGAAAGATCGCTTTTACCTTTCTGACAAGATGGAAAAGTTGCCATTTTAAGCCCAAAACGGTGCAAGGTATTTTCCAGTGTATCCCACTGGTGACTATCACTGCTGCTGGCAGCTGGTTAACTGTGCCCAGAACGATATGCATGGTATGTAAGTGTGTGTCCCCCACAGCAACGCCCAGCCCACAGCAGCCTGCAGTGAAAGAAGCCACTTACCTGGCCAGCCACAGGCAGGGGGTGATGTAGCGTTCCACACTGCCATAACCCTGGTTGAAGGTGACGTTGGGATCAGCCCCCTGCTCCAACTGAAGGGAGACAAGAACAAATTCGGGCATCAGGGAAAGATGCAAGTAAAACATCTGCCGTAACATAAATCCATGGATGCGAGTGTACTGTTTCTCTTTTTGAAGTTTGAAAAAGATGCTTGCTTTGAATATTGGCACATGCTTTGTACTGTCCAATTAAAACAGCATTATTTTTTAACTCTTGTGTGCTTTGTCCAGAGGATCAGCTTCCACAAAGCCAAATTATGAAATTAGTAAAACAAAAATTAACAAAAAGGTGCACCAGGGTCAACAGAATACACTTCACTGAATCAATAACAGATAAGCAACTTTGTTCTGTCTTCATCTAGAAATGCAAAATTCCCATACCCCTCACCTAAAAACATGAAACACACATACAAAACAGAAATAAATAAATAAAGTAACATTACATACCAGCATTTTAACCTTGTCAGCAGTTTTGGCTAGTGCAGCCAAGACTAGTGGAGTGCAGTCATTCAAGTCTTTGAGTTCAAGGTTAGGCTTGTACTGCAGAATGAGAGCAAGACCAGGATGTTTGACCTCTACCTCCTCTTCATTGATCGGCATCTCCGTGCGACAGGTGACCATCATGTGTGCAGCAGTGTACTTGCCTGAGACACACAAAAAAGACCACACCTAATGACACCTGTTGCGAGTTCCTGACACTGTATGTTCAGCAAGTTCACATGGACAGCAGACAGATTGTCTGCCGACTGAAAACACCACTCTTCTTTTTTAATCGTTACCTTGGTTACTGCTTGTTCTCTGTTCAGGCTCTGGCGTCTCCTCACATCCGACACTGCAGATCTCTCACAGTTAAAAACTGCTCTTAAAACCTTTCTCCTTACTTCTTCTGCCTACTTTAACCCTCTCACAGATTTTTGGATGCTTTACAAGTACCCCCCCGGGTCATGTTTTAACTTGTGATTGTTCTTTGGAGAGAGTGATCACCAGTAAAAAATAACCAACACCCTACTCTGCCTTAAATACCTAGATAAGCACTGTCATCCCACTTACACTCATGCTTACACTTCCAGCAAATTCAATACAACCAACATCCTGCCTTAAATGCCTAGGGAAGCATCATCATCCCACTTGCACTCATGCCCACACTCACAGCAAATTCAGTACAATCAACACTTTGCCTTAAATGCCTAGAGAAGCATCACCATCCCACACTCACAGCAAATTCAACACACCACCCTGCCGTACTTGCACAGAGAAGCATCACCATCCCACGCACGGAAACAAACCTGCCAAATAAAGGCTACCTTCTGCGGTGTAACAGGGAGTCTTGGCATCAGGAATGTTCTTTTCTCTCACAGCCGCATTGATGTCTGAGCCAGCCACTTCAATCAATGCTTTGATGAAGTCACGACCATTCTTCTGTTCAGTCTCAACCTGGTTGGCTTGTGGATTTCTGGGTACCTGGTAGGTTCTGTACACCTGCGCAGTTTTAACATTCACCATCACAACTCACTGCATCAGCCTGTTTGAGCATCAGTACATTTTTAAGACTCTTACATCACAATGTGCAGCTTCATACATAAGCACACAATGCTGCATCACTGTAGTTCTTGTGTGCCTGGAGCATTTCTCATGCTCACGATTACCAAGGTCTTCACTGTGGCTTCACTCTGATATAATTGTCATGGTTAACTGGGTTAACGTTAAGAATAGATTATCTTTTACAGTGGTTGTGCACCCATGCAATTTCAGCACCTCGCTTCACACAGTGCCTCATCTGAGGTTCTGAGCACATGTGCAATGTCCACGCCTCATATCAAACAGTGCTGTAGAAATTCAACACATTAAGACTGTCTGTACATTGACAAAATCATGCGCCTTGCTGCCAACCAGCAAGAGGCAAAATCTGATATGGGGTATTAGTTGATCAGCGTATCACAACCTACACATTTGACAGAAATCTCCATGTGTGTGCTGAGCAGGGAAGGAGACAAATGCATGGGAAACATTCAGAGGTAGATGGTGAGGAGAGGGTCTCAGTCTGTTGGGCAGATTGCTCTATTTCTTGGTACCCCCTTCAAACCACTGTTAACAATCTGTATGCATCCGTTCTGTGTTCATACCAATGGGCTAAAAGTATCTGTATAATAAATAAAACACACCTGGCATGCGCGTAGCAAGGGCGTGAAACCCAAGAAGTCCGTCTCAGCAGCCATTTTCTTGAGGGCATCTTTGAGACTCTGCCGTGGCTCACTGGGGGGCTGGGCATTGCTGGCATCTCCAGCCCCATCAGCTATCTGGTCCACCTCCATCTTCTCATCACCAGCAGGGGGTGCTGCATTCTTCTGGTCCCCTGCTCCAGGTTCGCTCTGTGGAACATATCAAACCAACGCTGACAACACTTTCTTCTGGGGGTACTTCACTGTCCTTTGCCTTACCTGGATAAGGCACAGCAGCTGAAAGAGCAGCACTACCCATTCCTATAACCATGCAATATTTTCATTTGACCAGACAATGGCATGGCTGTTAGTGTTTTATATTTTTAACATGCAAGCAGATGTTCATGCATGTGATTGTGCATGAGGGCTGTATGGACACTGTAAGAGAATGCACAGAAAGCTGACTCTGGGAGACAAAAATCTGTGTCCGTCTAGTGCCTGGCTTTTCAGTTGAACACTGTACCAACTGAGCTATTCCCGTCCAAGGGACTGACACAAAGGAATGAACAACCACACGATGAAATTCCCCCAAAATAAAGTAGCCAACTAAAAATTCACGGGAGAATTCAACACAGTGCAGACAACGACAAAGACATATGGCGGCAACTGTTCTTCTCTCTCTCTTTTTTCGTTTAATTCAATACCTAAAATTTGCATTATTCTGTTCAACTTGCACCTTCCTGTAATTTATACGTAATAAACTTTTAAAAACTGATACAGCAGACACACACCGCATTTGAACACACTCATACTCCAGAAAGCTGATGCTCGCTTGCCCAGAAGTAAATGTGAATGGCCAGTGCTTGTAACTGTGAGGAAGAAGTTGCCTAGCTGCAGATGGCGCCAGCGTACCTGTCCGGCCAGGATGAGCAGCAGCTGGGTGATGGGGGTGGTGCAGCACTGCTCAGCCATGGTGTGCAGCACGTTCTTCTCCTCCTCATTCTTCTCCGTTGGCACCTCCCCTCCCTGCTGCACCAACAGCTGCACCAGCCTGGAGTTCACCTGTCCAAACACACCTTAGTTACTGGATACTGAACGCCCAGTCAACTGTGGAGGTCATATCTGGTGAGAGACCAGCCA
Source organism: Alviniconcha marisindica (assembly GCA_018857735.1). Taxonomy (NCBI): domain Eukaryota; kingdom Metazoa; phylum Mollusca; class Gastropoda; family Provannidae; genus Alviniconcha; species Alviniconcha marisindica. Next base: position 68,245 of record JABMCL010000740.1, read on the forward strand.
TCAAATCACAAGGTTTTACAATTCAAAAATCCTTTTAAACCTCATGGACTTCCTAGCGCTCTCAAGGACAGTATAAATCCTACCTCTGCACTTTCTGAGCATACGGACACTGTGCCTGTCACCATGTGTTAAATTGCTCATGGCATCGCTCATCAATGACATAAATCCAATGAATCTGAAGTGTTAGAAGTTCACAGTCTGGTGCATCTTGTCTGCACATGCTGGCTGGTTAACAGCAATCTGTCAGTCATATCTGGTGACATGTTAATGCATTACACTTAACTGTAGCAATGTGTGTGTGTGTGTGTATATGTTTGTAGGTTTATTTTTTTGTATTTTTTTGTTTTATATAATACTTTATGTAAATTGTTTTGGTAGGACTATGCTCTACATGTGTATAGAATATCACATTCAGGTTAACATGTATCATGTGAGTGCTCTGGGCATTGATGAGTGCATGATAAATGTACATCATTATTGTTATTAATGCCGGTGGAGACCAGTCTTTTCCAAACACCAGAGGTACATAAGATGTTAAATCAGTCTTCTGTTACAATGCCCATGATATTAAACACCAAGGTTTGGATGTTTTTAACGCGTTACACTTGCCTGTTGCAGTGCCATTGAGACAGGTGTTTTGCCAACATTGGTAGTTTGTGACACGTCACAGCCAGCATCCAGCAAGATGTGGGCTATCTTCACGCTGATCTCCATGGCTTCATCACACACTGTTGGGGCCTACACAAACACACATCAAATGTTATGGAAAATCATCACTACTACTACACCAGTATTTTGTACCTGTATAAAGGAAGAAACAATCAACTTATGGAAACAGGGGTAACCTGCTGAGATGAGACACATAAAACATCCACCTTATTTTTTTAAGCCAAAAAGCCACCAACAGTCAGATATTCTCTTTCAGGTTTGAATAACAATGATACTGCCATCAGCTTTCATTTGACATAGTTAAGTAAAGTCTTTTATTCAGTTCTTTTGTCACTTTCTGCCATTGCTTATGGAAATACTGAAGTGTACCAGCAGACCATAGTGAGAAAAGGTCACAATGAGGTGTATCTACATACTATGGTGAGAAAAGGTCACAATGAAGTGTACCTGCATACCATAGTAAAAAAAAAGAGGTCACAATGAGGTGTAACTGTATAGCATGGTAAGAAAATGTCAGTGAGGTGTCCCTCCATATTACGGTGAGAAAAGGTCACAATGATGTGTACCTGCATACCATGGCAAGAAAAGGTCACAGTGAGCTGTACCTGCATACCATGGTGAAAAAAGATCACACCAAGGTGTACCTGCGTACCATGGTGAAAAAAGGTCATACTGAGGTATACCAGTATACCATAGTGAAAAAAGGTGTACCTGCATACCATGGTGAAAAAAGATCACACCATGGTGTACCTGCGTACCATGGTGAGAAAAAGTCACACTGAGGTGTTCCAGCAATGCTGCGCAGCTCTAATGAAAAGCAGAATCTACTTTCCAAGACAGCCTCTGGGTCAAAGGTTGCCAGATCAAAATCTGTTCTGTGCTTCCACAACAAAACAGAACCAACTGCCACAGCTGTTTGTCATTATAATCAGCAGGTCATTTTTTTTTCATTTTTTTTTTAACTTCCACTTCCATTGATCTCTTGTAGGATCATTTCAGCACAGCATTTGAATGATTCAGTCCTGGGTTCATTCTGGCCATTCTCTTGGCTGCTTTGAGAGGACATGATCCTTCTCACAGAGGTAACGAGCACATGCATAACAGCCAAGCCACAGTACACTAAGTACAGTGCCAGCTGGTAGTGAGATCATCCATCTTCCTTACCCATCGGTTGCCCTTCAGCTTGATGTTGTTGGCACACAGGTGATGCAACTGAAAATGACAACACAAAACAAACTGTCACAACCCATGATCAACAGCTTGTGTTCATACTCTACTTTTACAATCATTTAAGTTTGATTTGTGTTTTGTATACTTTATTATTCCAAGTAGGGGACTCTGCCTCCGTGGGAAACACTGGTCACTTTCCTTCAGGAAAGCTACAGCTGCACTGTCCACAACAATCCTTTTCTAACTTGTAGGGTTTTGTTACAGTTTTTGCTGCTGCCCCGAGTTCTTTCAACCTGAGGCAGAGGGGCATGGAAAAGTATTCTCTTACTGCTACAGATGTACATCTCATCTTAAGGACTAGATACCAAACTGAACACACAAACTGACGCTATGGAGCAGGTTGTCGCTATAATAGCAAGGGAAGATTTCTAGAGCATCAGTGCGACTTCACAATGAACTATATAACACAAGAGCAGATGAGGAAGAAGAAAAAGAAAGAGGATGCACAGTGCTGTTGAACAGAAAACAAGTCAGTGCCACTCACTGCTGTGTAGCCCTCTATGTCAGGAATGGTGGGGTCAGCTTTCTTGTCCTTCACCAGGTAGGAGATCTGGTCCTCCAGACCGGGCTGCAGTCGACTGGCGGCGGCAATGCTCACCAGAGTCATACCTGTTGGGACGCATGAAGGACGCTGCTATCAAACCCACCTAATGTTACAGAATGTGCCTTGTAATGATGCTAACTGATCTTCAACCAAAGAAGGGTGAATATTCTGTGAGACTTTAGGCACTGATGCTGCACTACACCTAACGACTGCGATACCACAATATGCACATCAGTGACTGTGACCAGTACCCCAAATCAGCTGATTCGGTGCATGCAGGATCACAGAGGATATCATGCAATGGAAGACCTTATTTAAACAGGGTCCAAGAAAAAGCCAGTGTTAAAGCCAGAAACATCTGACAGATCTCCCTTCAATGCCCATTTTAACTTCAGCCTAGTTGGGGGTGCATACTGTGAGGTCTCCGAACTTCTGACCTGTTGCACTTTACAATTTTCTTCTGCTTGGCACAACCTAACTTTCACTCCCTCTCTGTATCAAGCAAGGTGATTAAAAGAAATCAGAAAGATTGACTGTTTTATGTATAGTGATGAAGTGTTTACAACCAAGCATGAAGATGACCAGTGTGTGTTTGTGGTATAATTCAGTAAAAAAAGAAAGAAAGAAAGAAGGCATAAAAACAGTAATGAGTGAATGGCTACGTGAATACTGTGATCACCAATTTAATTAATTTGATCTGCAGATTTTGCTGGTAGGGTTCATTTTAACCTTTATTTAAACGCTCTATAGGGAAAACAACATTCGTGGTGTTAAAAAAAAGCACAAAAAAGCATTGTTTCCACATGCCAGCAAGAGACTTGCTGGCCAAACACTGACCACTACACAAATTCACATTTCTGTCAAACCTGTTCACAGTGCCAACGACTTCCTCTTTTTAATCAGTCACCTTTGTCATCTTTGAAGTTGATGTCAGTGTCAGGCAAGCTCAGCAGGTAGTCCACAATACCAGGGTGACCCTTCAGGAAGGCAATGGCCAGGGGGGTCGTCTGCAACCATAGCAGCACAGGGGTAGTGAGAGGCTGACAGCATGGTTAATTGGAAAAATAAGCATGCCATGGAATGCGATATGTGTTGTTTGACTCAGACACACATACATAAAATCACTGAAAAAGCCTACTTGTCAAGCTTTAGTCACAGACTAGGCACCACTGAATATACTGCGGTCTACTCTGAAGAAAGATGCATCACTTTATGATCCAAAAGTAACTAGTTAGGAACAGAGATTTCATCATAAACACCACCAAATTTCTCCAAAATAAAGAGTTGCTGCTGACCTTCCAGTCGTTGTCAACGTTGTGGCTGGCCCCAGCATCCTTGATGAGCAGTTTGAGGCAGTGGTACCAGCCGTAGGCAGCTGCATAGTGCACGAGAGAGTTGCCAGATGAGTCTTTGCGATTGGGGTCTGCACCCAGGTACAGCAGGTAGCTTGCCACATTGGTGTTGCCATTCAGGATAGCGTGCGTCAGGGCTGAGCGCTTCAGCTTGTCTGTAGATGGAAAGAATAACTTGCATGCTCATGTTTTTTCATGGGAGGGTAGAGGTGTCCCGGATGCAGTAAGGCATTATAGAGAGGTTGCATAAGGTATAATCGGGTGCAGTTGTTATAGTATTACAGTGAAGTTTAGAAGCAGGGTTTGGTCAACTAAAATGTGAATGCGTGAAGCACGATATTTTAGTTGTTTTAGTCAGTTGTAATTAACCAGCTGGACATCAAGTTGATTGGCCGTAGAATGGGACAATACCCGCTAGCAGCATACGAAGAAAGATGTAGGCAGACTGACAGGCTCTTGAGCTGTTAAGCTTGGAAGATTCGGACATATCGTCAGGAGGTATTTATTGTTTATTGAACGCTGTTTAACGGGAAGTAAGTATGGCACAGAGTAAAGATAAAACATGATATTTTAAGTTATGATAGATGTTGTAAATTTATTTGGTTCAGATGAATCAAAGTTATTTAATGAATTATGTTTGGAAGAAACAGGGCAAGAAGTGTACAAAGATTATAATGTGTAAATTAAGGATATAAGGTGGAGAGAATGCGAGAGTAGACGAATGAAGTGGAGAAATGATTATTGGGGACAAAAAACTAGTAAGAAATATTGTGTTTATCACAGCTTGAGGAGTTGGGGATTTGGCGACCACTAATCCAGAAGGGATGGGGCTGACTCCTGTGGAAGACAGAGGACAGCACCAGGAAGGGTGGCTGTACTGACTAAATGGCGCCAGAAGGGAGCGTGCTTTTTAGCACCCAAGATAGCCTAGCGAGCGTGTGACGTCATCAGCTTGGTTTTGGGTAACTGTTATGTTATCACTGTGCCTGTGTCTGCGTCGTGGGATTTTTCTGTCTTCCTCGTCGTCATGTTGTAATCAGAAGATTACAATGTTGGTGTCTCCGTAATGTACAACTCCAGTTACAAGAGACATGTAGGCAGTGCAGTATGTCTACTGAAGGTATCAGACGACGAGTTGGGTTTACATTGTGAAGTGGGCTTGAAGTCATTATAATATCTGTATCGGTCTTGCGTGACTGATTTAGTGATAGTGCAAACACCTAAGTGATTGTGGCCATGTTGTGCATTGTAATGTAATCATTGTCAAACTGTTCTAAATATATGTGTAATTAATTAATAATATCTCCCTCTATATATTTCTGAGTTGTGTTCTTTGTGTAACGAGTTGTTCTTGTCTTTACAAAAGCACTTTTGACAAGAGGGTAAAGCTACACTGGTGCATATTTAACTGAATGTTGCAGTTCTGCAGTCGCCAAACTCTAGAGCACAGCTGTTGCATGTTTTGTGGCAAGTGCGTGTGGACAAATGTCACTCATGTTTGTACACTTGCTCAAGATCACCATATATTGTGACCATGGCCAAAACCTGAACCCCTGTCTCTGTGCATGAATGATGAGTCTGTGTGTACGCTTGTGTCCATAGTATCAAGCATTAGACTGTGACCACATAGGTCCTTCTAGTTGTGACAGTGTGTCCAAATTTTGTGTGCATGTATAGTACCATATTGTTCATTCTGGTGGTGACAGTGTGGCCTGTATCGTGTGTCTGTGTATGACCATGCAGTTCATTCTGGTGGTGACAGTGTAGTCTGCTATATGCTCCCTCCCTGTGACAGTGTGGTCTGCTATATGTTCCCTCCTTTCCCAATCTCCAGGTATTTTGGTTTCTCTCACCATCTCTTATTTGGCATTGAACAAGTTATGCGTCTCCCACACTCTGAGCACCGCTTTCCGGCACCTTCCTCCAAACTCTGCCAGATTTAGTTACGCCACTGAAGGGGCACTCTTTATCTCAGCGCAGCTGTCCACTGACGCAGTCAGCGCCCTCTGAAAGGTTTCGGTACTGATAAGACTGTGGAAGCAACCAAGCATGCACGTAAACATGAGACGCATCCACCCCAGGTAAAATAAAAAGGGTCCGTCTCAATTCAAACGATTCGGGTTTTATCTGAGCTAGAGTAAGCAACATGGTCAGTTATAAAGTAAATGTCTGACATAATCTGAATTGTTTGTAACAAACTTATTACTGTTTGAGCACCAACAAAAAACTGCTCGTTAGCCGACAGTTTTCAGGGACCTATGGCGTAACTAAATATGGCAGTGGTTGAACGAAGGATGTCATAAACCAGTGCTTGGAGTTTGAGTGTCTCTATGACCAGTGTAATTGGACTGGTCCATCCCCAGGCAGTGGTCTGCTAGTGTGCATATGCCTACAAGTCAGCATTTAAACATGCATGTTGCAGCCATACCCAGCAGTTCCACAGTCGCCCCACTCTGCACCAGCAGTCGCACCATGTCCAGGTAGCCCCGCTCAGCTGCCATCATCAGTGGGGACATCTTGCTCTTGGAGGCAGACACCTGTTTGTTGACGTTGACCTTGTTCTTCAGCAACACCTTTAGCACCTCCTGACAAACCAAATGCATCACAGCAGGTGAACACCAAATGCATCACTTTAACTGCTTCATAAACACCTCCTGACAAACCAAATGCATCACAGCAGGTAAACACTTATACATCACTAGTGCTTCCACAAAAGCACCTCTTGGCAATAATACATGACACATAAAAGCATCTCCTGGCAACATGCATTAAACACATGACAACATGTAAATCCTAAAACATCACACATACTAGTAGTGCTGTTCTGTAGCCAGACAATGTGACACAAATTTGATGCAAGGACTTAAGTCCCCCCCCCCCCCCCCCCCTCTTAATTTTACAAGAGAGAGAGAGAGAGAGAGAGAGAGAGAGAGAGAGAGAGAGAGAGAGAGAGAGAGAGAGAGAGAGAAAAGAAATGCAGACAAAAGAAATAAAACAAATCATCCCAAGGAGAACAGTGAACATGATTACACCACTCAGGTTAAAAGCAAGAAGAAAGAAAAGCAACACAGAACAGGACAATGTTTCTGGGTGTGGGGTCTGTGTTCTTCAACTCTTAGCTCAGTGGGCTGAAGAACCAAGACAAGAGAGGTCAAACTGCTGAAAGACGCCATTAACAGGTGTGCATATGATGATACCAGCTTTAATAGAAACATGTAAAAGATCATTTGTTGGCAAGCTGATCATCATTCATAAGAGGAAGAATAAATGCAGCCAGAAGAAGAGGAGGAGGAAGAGTTGTGTTACGAGACTGAACTGACCACATGTCCATTCATGACGGCCAGGTGGATGGGGCAGAAGGAGTTGCGATTGCCACGGTTGATGCCCCCCACTCCCCACTTGCTGATGGTGGCATCGTCACTGTTCTCTGCAACAAGCAGTTCTCACCTGTTTAGCACAAGACACACGCACAGAACTACCTCCATCCTGAGCTGACTGTGTGGATGACAGGACGTCACAATCCACAAACTAACCAGCTAACAGGAAGTACCAGAATCAGCATCACTTTTGTCCCCGAAACAGTTACCAGTTCAACACACAATAACACTGCAGAATTAACCTTAGCATAATCCGTTTGACAAAGCTACAGATCAACATACTTCTTTTTAAACACAATTTACAGAGTACCCAAACGTATTTAACTAATAAAAGTCAAATTTCTTTCTGAATGATAAACATTACAGGCTGAAGTGTAGAAAAACCCCAAGCAAATAATCAATTGTTTAGGATAAATATTTTGTGAAAGGACCACTATCCACCCAGAAGGGCACTAGAGTGCAGTTGAAGGGGCAATCATACTCCCTTCTGTTACCTCAAACCACATCCTTGCTGTCCAACTACAGATGTACATTCATTTATTTGTTCCTCAGAGATGGATACACTGCAGAAATTGGGGTGGGGGGAAGAGTTCAAGTTCAAAAGCAGGTTGCCTGGCAATGGGAAAAGTCCTGAGTACTTACTGTTGGCCTCGGCGTGTTTCAGGAGAACAGTCACGTTGTGCACCCGCCCTGTGGCACAGGCTCTGTGAAGGGGCAGGTTACCCTGTGTGTCCACATCAGTTGTGCTAGCGCCCCTGCCAAACCACAAACCACACGTCACCATGGAGCACTGCCCCGAGGGCTCTCTCCCTTTCAACGAGAAACAGCAGCTGGCGGATAGCAAATAGCAGTGGATAACAACTCAACAAGTTTCTGGTACCATCTTTCTTCCAGAAGTTATAAACACAAAATTATACGGACAGCAGTTTGGTTGGAGCCTTTCATTTTCTATTGTAAACTAGTTTTGCTGGTCCCTTTCACTTTCTGACAGCACTGATTAATTTGCCAGTGTCATTTTGTGTTTTATAGCATATAAAAGACAAGTTTATTGATGTATCCCAACCCCAATACATTTTAATCATGATGCAGGAGAACTCACACACTTTTCTTAAATAACATACACATACAAATTCAGGGCAGTTACAGATGTTTGTTTTTTGTATGCATTTTTCAGTGACCGGCCTTTTACAGGACATTTGCCTACCAAAAGGAAATGCCAACTGCCATCACCCAGGAGCCTGTCCTGCCCAACCCATCAAGACCCCCCCCCCCCCCCCCTCCACTTTTGACAATGGCATAATATTCCCAAAGCTGAAGGCAGTGGGTAGCTGGAGGAAGAAGGGAACTGGCAGGCCACTTGCTTTGAGAGGAGGAACTCCAGTGGCTTGGTCCCTGTGCAGGCAGCAGCGTAGTGAATGGGACGTCGGTGTGCACGGTCCATGAGGTTGATGTCTGGTTCCACACTCAGCAGGCGTGTCAGGTATTTAACGTTGGGGTTGATGGCTGCGCAGTGCAGTGGGGTAATCTGTCCACACAAGACACCTGTTCAAGTCTGTCCACACAACACACCTGTTCAATTGTCCACATCACACATTTAAATCTATTCACACAAGACACCTGTTCACACAGAACACTTGTTAGTCTGTCCACACAAGACACCTACTGAACTCTGTCTACACACAAGGCAGCTGCCGAGCTCTGTTCACACATAACACACCTGTTGAACTGTCCACACAAGACAGCTGCACACAACACTACTGGTCAATCATTCATCCAAATGGTCCATTGTCAACACATCTAGTCAACTGTCCATGCAATATGCCATATCAACTTCCAGTCCACACAACACACCCGGTCAACTGTCCACTATTACTGAAGTGTTTTCTTACCCCTCTATTGTCGTAAGGCTTCTTTCTGACAGATGCCCCGAGGATGTGCTCCCGAAGGTCTTCATTTGTAAACTTCAAAACCTGTTCAGAGAGGGAGACATCAAACAATCAGTGTGCTGATGAATAAGAAAACAAATACTCTCCACCCCATCAAGTTCCATTTCATTTAGCTTCTAGGACCAACACACGGGTGACCTACACCCTCCCATCTTAATTGTTGCAACAACCACTGGGAGTTGTCATATATCATCAAGGGGTGGGTTAGTGTGCATGCATCTTAGTGCTTATGTGCGAAAGGGGTTGGGGGGAGGGAAGGAAGGAAGGAAGGAAGGAAGGAGGGAGGGAGGGAGGGAGGGAGGGAGGAGAGGAGAGAGAGAGAGAGAGAGAGAGAGAGAGAGAGAGAGAGAGAGAGAGAGAGAAACTTGAAAACTTTATTTTACAAGGATTGTAATTTAGGTTCACTCAAAAACCTAACAACTAGTCCTTGCTAAACTACTGATGAGCAGATATCAAATCACAGGCATTATTTATATACATATCTAGGCATGAGTGAGTGAGTGAAACGTTATACAAGAGAATTTCCACACAAACATAGTGTGCTCACAACACCAGATGAACACATGCCATACATCATTTAGTTACATATTATGAGCATATAACCAGCAAATAAAGCAGCAGAACATCTGATCAGTTCGTAATTATGACTAGTAGAGAGAGAGAGAGAGAGATTGGTTGATTGACTGAACTTTATTTCTCAACGGTGAAGATATTAGCACAAAGGCCGACTCACATATCTGCTGTTGCTACAGTACTACTAATAACCAAGACATTCACAGTTAAATATTATTACAGAAGGCTATAGACAAATACAGCATCAGTAAAAATAAAAAGAACAATTAATAAAATAATAATAATAATAACAACAACACATATAAAACCAGACAGCGATTGCAACGGAAATGAAAAAAATAGCCGTGAAAAACAACTGGAGCAAAAAAGTCTAAAACACAGTTAAGCACACACACACACCAACAAAAAACAAAACAAAAACTGGGTAATTTACAGAGAGAGCAAGGGAAGGGGAGGGATAAAATTAAGCTTAAGAAAAACGACAATATCAACAAGGAAAAAGAAATGGATACTAAATTAGTACATAAAAATAAAAAAACAAAAACAAAGAGAAGAGAGAGAGAGAGAGAGAGAGAGAGAGAGAGAGAGAGAGAGAGAGAGAGAGCACCAGCAAGCCTTACCTCTTCATGGAGGAAGTTATAGCCATAGCCCCCTATACGCACAGCTTCTGACACCAGTTTAGCAGCTAACTGACGATGGCCATTCTGTATGGCAAGGTGGATATTGCGCAAGCAATCATCCATCTGGAATGTCAAATGAACAGGAGTTGCTCACAAATGTCCTTAGCCCCCCCCCCCCCCCCAAGACAGACAGCTCAGTGACATAACTACAAGTTTAAAGAATACAATATTGTTTGGACAATTTTTCCCCCTGAGGTTGCCATAGGAACTATCCGCACTGGCTCTGTACTGTTAATGGACACTGGACTAAATCATTCTGCATTAAGTCAGACAGTAAGATCAGCTTCCTAACTGCTTGACATTGTGGAGGGCAGTTACCAGACAGTGTCCATAAATACCAGACAGTGTCCATAAACAATAACATATAAAGAGGATCATGATGCGAAGCTGATTCAGTCACCAGCCAATGTCCATAATCAACATCTGAAGAGGATGCTGAGGGGAAGCACATCAATCCACCCTGGGTACAAGTGCTTCACATCCACAGGTCTTACCACCAGGTTAACCAGCCTACTGTGATGATCATGGACCGATTGGTAGACTTGTAGAATCAGCATACATGTGCAAGTGGTGCTAAGGACGATCCTTCATTTTTCTAGCATCATCTTTGTTATGGAAGTGTCACTGATCCCCTCTCCATTACACTTACTGTGACCGGCACGCAGTCTGCTGCAATCCACAGTTGGAGGTCAGCAATGCAAGTACAGAATCCTGCCACTCAGCACTGCACAGGGTATGAAAAGATGTACTTTTTTCCCCTTCTTCTTCAGATTCTTTGTCTGACACAGTGATAGACCGCTTTCAAAATTCCCATCCGATTGTTATCACACGTAAAAACTGCCTTTTTTCAAGGTAAACCATTTCTGGCATGTAATGTGGTGTTACAGAGTTCTGTGATGGGAAACAGAATGGGAAGACCATCTCTACCAACTCACCACTTCATCCCTGTTGTTTTCATCTTTTTGAGCTGTAGCTGTGGACAGAAGGTCAATGAGGCGATCCAGGGTGGCTGGCTTCACTCCCATTTCCAACGCTTTGCAGATGTAGTAGGATCCATCTTCATAAGTGCTGATGTTATCCTGCAGGAAGTTCAGCATAAGTGAAGTTTCAGAGCTACCCAATTACCTAACAGGACTTTCGAAGCTAAACACATTTCATCAAATGTCATCCAATGGTAACTGCAGATTACACAGATCATCTAGTTTGTGTGTGTGTGTGTGTGTGCGCGTGCATGCAAGGGGGGGGGGGAGTACTAATTCATCATTAAAGCTCAAGTCCATGATCATGGGTAAGTTAACTGATAAAATACACAACAGAATTCTGTTTTGGTGAAATTATTCAACGCCTGAAAATAGATGCACATCAGAAGTCTCTAAAGGATTACATATGCACGTGTCAGTGCAAAACAGCTAGCTCTCAAAATATAACCTATATTCCTCTCCTCTACCTTTGCAAAAGCGTTGTTTCCCTCTCGGCCGCCACGGCTGATATTCAGTGCACGGATAGCACCAATTCCCAGGTAGACAGGGTTGTACCTGCAGAGTTAACACGGTTAGAATAAACACATGGAACTATTCATCACCACACAGCAAGGACGTCGGGTATGCTTGTTTCATTTCACTCTCTTCATTTTATACATGTCTGATTCAGTCTGATCATATTTTCAGCTTAAAATTTTTATGAGAAAGAATCAAAATCAATTATCTGTTAAAGAACTGTGCTCTACTTTGGGTGGAGTAACTGGCATGGAAAGGAACAGGCAGCTCAGAATGAGTGTTCATGATTCTGTATCCCTAGTTCAGAGAGGATCAGAACTATTTATAGCATGAAAGCATATGCATGCAACTTTGTACTTGATGCGTTCTGTAATGGGAAGCCAGTGCAGTTTTTGCAGGAGGGTTGCATAGTGGTGATGATGGGGTGCCATGAGAACAAGTCTCAAGGTAGAGTTCTCAACTTTCTGGAGGTTGGATAACAGAACTGGGTGCATCCATAATGAAACAGCTGTAGTAGTCTAGCAGTGAGAGGATTCCACCCACTTCACTGCCCCCCCACCCCCACATCAGTGTACACTTCCTCCTCTAGATACAGATTTATCCCATCACCCCTACAAGGTCTCTCAACTCAACACTTTCCATACACCTGATCCAGCAGTCCTATCAGTTCACAAGAGGCTCCAGTGGCCAAAAGGGAGAGCATACTCACTGCCCTCCACTGCCCAGAAGGGAGAGCATACTCACTGTCCTGTGCTTGTGGCTTGCATCAGAGTGACAGGGGGGCCTTTTTTCACTCGCTCTGGCTTTTCCTTTTCATCCAACACGTCGTTGACCAGCAGCTCCATCATGTCAACAGCCTCTCTCCGCAGAGCGCACTCCAGCGGTGTTTCTTCTACACCCGGTGAACGATACATATCCAGCTGCAGCACAGAGTACACTGGTGTTAATACAGCAACTGCTGACCAGGCCTCCTCATCCAGGCTTTTGATCCTAAAGTTATTTATATAAACACACAGTAACTAACAGCTTTTGTAGCGCACTTCCAGTGGCTTGGATGGTACTGCTCTATGTACTTTACACATAAACAACAACAAAAAAGTTGGCAGGGGCGGGGAGTGGGGTATAGGGAGCACTAAACTAGTGCAGCAATATACCTCCATAAAACAATGATAATAATAGCATATACTGTAACTTGCTTTGAAACACATGCACTAAAAACATCATAACTGACAGATCTTTTCAGCTTCTGAAGAATTACTATTCTATTTACAAACAGGAAAAACATCTGAGGAATTTTTACATGGAAAAAGCTTTTCTAAAACAGATGGGGGTTTGAAAGAAGACAGTGCCAGTGTGAGAGGGTTGGAAGAGTTCCAGACAGTCAGGGCTTGGATCTCAAAGGAACACTGGTCAAAAGATTTGGTCTTTGTTTTGGGGACAGAAAAGGGCCTTTCCTTACTGTATCTGAGAGAGCAGGAAGGTTTAAAGGTGGTAGAAGCAAAGATAGGTAAGGAGAAGGACATTGTTGAAATGGCAGAAAGTGAAAGTGGCAATTTTATACTCTGTTCTGTATTTCATAGATGAGCACTGTCTTGAGATGAGCCTGTAGCATTTCACAATGGCAAATACAGGGTGTTATTTCTACTTCTGAAGAGACCCATTGCACTGTTGTGTGAGACTGAATGAGTGGCTGTAGTCACAGCAAGTACTTAAACAAAATAACCACCAACAACAAAAACCACCTTCATTTTGCTCATCCATTACCTGCTCCACCCTAATGTGTCATGACCTTTGCCTTGTCACACCCTTCTCTTTCTTTCTTAAAGGTCAAAATCTTCCATGTAAACAGTCTTCTTGTTGTGACCTGTTGGGTCTCATTTCCTCCTTTTCTGCTCTGTCTTCTATGAAAACTCTATCAGCTGAATTCAAAAGCGTATAAATTTACGATGCACCTTGCTGGCCCTGAGGTGACCCAGTGCACTTGACAGGACATTGAAAGTCCAATCACTACATACATTCCTGTTTAAAGGGTAAGCATGCTGGGTTCATCGTTTTGCAAACAAACTCAGCTTACCCGGAAGACATTGTCACTGTCCATCAGTTCCTTCAAACGTTGAATGTTTCCAGAAGTTACTGCAGAAAACACGTGTCTGCTCTGGATGGGCACTGAGATGAAAGGACTGCTATCCCTGAAATACAAAACAAATGTACAAGGTTCTAACAAATCTTGAACACCTCTATTCTATCAAATCTTGTAATAGCTATCATCTCTACCCAAAGCTTTACAAATATGCACAAAAGTGCCAGGTGTCTTGAGCACTGATATGAAACAAGCATGAAATGCACAAATCTTAAAAACGTGGCACTGAGCTGCCCAGCATCTGTCCACTGACATGAACAAGTAGTACAATTTCAACCTCTATGCGCATCACCAAGGCAAGACAATGATGCCATGACATAATGAAGGATCTCATGCTTTCTTGGGGTCCAAGCAATGTGGAAGTGGGCTTACTTGGCCTCAAAGAAGGGATCTTTCTCCAACACCTTGATTTTTGGATTGGGGTTCAGGTTTCTGTCCGGCCCTTTGCCCTTCTTCTTCCCCTTCTCCTTCAGCTTGCGTTTCTTCTCCTTCTCTGCACATATCAAATATGCAAACACTCAGTTGATTTATATTCAAAACAGTACAACACACCATTCATTACTTTTCAAACTCACTTACAATCTTTGAAACAGGTCAAGGTCATTCAAAGAGAAATGGATGTGTAATGCGAAATGGTGCTACCATCACACATCATTAGTTGCTGCTGCCCAGAAACAAGTGAATTATCCCCAAATTCATGAAAAGCATTTTGCACTTCTTTGTTTTTTGAAGTCTATGCATTCATAACAGCCAAACACAATCTGAGCTCTCAATTACAACCTCAAGAAAAATGCTATAATAGATTTTTCTTAGGCTGGCTGGACTGTCTGCGACATGACTATTCATGAAAGTACAAAACAAATGAAAAAAGTGGAAAATTAACTTCATTTTCTGAAGACAGTAGTAAAAACAGTCTCCTGTAATGGCAAGTTAAGTCAATAGTACACACTGAGCTTGCAAAATTCACACTTTGGATAAAAACAATGTGCTGATGATGTACACAGACAAAATTCACCTTTCTCTTTCTTCTTCTCAGCAGCTGTTTTTGCCTTGGCCTTGGGAGCTGAAAAACAAACACACACCACACTATAAAGTACAAAAATTATACATTGTGCATGCATGTGATATGTAAGTTATGTCTTTCATCTTCCCCCCCCCCCCCCCCCCCCAAAAAAAAACACCCAACAACAACAAGGACTTTTCATTGGGAAATAATGGATAAAAAGAATATGGAATTTCAAATAACAAGATACTGGAGTTGGTACTATGTTGTTTTCAGTAAATACTGACTGGTCTTTTTCTTGCTAGTGCTGGCCCCTGTGCTTCCTCGCTGCTTTTTGGCAGGTGGTTCCTCCACATCACTCTCTTCTGAAACAGAATCATCTCTTGATGAGAACACTCACAGCACCACTCACTCTCATTGGCAACACTCACTCTCTCCTGAATGATCTTCACACACTAACAATGACATAAAAACTTCTCTCCTCCAATACACTGATCTTTACATGACAGTAACCACTAGCTATTTCTTAGCTGCTCTCTTTTAACATACAATAATCTTCACCTGCAAGCAAACATCTTCAGCCCAATAATTATTGTGTGAATCATCCTTTCCATCCCACCATGTTACAAGCACGACTTACCAACCCCGCCATAACATATTAGAACGATCAGATGATCATGGCACATTGCAGTGAACATGACTAGTGGCCACAAGCTATGCTTTGAAGAACTTGGGCTCATTCCAAGTCAAAGAACTGACATTGCTAGTATCATTGCAACACTCCAAAATAGTATTTCTGCACTGCCATTATTAATATGGTGCACTTACCCTCCTCCTCGGACAGGTTGTTCACTTTCTGCTCCTCTTCAAAATCTTCCTCCATCAAGTCACCTGCCACAAACTTCAGGGTTTTGTTCAGCACCTTGTCAATCCGTTCCTGCTCCTCTGCAGGGAGGTCAAAGACGTCGCGCGAGACACGCTCCATACGCACATTGGTAAGGATGCTGTCCATCTCAGCTTTGTCCATGTAGTCCAGTCTGTAGGTGTTGGGTGCCTTTGACAGTGACAGCCAGTTCAGCTTGAACTGCCGTGACTTGCCCCCGTAAATGTTCTGTGTCACACGGCACAGAAAGAATGACCCTGAAAGTGAAACAGGTGGTTGCGTTACTTGCAGCACTACACAGTAGGAAGAGAACCAGTTGAGCTAGACAGTGCCATGTACAACTCACAGCACACGCAGTCAGTAGAGCAAGAAGCCGACATGTGTAATAGTACACAGCACATGCAGTTGACTCAGCCTGGTGCTCTGTCATCAGCAGCATATTACTATTCCAACTTCTCATAGTTTTTCACTGTCATTTACTTTGTCACACACACCAAGTCCTTCAGCTAAAAATGTTAAACACACTGATTAGAAAGGAATTCTGTTGTGACACAAAAATATGAATAACATGCATCAGTAAATATCACTAATTCTTTGCACCGGATGACTGATTACCTGTCTTTGCATTCAGTGATTCACAATAACCAAATACCAAACAAAAACTGCATGGACAGCAAGGGTTCAGTCTCAAACTGCCTAGACCACTAGTCTAACTTTGGTGTTGAATAAACTAACAAAAATCAAACACCTTGAAAAAGTGAAACCTCTGACAACAGACATCTAGATGAGAGACCACCCCTCTGTGAAGACCACTTTTTGTGACAGCTTTTGCAAATACACAGAAAAAAAACATGCTTTTAATGCAAAACAAACCCCTCTCACGCAATTGCTCAAACCCCATGCACTTAATTATTATGTGCAAAAAATCCATCTGTATGATAGAATGCATTTTAATTACGGGCTTTAAGAAGTCTCCATTTTGCTAAGTCTCCATCTCTCTGATAGTTTCCTGCCATTCCTTTGTGTGCTGAATCGACCATGTTGCAAGCACAGAAAACTGACTTGTTTTTTATCTCATAGCCATGACATTAGTTTTGAACCAGTTCCTTCTTCTAGCTCTGAGCCGGTTGGCAACAGCTGCCTACTCAAGGAATGAACAAAACAGCCATATTCAAACTGCCATAGGTCCCAAGCTTGAGGATAAGAAAATAGTGCTGCCATCTGTTGGGCTCGCAAAGAACTGCTGCAGCAGCCTGAGAGGCAGAATTTCAACCAGGTAAGTGCAGGACTGTTCTTACAAAAATGCTGTTGTTTGTGTAGCATCACATTTGGTTGTATGCATGTTTTCAAGATACTATGTTTGCTGTATGCAAATTCTAAAACATGTTTGTGACCCCTGGACACCGCCCCCCCTCCCCCCCTCTCCTCCCTTTTTAGAGCACTTTTGCTCATTTTGAGGGTGGTCTAAAGAGGTTTCACTGTACAAATTACCAGGTATTTTATCAACAAAAGCCATAATACTTCCAAAAATGGATCTACTCTTTCTCAGCGAACCACAAGAAATGGCACATTTTGTGCCAACAGAAAAGATTACTCACCATCATCCCCCCTCAGTGCTAGGAAGGTTCCCTTTTTGTACAGCAATGGTGCCTCCTCCTTTGCTGGCGTGGGCTTCGATGCCTTCAGGGCTGCTTTCTCCTGCTCTGCAGGTGACTGAAAGAGCTTGACAGGGTTCCGCTGCCGTTTCAGCGGCGTGCGCTGCGGCTGCTCCGTCTTCTCCACTTTCTGTGGGCTCCGCTTGCGCTGAGACACCAGGTTCTATTGTTATTCTTCACTCATCTAACACTACCCAGTAGGGTCTGTAATGTGACTACAAGGTCAGGCTTTTCTCCTCTTTACTTCACTCTACTTTAAAGGGGACCTGAAGTGAACAAGCAATGCCACTGAAATTCTAAATCAACACCTTTTCACTAGACTTCTGTTTCTGTTTCAAAAGCAATGTTTGAAAGATGCAAAAATATAACTGCCAGTGCTGCCATTTTGTATCCAACAGTCTGTATCACACAGTATCTATGGCAAAAGTATCAACAAATACCTATGAATGAACCCTTTTCTGCTCTTCGTTGCTGAAGATTCAAGTGAGTGAGCCAACATGGATGCACCCAGAGGCCCCACCCCCCTAAAAACAACTTATGTTGTATATAAATATTATAATATTGACAGAATCTAACAAAGCCATGCTTTCAACCTAACTTGTTTTGTTTTTTTGCTTTTGGGTCCCATTTATGATTTAATATCTTCCACTCTGAGATGTTCTTATTATATGAGAGTATATTAACTACTTTGTGCTTGCTATTTAAAAATAATAACAACAAAAGTCAACAAAGAATTCTCAACTATCTCTGTACACAGATTTCTTTTTTAAGACAAAATCCATCAACAACAACAACAAAGTAAAAATGGGGTCATCAGCTTAGAACAACTTAAAATGTTATCCAAATAAAATTTATTTTAAAAAACAAAGCAAAAAATAACAACAGCAGAATATCTCACCTTGCTGCCACTTCCTGTGCTGGCAGCAGGGGACTTCTCCCCTTCCCCTTCAACTTTCACATCCTCCTTCTCCATCCTCCCCTTCAGCCTCCTCTCACTCTGTGCTCACAGTCAATGTCCTGGCACTGACAAAACATGGCAAAATAAGACATATGTTCTTATTATATGAGACAGTATATTAACTACTTTGTGCTTGCTATTTACAAATAACAACAACAAAAGTCAGAATTGGTGCACATTGACCCCCCCCCCCCCCCTTTCCACCCTGCAAGTTACAGTTACAGTTAAGTTATACAGCACAAATCATTCAGCAGAAAAACGCAGTGTGCCAGCACTTTGTGTCCATTCACATGTATGTGCACATGCATGTTCCATGGTCAAAGAAATGGACCACCCAGGTTTGTGAAAAGAAGTCTAAACAGGATTTAAAAAAAAAAAATCTAACCAAGGTTTGATGTTGTTTTAACCAAGACAGAGTGCACAGATTCTGCAGACTGGCAGGTAGCCTATTCCAGACAGAGGGAGTAATGAAATTGAATGAGGACTCACCAAAAAAGACTTGAAATTATGATTTAGGGATTTACAAAATCTTACTCAAGTACTGGATAGAAAAATAGAGGATAATATGTGCATGCATGTCCAAACAAATCCATAACATAAATAATATCTAACTTGAACACTCAAGTAAATTGTATACCATATTCCTTTTATTAATGAGTTTTAACATCATTTGGCTGCCCAAAGACAACAGACTTTGAAAATCACTTTTTCAAGTTGTGGTACTGTTTGTATAGTGCGATCCACTTGAGTGTGGTGAAGTCTTTGTTATATGAGATTAATAACTGGGTGCCATACACAAAAAATGGCTGCTGAAAATGGGAACTTTCACATTCAATCTCTCAACAGGCTCACACAGCACAATTTCTCAAAGTTTGTGCATGAATAAAACTACAACAGTACAAGCCTTTTATTGACCTAAAGACACACATGGACTCATCTGGATACTGTGTTAAAGCCAGGTGAAATTCTGGTGATGCTAGGGACAATGAGCATTACACCCTGTCCTCAGCAGTTCTTTTGGTCTGCAACCAATGCCTTCTTCAAACTCAGGAAATGTGTGCCGTTTATAGCTTGACTAACTGCCTTCAGCTTGTTGTTAAAAGCTGCTGGTCAGCTTTACAGAAATTTCAGTATTGTACCACTACCAGTGTTTGCGTTAACCAGTAATTTCTAGTAGTTTACCAGTTAAGAACAACATATGCCAGGAAAAAGAAATCAGCAATTAGTCAGATGTACTGGCTGTTGTGTTATTTTGTTTTACCAGTTTTTATCTGTTTATAACCACACAGAGAAACTGCATGTGGCATGGTGTGTATGTGTGTGTAGTATTAGTATACATGGCCATGTATCTGACCTGTTACAATGACTGACTGGTTTCCGTGAATCACTTTCGCCACCTTACAAAGTTACAGATGTCACAGTCACTGGTTTGAAAAATGTGTAGCGCAACTGCTGCGTACTCATGAAGATGAGGTGTCACTTTTGTCTTAAGCATTACCCATTTAATACCTACACTGTCCACATACCATAAAATATACTGGAAACTGTATCCAAGTTGTTTAGCTTTCCTCTGGCTTTGATCTTGAATCGTTGATGCATTACTGACAAGATCTTTTTGCATCATTTTATGACATTTTGATTTTGGACTGGATTTCTCATTCTGTCACCAGCACCGCTAGAGAAGATCTGTATGTTTGTATCTTAACTGAGAACATCTGCTTGTTAAACTGAAAACTGGTAAAAGAAAATGAGCCAAAGAAACTATGCAAGACAAGTGATGTACAGTAGTGACAATGACATGCTTTGTAGCTGAAGCCAAAGTTCTACTATGTAAACATGACCTAGTAATGAAGTTTCCAATAGCCAGGCCCTGACAGGACAGTGACCTCATTCAGGTGTTGATTCCACTGCTCTGTCTGGTCTGTGTCCTGGTAAATAATATCAGGTCTTGGATGGATGGGCTAAGGAAAGCAAAAGGAAAATGGGTCTGTGCCCCTGATAAATGTTTAACATCTTTGCTTTTTTCTTTCTTTTCTTTTTAAACTACTCAGCCTATTCACTCTCTTGTTTAAACTCTTTTCCTTAGTTTCTCTTCCCTTTTCTTTTTCCTCCAAGAAAAGAAGAAAAACAAAAAACACTACAAGTTAAATAAAAACATTATTTCTAGTCTAAATAATATTAATATAGTATTAGTTAATATTGATTGATAACTTACTTCTCAACACAATATAGACCTCTGTAATTCTGAGATGTAATGGTCCCTACATTTTGGGTTTTAGGACCCTTATCTTGCTAATTTTATACAGGCCAAACCTGACAAAAGTACATGTCATTAAAGACCCATAAAGTATGGGCTGCTCAAACTAGCAAAGTGCTGTGCAAGCTGATATCCCGTCAGCTGTGTGGGTTATAATTTATAGGTGAAATGGTGAAAGATTTTCACTCTTTTTCACATTCTGCTCTGATCCCACCCCCCAAAACAACAACAAAAACCACCCAAACAACCTACCTTTGTTCCATCAGAAAAACAGAAATAAAACAAAGGCAGCATTACAATATTAGTAACAACCGTAGAATAGTAAATACTCAAACTGCCTGCATTCTTCTGTGTATAACTATAACCTGAATTGATGACAGTGACCATCCATCTTTATTTATAATATAAATACCCTATCACCAAGGAACTGACCTTTTCTTCTTCTTCCCCAAACACCAATAATCATTGCATAATAAAATTACACCAAAATTTAGCTACAACACAAAACCAGTATCACATCAGTAATAGCAGACATCACAAAAGTGCAATATTTACACACACAAAATTGCAATAAGCATGACCCCTGAGACATTGTTAACGTTATCTGATCAAGACCGAAACTGTTGGATGGCTCACTCACACAGTCACAGTAAAAAAGATAAAGATAGTTATCTGCATCAATCAGGTTTGGCGAAAGCCTGACGATTAAAAAAGTAAAAATAAATTAATGCTTGTATAATTTGTAACCTTACCTGCATTTAAAAAACAAGCTGCTAAATGATGCAAAACTACTCAAAACAGTTTCCCCTGTGAATAACATCAATTTTTATGAAATATATCACAGACCTGGTTGCCAACACAGCATTCCAACAATGAGCCAAATTCCAACCTTGCGCTAACATGCTTCTGGAACTGAGCAGGTGATTCGGGAATTGGTACTCTTAGGAATTCCCACTTTGAACTGCTCAAATTCCAACTTTGTGCTGTGCAGATGCATGTAAAATAAACCCCTTTCACTGGTTTCAGGGCATCACTTTTAGGAGAGAAAAAATACATTAAAAAATTGTGCTGCACAAACTCTTGAAAGCTGTTGTAACAGTGGGTGTAACTAAGTTTAATCATCATTAATTATATATTTTTTTGAATAACTTTCTGTGCATGGGAGTGTGGAGGGAGAGGGAGAACTGCTACATACAGTATATATATATTTGTTGTAGTAACTTGCACACAAGCTGATTGCTTCAAAACTGTCCAAGTACTGGTACCAAACTATCTAAAGTTATCTGATTAAGTCATCAGTGACAATGACCTGAAGATGTGTTTGTGTGTGTGTGTGTGTGTTTATATAACACTTTTATGTGGCCGAGAATGAAGTTGTGACAATTTTGCTGTTAGAAATGGCATACGGGTGACGCTAAACTTTTGACCTACTGATTTAAAAAAAGACCTAAACATCCAGGCTATCGATTCCCGGCTAACTGGTCATTTGACCTATTGTACTCGCAGACAGACCCCGAGCCAAACCCTGTTGCAAAATAGTAATATTTCTGAGCCAGCACAAAAAAACTGACGGCCATGCTTTGCTTAACAAGCGCGTAAATTTGACACAATTTGCCGATGCACAACTGGCACAGTAGCACGAACAGTGCTAATAATCACTCTACCAAGTAGCGTGCCTCGTATTCGTAAACAAGTGTTCAAGCAATCGCTTGTTTACATTGTTTATCTTCTAAAAACAAGAAATGTGCAGAACTGCAAAACAATGACAGTATTGCGACAGGAAAATAGGGCAGCATCTCTGCTCGTTGCAGCCTATGTCTTGACAGACAGACAACAGCATCAGCTAGAGTAGCGTCACCAAACGGCGAAATACGCGCCAAATGGCTGTGAAATGGAAGGTGCAGACACAACAAACCTAGAACCAGAGCAATAATAGCGCACAAAATAAGATACAAATGCATACATAGGATCTTTGTCTTGAGCAGCGGAAGGCTCCTTGAAAAATATGTCAACGGCAATCCACAGAGAAATGATCGGTCGATAAATGCGTTTCCTCAAACGCCGGCTACGAGAACACATGGGACGCCATTTTGGCACCTGCTGTTCTAATTGTTGGACAGTTGCATGAAATCTGGAATACTTTGCAATTTTCTAGGTTTCAGGTGATTTTTTTTCCGAAAAATCGCTCTCTAACACAATCGAAAGACTTTTTGAATTTCATTACTTTGTTAACTTGTTCTTATTTTTTCTGTAAACGAATGCAAATGGCGAAGGACATACGCAAATTCAGGTATTGAAATCAATAGATAGAACAGCCCAAACAAGATCACATGATCTCGCCCTGCTTGTCTTGGAGCTTCTTGTCTCAAAGAAGAAAAAAGGCGGATCTAAAACAAATAAAGCAAAACAAATGAAGGCAGCCTCTCGTCAGACATTTTGTCTTTAAATAAAAGTCAAAATGGAATGGCTATTTGGGCATTTCACTGCAGCTACAGGCAGAATTAAAAAAAATAAAAAAAATCGGGTGCAGAGCTGTCGCCTAGTCGCGATAACACTCCTCCAGGTCTCCGGAGCTAACTACTCCTCACTCCCGTCAATTGTTTCCATGTGTTGTCTTTAATCATCATTCTGGTGGTAACATTGTAACAGACACAACTTTCTTCTTCCTCTTCTTCCAATAATATTGAGGACCAATCGGTCTGATCATTAGTGATATTTATGGTGTGCGAGAAAAAGGGGTGTGGCTGGAAAAAACTAAAACAAATCAGTTTCATATTTCCAACACACCTTTTATAACAAGACCGTCTACAAGGGTAACTAAAACCATTTGCCATGTAAAGAGGTTTTCATAGCACAAAGTTTTATCTATCCTGCTTACAGTTATATAGTGTCTATGGGTTTCTCTCAAAAAAGTGAACATTCCCTGACTGCAAAACTGTTTCAACTTGTTTACCTCCCCCCCAAAAAAAAACTTGCTGAGGAAATATAATCTTCAATTTTACAATTCAAACTCCTACTTGGTTTTCAAATTAGGCAAAAGTCATAAAACTGGTATGAAATTAATGAGATTAGCACACTGAATTTAATTGTTGTGTGCACAGCATCAACAAACAGGAGTTGATTAGCAAGACCTTGATTACCTATGGTAATGGAGATAACATCCACACACATGACTGGTTTTAGTACTTTTACCTGCCTCAGTGCATGTCTATGCACACACATTACTGGTTTTGGTACTTTTACCTGCCGCCTCAGAGCATGGAGGGAGGGATGACTGAAAAATTAACTATTTAATTAAGAAAAAGGATGAGGATGGTAACAAAACTATATTGCATTGAAGGGCAACAGGGCACCCATTCAAATAAACCAAATGTATGCAAATGAACAGTCAATCTGTCAGTACCATCAAGGTAAAGATTGATTTAATCACTTGCATCTATTTACCTGAATGTGCAATACACACACACACACGTGTGTGCGCGCGCACACACACATATATGTATTTGTATTGTGGGAATAATTAATGATCATGAATACAATCATCATCACCATCATTATTATTATATTAATAGAGTGGTAGTGGTCATTCTTCATTTATTCAGTAGTACTAGCAGTAGTATAGAATAGGGAAATAGAGTGAGTTGTATAGTTTTTTCATTTAGTCGATAGTAATACTAATAGTTGTCTGTGTATATTATTACTATATATACAATATAACTTTATTGCCAAGTGTCAATACACTGATTGCACGAGGAATGTTTTGTGGTGCCAAGTACACTCATCACACATTCACCCCAATCATAAAACATAAAAATACAACAACAGCAAATAAACATCCTGGTAAAAAGTCATTCATAGATAAAAACATGAAAAATCCCACTGGCATCAAGCTGCACATATCACATAAAATTGCCACTTCCCGAGGACCCCCTCTTAAAAGTTACTGTCCTAATAAAAGCAATTATAAGAATTATCTACAACAAATTAATTAATTAACCCTGCCAGTTTACTCTGCTAGCCACTGTCCCCCTGACCCATCCAAGATCCTACGCACCATAAACATCCCCGCCTGGACTCAGTTGACACAGGAGTGATATCTCCATTACCATATACTATAAGTAGCAGTATAGTTCTTCACTTATTCATTTTTAAAATTTATCTATGAAATTTGGTCTGCTGGATAGTCAGCTCAAAAGTTGCTAAAAAATAGTAACAAGTCAGTCAGTCAACTAACCAAATAGCTGGATAATTATTCACAGCTATTGCTGAGTACCGAAGTGTGAAATCATGACACTTAACTATTAACAGAAACTAAACATGGCAAGCAAAAGTATGATGTGCTGAAATAATGTTATACTCACATAGCAACATTATGTTACTATAACACTTAACACTAACAGTACATCAAAGTGCTATTCAATGATAATAAAAAATATTGATAAAGTTGTGATGCAAGATTGTTGGAAGATGAGTGTCTAAACAAAAGATAAAATGAGGGGGTGGAGCTAAGTGGGATACATATATATAAAAAAGCAGTAATTTAAAGGAACTAGCCATCTCAGTTCCAACTTCCAGGGGAAATGAATAAATGAATGAACGAAAATTTATATATATATATATATATATATATATATATATATATATATATATATATATAGCGCATAATAAAAGACTTCCAAACAAAAACCTTGTGTGTTCCTAGCTCCAGATACACACAGTGCATGCATGTAACTTGTAAGCTCCGGCAACCGAAGAAGAAGAAAAAAATGAAAGCGTTTTTTTTTTTTGTACCACTCTTTATTTTAGAGATTATTTTTTGGGTGACTTTTTCATCTACACAAAAAACAAAAACAAAAGTTTACCAATCTTACCACAGACACTAACTGGGGAAAAAACAAAAAACAAAAACACATACAAAAACAAAAACAACAAAAAAACGAAAAGGCTGAGAGGTGGTGTCATACCCGTGACGTCGGTCAGTCTCTTTGGTGACGTCGGTCAAACTAAAACGCGGGAAAGCGCAAGCGGCCTGATGGTGGACAGTAGAGTTGCACTAGAAAAGGCAGAGACCGAACGCATGACTGAAATAAGTATAAGTCATAGTGACGGTGACAGATGCAAGATTGTTGTCACTGCAAAACAACAACAAAACGCGTCAGTGACGCTGTCGCTGACAACTTACTGCGTTCTCAAATAAGACCAACTTCACACAAAAGCCGGGTTAAAAAAGAACTTGTGACGCTGGTTATCAGTTTAACAACACAAAACATTGATGCGCACATTTTTAGGGTACAGTTAACTTTTTTCAAGCAAAAATGCAAATTGTCTACTTATCTGGTTTCAGTTAGTGTTGGGGTGTGTTCAGTGAAGAATCCGACCAAACCAACACTACTTTCACTGATAAGTGAAACACAAAACTGATTAAAATCGCCGTGAAAATCCGCGTGCCGTCTTTTCAACATTTTTAGTCACGGCGAAGCACTGACTCTGACGGAGGAGTAATTTTAATTCGGACCTGAGAAAACTATTTTAAGTGAAGCAATAATTTTTAAGACACTAAACTTGGGAAATTACCAAGTAAAGAAAAATCCCGTCTTGTCATCCAGCCAGAGATACTACAGCAAGTGGCTCTGATCCAGCCCATGATTCCAACTGTGAAATCTCCCCGACTCGAGTCACAGCAGTAATGGGAACCTACTTCGCAAATGTTGTAGGTATGAAGTTACTTCCCTTTACCCGCTGATTTCGTTTTTCTCGGGCCAGATGCTAAACCTCGCCTAAAACGACTGCATCGCGTGGCCGCCAGCGTTGAGCACATTGGTGTCAAGGATGACAGCGAAACGGCTTCATCGACTTGACATCTCTAAAGACCTAAAGGACAGGCTTGGTCGACAAGGTCTCACAACTTGTGCTGTGAGTCAACTGCGCGCGCGCGCGAGTCAGTGTGTGTGTCACTGTGTGTATGTATGTGTGTGTGTGCGTGTTTGTGTGTGCGTGTGTGTATGTGTGTGTGTGTAATGTGTATGTGTGTGAGCGTAAGACTAAGAGTCTAAAACGCGTGGGCAAAGGGGGGTACGGTTGGGTGGGGGTTCACCGGTTGGGGGGATATTCACATTAGGGTCAGTTCCAAGTACCCGGCAGATGTAGCCACATTCAGTAACACTGACAGGCATGTCGCGGAAGTTATTTAATTGAAAGTGCTGGTCTCAAAGTCGCTGGCATATATCCAGTTCAAGTTATTCTATATAATTATAAATGTTTACACACACACACACACACACACACACACACACACACACACACACACAAAGAGAAAAATAAATAACAGGGCTAAATCATTGTGGACATTGTCTGTATACATGTGTGTACATGACATTTGACACACATTTCTTTCTTTCTAATCTTCTAGCCTGCAATGATACACGCACCAAGCAAAATAATCATCAACAGTGACAGCTCAGCTTTGCTATTTGAAGATTCAAGTGTGTGTGTGCATGTGTGCATGAGCGGCACACACACTGTGTGTGTGCATCAGTGTGTGTGTGTGTGTGTGTGTGTGTGTGTGTGTGTGTGTGTGTAATCTTCTTGAGCTTTTTGGATCATTTTGAGAGGAGTTTGTGTGTGTACTCCTTCGGCTGCAATAAAGCGCAGCTGTTTTCTCTGTCTCTGTCTCTCAGTCTCTTCATACACAATGTTCTGCAATATCCCAGGACATGATATTCTTATCATGATGAAAGAAAGACCAAGGACTGAAACAACCTGGAGAGTCAGTGGCCACAGAGCAAGAACACTGACTTGCACAAGTTTGAAAACCAAAGTTAAGCACAATTGAATGTGGTCATCCAATTTTTGATCACTGTTAGGTGCTAGGCTTTGTGCTCACCCTGAGATTTCTCTGGAGTCAAATTTTGTGCAGAGGTCCCCTCTGTGTATACTCACGCAAAGAGGTTCACATGTTAAAGATCCCGTAGTCCATGTCAGAGTTTGGTAGATTATGGAAACACAAAGTAACCTAGCATGCACTAACAGTGTCATAGTCTTCAGGTTGCTGAAGTTGGACACTTTGCAAAAGAAGAGGATGAAGAAGAACCTGTCTTCACCACCTGACCAGGACCTGAACTGTGAGACGAATGCTTGCCTTGCACACAAGTCTGCCAGTGACCAGTAGGACCACAGCTCTGTTTTTCTCTCTTCTCCTGTGCAACCCACCAAATTGAAACTGACACTAGTGACACTGACAGAATGATAGTGGTCACTGACAGTGCCAGGAGGGAAAAAAAGAATGCTCAGTTTTGCGACAGGTCAACATACATAATTTACACCATAGACTGAAGATTTTGAGTGTGAACAGTGATCAGAATAACTATAATCAGTTGCCAAGTGACCATCTGTGGTGTGCGTACACAGGATGTGCTGAACAAGTCTCTGCTGGAACTGATGAAGCTGAGTGGATGCTGTGGTCTGACTGTGCAGGACCTCTACCACAAGTGCTGTCTGACTCAGGCTGTCACACCAATAACTGTGAGTGCAGAGGATGACGATGGCTATGGTGGTGATAGTGATGATGATGATGATGGTGGTGGAGGCAGTGATGAAGATAATGGTGATAATGACGATGGTGATGATGAAGGTGATTGCTGTCGTCTAGTCTTGTAGTACTTACAGTATGAAGTCTCCTGCAAGTGTTGTCTGTCTCAGTTTAATCATCACTCATTGTGTGGTTGATGGTGATGGTGATGATGATGCTGAGTGTTTGCTGTGTGACTTGTACTTTGTAGTACAGTTTCAAGTTCCACCACAAGTGTTGTCTGTCCTACTCTGTTCAACCCTCACGCAGTGTGTGGTTGGTGGTGGTGGTGGTGATGATGATGATGATGATGATGATGACTAAGATGATGATGACGTTGAGTGTTTGCTGTGTGACTTGTAGTACAGTTTCAAGTTCCACCACAAGTGTTGTCTGTCTCACTCGGCACAGCCCTCACTCAGTGTGTAGGTGATGGTGGTGGTGGTGGTGGTGATGATGATGATATGATTATGATGGCGATGATAATGTCTCAGATGGTGATGATGAAGCTGAGTGTTTGCTGTGGACTTGTAGCACAGTTTGAAGTCCACCACAAGTGTTGTCAGTCTCACTGTCCACCCTCACCCAATGTGTGGTTGGTGGTGGTGATAATGGTGGTGATGATGATGGCAATGAATATATATGATGATGATGAAGCTGAGTGTTTGCTGTGGACTTGTAGTTGTAGCTCACTATGAAGTCCACAACAAGTGTTGTCTGTCTCACTCTATGATCTATCCACCCCTTGCTCTGTGTGGTTGGTGATGATTATGATGATGATGAAGCTGAGTGTTTGCTGTGGACTTGTATCTCATTATGAAATCCACCACAAGTGTTGTCTATCTCACTCTGTTGAACCCTCACTCAGCATGTGGTTGGTGTTTCTTGGTGATGGTGATGATGATGATGATGAAGCTGAGTGTTTGCTGTGGACTTTTAGCGCAATATGAAGTCCACCACAAGTGTTGTCTGTCTCGCTGTGTTCTACCCTTACTCAGTGTGTAGTTGGTTGTGGTGATGATGATGATGATGATGAAACTGAGTGTTTGCTGTGGACTTGTATCTCATTATGAAGTCCACCACAAGTGTTGTCTATCTCACTCTGTTGAACCCTCACTCAGCATGTGGTTGGTGTTTCTTGATGATGGTGATGATGATGATGAAGCTGAGTATTTGCTCTGGACTTTCAGCACAGAGTGAAGTCCACCCCAAGTGCTGTCCTTCACACTCTTCAACCCTCAGTCACTCACTCAGTGTGCAGTTGGTTGTGGTGATGATGGTGATGATGATGATGAAGCTGAGTGTTTGCTGTGGACTTGTGTCTCATTATGAAGTCCACCACAAGTGTTGTCTATCTCACTGTGTTGAACCCTCACTCAGCATGTGGTTGGTGTTTCTTGATGATGGTGATGATGGTGATGAAGCTGAGTGTTTGCTGTGGACTTGTAGCGCAGTATGAAGTCCACCACAAGTGTTGTCTGTCTCGCTCCGTTCAACCCTTACCGCAGTGTGTATGTAGTTGGTGGTGGTGATGATGGTGGTAATGATGATGGCAATGAATATATGACGATGATGAAGCTGAGTGTTTTGCTGTGGACTTGTAGCGCAGTATGAAGTCCACCACAAGTGTTGTCTGTCTCGCTCTGTTCAATGTCTTGGTTATTAGTAGTACTGTAGCAACGGCAGATATGTGAGTCAGCCTTTGTGCTAATATTTTCACCGTTGAGAAATAAAGTTCAATCAATCAATCAATCAACAATCAACCCTCACTCAGTGTGTGGTTGGTGTTTCTTGATGATGGTGATGATGATGATGATGAGCTGAGTGTTTGCTGTGGACTCGTAGCGCAATATGAAGTCCACCACAAGTGTTGTCTGTCTCGCTCTGTTCAACCCTCACTCAGTGTGTGGTTGGTGGTGGTGACGATCTGTGGACTTGTGGCACAGTATAAAGTCCATGGCCACCCCAGGTGTTGTCTGTCTCGCTCTGTTCAACCCTCACTCAGTGTGTGGTTGGTGGTGGTGACGATCTGTGGACTTGTGGCACAGCATAAAGTCCATGGCCACCCCAGGTGTTGTCTCCGTCCCTAATAAGCCTTATGGTTTCTGTGGACGTTAAGCGCCATGTTTACTTATAAGTGTTGTCAGACTCACTCTGTCCAACACGCAGAGGGTGTACTCTGCCACTGCTGTTGCTGGTGGTAATAAATATGTTGATGAGCATGTACACTGTGCAGGCCATGTTTACTTATAAGTGTTGTCAGACTCACTCTGTCCAACACGCAGAGGGTGTATTCTGCCACTGCTGGTGCTGGTGGTAATAAATATGTTGATGAGCATGTACACTGTGCGGGATTGGTATTTTTTTTCATAATATTTTTGTAACCCACAGGCGCTAGAGCTCCTAAACTCCAGACAAACGGGAGGCGGTTTTCTTGCCACATCACTTCCGGATTTGGACAATGTTTTACATGGCGGAATCCCCGCAGCAACCATAACTGAGGTACATAATTAATATGTCAGTAGCCGTTGAATATTCACTGAAGTATATTTATGTCAGTTTGTGAATGGTGGTTGAATATTTGCTGAAATATATTTATCTCACTTTATCAGTGGCTGTTCAGTATTCACTGAGTGATGGTGTGGACTGTGCATGTGCACGTACATGTGTGTGTGTGTGTGTGTGTGTGTGCATGTGTGTGCATGCATACGTGCATGCATGTGTGTGTGTGTCAGTCTGTGTGTCAGTGTGCATCAGTGTCTATGCCCAGTAAACTTGCTGGATCCGATTCACATCTGATCCAAATCAGCTTGGAAGTGTTGGCCAGGAACGGGCCCGATGATTCTTGCACACTGGCTTGCTTCTGGACTGGAACCGTTTGGCCAGAACCTGACACAGCCTGAACCAAAATTGAATCAGGGCTGGTTTTGCACAGTGTCATCTGGGCCATCCTTGGAAGAATGCAATTGAGTCTGAAAGCGTGCATGCATGTGAATCAGTGTGATTGTGTGTGTGTGTGTGTGTGTGTGTGTATGTGAGGTATGTGTGTGCATTTATGGTGTGCGTGTATATATGTGTGTGTGTGTGTGTGTGCACTCGTGTATGTGTGTGTGTGTGTACAGGCACCCAGTTTTGCATGACACACAATGCTACACTTACCGTCACACTCTTTCTTCCTTGTTACAGATAGCAGGTCCTCCTGGATGTGGGAAGACCCAGTTCTGCATGACGCTCAGCGTTCTTGCCACACTTCCTCTGGCGGCTGGTGGCTGCGGAGGCAACGTACTCTACATTGACACGGAAGGAGCGTTCTCTGCAAAGAGGTTATCTTTTTCCTCTGTTTTCTATCTAGCTGTTCCCTAGAGTTGATGGGGTTTGTCGTCTATATCTTCTTATTCATGACAATAAAAGCACTGAATGACTGCTTTTCCACAAAAGTTCAGTTTTTTTATTTATCTACTTTTTAGTGTAGGGGAGCAGGGGTGGGGAGTGAGGGAAGTAGGTTGGAACCATGAATGAAGAGTCACAAGTCAGAGGTTGCTATAACATAACTTTTATTTGCACCAACCAGGAAACAGTGTAGGCTCTCCCTGAGATGAACACATGAACACCGGCCGCCACAGCAAACAAACAACCTGCCTCTGCAGGGACACTGGGGGAAAAGGGACGCTGCGGCCCAGCGCACAAGTTTTAACACTTTAGATAATTGGGGCCATAAAACTCCCACCCAATCAAAAAGGAAAGGAAACCGGAAAGAAAAGGTTAAAGGGTCATGGCCCGAAATACATACAATACACTCGGTTACATTAGTTTTTGATGGAAGTTCAGATTTGTGTATGCCTTTGTATGGGGGTTGGTGGTGGGGGGGGGGGGGGGGGGTGTAATGACTAGGTTGACATTAATGGGGTGCAGAGTACATTTGCAGTGCATCAGCCAGTGCCACTCTGAAGCAATTCACGTGAAAATGAAATACATTGAACCCATCAAAATGACTTCATCACAACCATTAACTTGATTTACCATTTTACAAACTTATCTGAGGTTGGGATTCTTTCACTGGTCAACACTTCAGTGGGAATTCTGCACCTGTGCTTGTCAGAAATTCCATTAGCATTGTCTGCTTGGCAACCACACAGTGAGGTACGCACTGCCTTGTGTCTGTTTGCAGTCTTCATGGATCGTTTCATGGGTTCAGGCTGATTGATATCAAGCCACATGAAACACAGAGTGGTTTAAAATGTTTGATATGTCATTTATGACAACCCCAAAAACGTTTTCATGGCTAGGAGCTAAGTGGCTGGCCCTATACAGCTAAATTTTAAGTTTGGTCAGTTCAGGTAAGACAGTTGTTTTGTACTGTCTCCAGAAATGAAGGTGAAGTGTCAGGTGGCCAGTACACTACAGATATACACTCTAATTCAGTT
The DNA here is from genome assembly GCA_018857735.1 of Alviniconcha marisindica. Taxonomy (NCBI): domain Eukaryota; kingdom Metazoa; phylum Mollusca; class Gastropoda; family Provannidae; genus Alviniconcha; species Alviniconcha marisindica. The sequence goes on from JABMCL010000740.1 coordinate 100,999, forward strand.
AATGTTCTCTGCTAAAATGTATTTGCTTATTTTGTAGCTGATACACTGCATATATACACTCTAATTCAGTAAATTGTTTTCTGCTAAAATATATCTACTTATTTGGTTGCTCTTTTTGCAGCTTTTCTGCTAAAATATATCTACTTATTTGGTTGCTCTTTTTGCAGCTTTTCTGCAAAAATATATCTACTTATTTGGTTGCTCTTTTTGCAGCTTTTCTGCTGAAATATATCTACTTATTTGGTTGCTCTTTTTGCAGCTTTTCTGCTGAAATATATCTACTTGTTTGGTTGCTCTTTTTGCAGCTTTTCTGCTGAAATATATCTACTTATTTGGTTGCTCTTTTTGCAGCTTTTCTGCTGAAATATATCTACTTATTTGGTTGCTCTTTTTGCAGCTTTTCTGCTAAAATATATCTACTTATTTGGTTGCTCTTTTTGCAGCTTTTCTGCTAAAATATCTCTACTTATTTGGTTGCTCTTTTGCAGCCATCATACTTTTTGTTTTTCCTCCCTTTTTTCCATTTTTTTTCACAGGTTTTACTTGGTTGTTTTATTACATTTATATAAACATGTGCGTGACAGACATCCTTTCTTTCTTAGCTGCCGTTGGAGAGGGGTGTAGGGAAGGAGGTGCTTGATGTGGGTGTACCAGTGCTGCTCTCTGCACACGGTCACCACGTATTCATTGTGTTCGTTCCAAGTTTATTCCTACAGGCAGGAAAAAGGGCATACATGTAAGCTCTGGAGGGCTTGCGTGCTTTATCAGTGTAAGGGGAGGAAACAAAACTTGTATCGTGATTTTAGACACGAACATGTAGGAATAGTTGCCTCCCTTGGACCACTGCAGTCACACAACAGCAGAGACAGCAAGACTCCTATCACAGTATCAGATCCTGTGTTTGTATGAAGTCTCTACTAACATCGAGAAGGAACAACTTGCTGAGGCATTCAGCTTGGATAACATGACTTGTATTTGGGGGAGATTTAATCCTTTCATTTGTGTTTTCTGCTGTTGGAGGAAAAAAGAAATAAAAAATTATGGGACAAATATTTGTCGCGACAAGCATACTTTTGTTGTGATGAAAGCTGTTTTACAAAAGTAATCGTGTTGCAGCAAAACTTTTGTCGCAACAAAATTATGTTTGTTGTGACAAATATTTGTCGCAACAAAACCTTTGTTGCAACTCACCCGTGTTTGTCGTGACAATTTTTTTGTCACAACAAGCATACTTTTGTCACGGCAAAGATGTGTTTTGTTGCAACAAACATGTGTTTGTCATGACAAAACTTTTGTCGCGACAAAAATTATAGTTTGTGGCAGCTCCCGCCAATGATACCAAAGCGTATTGTTTGTAAGTTCAACTTAACTGGCTATACCAAAACCTCATCATTTTAACATATTTGTTTATATACTGAATGGCTATTATTGTAGAAATAATTTATGCTATGTTTTTGTTGTTGTTTTTTGTTTTTATCTCTTAAAAAAAAAATCAAAAAAAAATCCAGTCTATGTATATATCAGGAGCACTGACATCCTTTTTCACATACTATTATGTTTTGGTGCCAATGTATTGTGTGTTTCACACACATGATTATTTCAATACACATGGGGTGAGGAGGCAGAGAGCCAGGTATTTGGTGTGGAAGAGAACTGCTTCCCATCTTTTCCATGGACTCTTTCGATTGGATGTTATACAAATTCTTTTAATTCTTCATGTTTTTACCACCCTGTGTTCCTGCCCTGTGGCTGTGGTGGGGTGCTGTAGACCTAGAAATTCAGGTCCCCTCTGCCACGAACCCAGATTTATCAAAAGTTAGAGTAGGTCAGAATATAGCCTTGTCTGCTTCACTTACTGTCAAGAATTTTTATCTTTTGATTTCTGCCTTCCAATTCATTCAAGTGCATTTCTTTCTAAACTCTCTTCCAGCAGTTTAAAAGTGACGTGTGTGGTGGACAGTCACTCCGACTTCCATTTGTGGTTGGATGTACTGAGTTTAGCCCTGCTATGACCAGGGCAACTGTCTGGGAGTAATTTGTCAAGAAGCAGTCGATCAGTGGACCACGAGAACCCAGCAATCCTGGTTCTTTATTGTTTGGTGTTACTGACCTTTGTTATCTGCCTTTGAGCTCTGTGATTCAGATGAATGTTGTGTCTCCTGTTTGCATCAAAACTGAGTCACCTTGTATGTTCTGTGTGTTGAGGCTGCTGGAGATTGGTGGATGCAGACTCCCGCAGCTTTTCCAGGATGATGCAACACTGAAAGAGCTGGCCAGCCAGGTGCACATTGTCAATGTGCAATCCTGTAAACTCCTGATGGCAAAGTAAGGACATTGCCAATGTGCAATCTTGTAAACTCCTGATGGCAAAGTAAGGACATTGCCAATGTGCAATCCTGTAAACTCCTGATGGCAAAGTAAGGACATTGCCAATGTGCAATCCTGTAAACTCCCGATGGCAAAGTAAGGACATTGCCAATGTGCAATCCTGTAAACTCCCGATGGCAAAGTAAGGACATTGCCAATGTGCAATCCTGTAAACTCCCGATGGCAAAGTAAGGACATTGCCAATGTGCAATCCTGTAAACTCCCGATGGCAAAGTAAGGACATTGTCAGTGTACGATCCTGTAAACTCCTGATGGCAAAGTAAGGACATTGTCAGTGTACGATCCTGTAAACTCCTGATGGCAAAGTAAGGACATTGTCAGTGTACGATCCTGTAAACTCCTGATGGCAAAGTAAGGACATTGTCAGTGTACAATCCTGTAAACTCCTGATGGCAAAGTAAGGACATTGTCAATGTACAATCTTGTAAACTCCTGATGGCAAAGTAAGGACATTGTCAATGTACAATCCTGTAAACACCTGATGGCAAAGTAAGAGGAATAGGAATGTGTGTAAATGTGTGTGCATTTGTGTGTGTGTGTGTGTGTGTGTGTGTGTGTGTGTGTGTGTGTGTGTGTGTGTGTGTGTGTGTGTGTTGTGTGTGTGTGTGTGTGTGTGTGTGTGTGTTGTGTGTGTGTGTGAGCATGCATGCGTGTGCATGCATGTGTGTGTGTGTGTGTGTGTGTGTGTGTGTGTGTGAGAGAGAGAGAGAGAGAGAGAGAGAGAGAGAGAGAGAGAGAGAGAGAGAGAGAGATTTTTGTAGCTGACATTCTATGTCATGTGTTTTGCTTTTTATGGAGTCACATGCTTCACTCTTATTGACTGAGTCCAAGTCTGCACATTGTTGAAGAATATCTGGAAAAACAAGTTAAGCTGATTTTAAGGGACTATATTAGCACTGACTATTATAGTTTTCAGAAAACTGTTGATGGGAGTATTTCTGTTGTCCAAGACTGCAGATACTGGAAGAACATATTTTTAGTGCCATTGCATGTATGTGTGTGTAAGTGCGTGCCTGCCTATGCATATATAAGGCAGGTCAGAACATAGCTGAATATAGAATATAGGGAGCGGTGATAGCTCAGTGGTTAGAGCGTCGGACTTGTGATCGAAAGGTCCAGGGTTCGAGTCCCGGCAGGAGCGGCTGGAAAGTTTCTCCAGTTTCTTCTCCAGGGTCAACTTTCTGTGCTGACTCTTATTTCGGTATCCGTTCCACCCCTGTGTTACCGCAGTATCATGTAAAAGATCCCGGTCAATCTGCCAAAAGTGCAGGTGGCAGGTTACAGCTAAACACACATACACTCTACCTATGTGGCTTTAAATGAAGTGACACTGTAACCTGGTGCATTGTTGAATGGTGTACACAGAACTTGCGCTGAGACGACAGCATTTCATGTGGCACCAGCCATGCAACAACCAAAGAGCGCTATCAGTACTCCACTTCCGGGGATATTAATAATACGCGCTGTAAAAGGTTGCAGTCACTCATTCAGAATCACATGTGACATGTGCACAATGAGTCTGCTTGAGAGCAGAGAATAGCGCTATATAAAAGCTATGAATAATAATAATAATGTTATAATAATGATATAAGGATTTATCCTGAGGTGACCCAA
>JABMCL010000740.1:120000-182500 GCA_018857735.1 Alviniconcha marisindica
TCGCCTCCCCGAGCCGTCTCCGTCTGCGCCACGACGCACTAATGAAGGCAGGTTGCGCTTCGGCCGTCTCGTCAGGGGAGATCAATGAGGCGAAAAGAAGCGGACAGAGTTACCGGGTCTGACACTTTTAGTGAAGCGTAAGCTGATGTGGAACAAGAAAAAGGGAATCACAAAAACGAAAAGAAGAAGAAAAAAGATCATTCTCTTGGGTTTCTGGCAGCGCCGAGATTCTCATTTTTGCAGAAAAGGGCGGAATTGACATGAAATGATTAAGAGCGTTACTTAATAGGCCTCTTTTTGCTTGTTTTTGCAGGTGTGAGGTGTGTGTTGATTTTGTGTGTGATTTATTCCCTGTTCCCTGGCTGCGCTCTTACTTGGGATGCATCTAGGTCGAGGCTGTGCTCCAGAGAACCTGAGAGAAAAACCTTTGTCACTCGGACCAGGCGGATTTGACTGAACACAATATTTATTTAATGTGTGTGTGTGTGTGTGTGTGTGTGTGTGTGTGTGTGTGTGTGTGTGTGTGTACAGATCTTAGCGCTTGAGTCTCCTTTTCTCCGGCCATGATGCGGCGCAGTATTGTGTTGGCGGGACGGGATGATCAAATCCAAAACTTTCTCTCTCTCTCTGCCTGCCTGTCTGTCTCTCTCTCTCTCTCGCTCTCTGTCTACCGCTGTCTGTCTCTCTGTTTGTCTGTCTGTTTCTCCCCAAATGGAGGCTTGGGATTTCTGATGCCCCTTCCCTGTCTGGAATCTCAGGGCTGTCATCATAGTAAAATAGTTTGATTTCCCTTTCTTTTCTCCTCTCTTGTTTTTGTTTTTTCCTAGTCCTCTTGCGCTTTCTGTCTTGTCATTTTTTCTGGTAGAGGTCCAATCTTTTGACTTTTTTCTCTCAGAATATTCCGAAACATTTGTCATTAAGAGTTGGGCTTTGTACGAGTGTGGCTCTTGTTGAGCAGCTAGGAGATGATAGTCGGTGGGTGGTATGTGCAGCTTGCTGCCGTATGGTATTGGTATTTGCCATTATGCATTTATGTAACGTTAAAAAAAAGAAGTTGTTGTTGTTGTTTCTGTCCGTACCTTTTATATATATATATAAAAAAGTTGTTTGTGTCGGTTCCTTAATTTTTTATATATATATAAAACCTGGTATCGACAGGCCGGACGGAGTGGTCGACAGTACCGGCATGTCCTAGCCTTGTGTGCTCTTTTGGCGGGGGTAGTGTTGGGGGGGGGGGGGGGGGGGGGGGTAGTGCTGGCTCTTCGAAAGGTTGTGTTTGATGTTTGGGTATCCATGTAGGTTTTGTATTTGTGTAGGGATCAGTTTTGCGGTATTGACTTGGGAAAGCGTTTGTATGTGAGAAGAGTTTTGAACTGTGCATCTGCTTATGACGGAGTTTGATCGCCCTGATGTGACCCTGTGCGGCTGACCGGACGTTAAACTCCAGTCACTAACTAACTCTGTCTGTCTCTGCCTGGCCATTCATATTTGATCCGCTGAGTCCTAGTTGAAAGAGAGGAACCGCTTGCGTGTGTTCCTTGTAATGAATTAGCCTTCTTTCTGTGGAAAACGAATTATTGCTCTATACTGAAAAATTGATGTTAGACAAACATACCTTGAATGCACTTCCTTTGAGAACACTGTTTAGGATTGCCTGCTTGGAAGATATTTTTGCCTTCCCGAAGGAGACAGATGTCTTCCGCTAGCTGAGAATAGATCAAGGCGCGTATTTTGGGACTGTGTTGTGTCTGGAACTGTGAGCTAGCCTTTTTGCTTGTGACTTGATTGCTTGTTCTTCCCGCCCTGACGCAGAAGAGTTTGGGATGTGTGATTTAAAACAGTTTGTGTTCGTTCTGAGTCCAGCCTGGGCGGCTGACGGGGCGTTCACATCCAAGAACTAACGATCTCTCTGTCTTTTTCAAATGTTGCTCTGCGTCCACAGAGACCGCACGGACTGTTCGGAACGGGGAACCCAGGACGTCCACAATCAATCAATCAATGTTTTATTTTAGGTCTGTTCACATCGAGCTGATACTAGACACGCACGCACGCACGCACGCACGCACGCAAAATAATAATAACAGGACGTCCACCTCGACTTTCACACAGCTCCTGAGCGCTGCTCTCTCTCTGTCTTCTTCTTCTCCTTCTTCTTCTGTTGCTTTACGTCCACAGAGAACATAAGGACTTTTGGGGATGGGGAGCCCAGGACGGCCACCTCGACTTTCACACAGCTGCGCTCTGTTCTCTTCGTCTTCATCTTCTTCAAATCTTGATTTACGTCCACAGAGTCTATACGGACTATTTGGGACGGAGAGCCCAGTACGGCCACCTCAGTCGATTTTCCCAAAAGCTCCTGAACGCTGCTCTCTCTGTCTGTCTTCTTCTTTTTCTTAAATGTTACTTTACGTCCACAGAGACATAAGACTGTTAGTATTAGGGACGCGGAGCCCAGGACGTCCACCTCGGTTTTTACATAGCTCACGAGCTCTGCTTTCTCTGTCTTCTTCTTCTTTAACTGTTGCTTCACGTCCGCAGAGAACACAGGAACTATTAGGGACGGGAGCCAAGGACGGCCACCTCACACAGCTCCTGAGCTCTGCTCTCTGTCTTCTTCTTCTTTTTCTTCTTCTTCAAATGTTGCCTTACGTCCACAGAGACCACAGGACCATCAGTATTAGGAACGCGGAGCCCATGACGTCCACCTCGATTTTCACACAGCTCTGATCATGGACCTATATATAGGTCCATGGCTCTGATCTCTGTTCCCCGTCCCTAATAAGCCGTACGGTTTCTGTAGACGTTAAGCCCGTTCTTAACTGGGCGAATGTTTGTTCGCCGAACATACTTCGGACAGTTCGACGAACTATGATTTGTTTCTTAACTGAACTTTTAGTTTGCAGAACATGGTTCGGACAGTTCGACGAACTTTACTTCGTTCTCAGCTGGCTTGTAATGAGATGCAAGCTTCGGCCCGAAATTGCGGCAGACGCGCAGCAGACAGCATGATCGAAATGTTGGCTAAAGTCAAGTAAATATACTTTAAACATCCCTCACAGGGTAATTCAGCTAACTACTATTTCTGGGTCCCCGAGACAAGGCTGCGCCTCCGACAAGTCCAAAAATAAACAAATTCCCTCCGAAGCGAGTGAAGAACCTAGCGACACCGTCATCCATTTGTATTTGTGTTTTTTCTTCATCCACAGGAGAGCTCTGCTCTCAGCCAATCAGAGGCAATGATCGTCGAACAGGGCGAATGTTCCCAGAACATGTCGAGCGAAGCTTTTGGACCCCGAATATAGCTTCGTCGCAGTTCGATGAATACTCCCAAATGGGTTCGCGAAGAAACATTCGCCCAATTAAGAACCAGCTAGGTTCGCCGAATACTTCCAACTAGGTTCGCGAACAAACATTCGCCCAATTAAGAACGGGCTTTAAGCACAATGTTTACTTACTTACTTACTATGATCTCTGTCCCCTCCCCACCCCCCTCCTCGTCTCTGTTTAATCGTCTGCACCATGCCTACCCCCTCCCCCCCCCCTCCCTCCTTCCCTTTTTTTCCAATGAGGACGCCAGGGTGGTGTGATCTTTTTGATGCTATCTAACGTCGTTTTACCTGAAGTGCGGCTGTTGCGAGCAGGGGAGATAAAGTCATTATCCGTTATGAAGTAGGGTGAGAGGAGAAGCATCTTTTTCTCCCATGTCGGAACTTCTCTATCCCCCTCGCTCCGCTGGCGCAAGTGGGCCGTGACGGCACGGTTTAGTCAGCACTGGTCACGTGCTTTTCTCCTTGCTCTCGCCTCACGCGCCGCTGTTCCATCCATCGCGGGATGCTTTGACACTGGTAAAACGCTGTTTGCGCCTGTTCCTTGGCGGTGGTCCCGCGAAAGGCGTTGGGGTTTTATGTCTCTTTTTGACAAATTTCTCCCCCCGTTTCTCCGCGGTCGTTGGAAGAGGCGATGACAGTGAGGTCGCCTGCAGAACTCATCCTCTCTCGGCGGTTTGCCTTTCCGAGGCGTCTCACTTGGCTGAACTCGATCAACATTATGGTAATGAAAGCCAGGTTGGCGGAGTAGGGGGAATCTCTTTCGCACCAGAACTGTTTTTAACAGACACCAACCCGTGTTTACCCTTGTCGCGGATGATGGCTGCGTCTTCGGCGTTGCCGTCTGTGAAGTGGGCCTTTCGCCCTTTCTCTCTGTCTTCCCTTATCGGTCAATCGGTTTATTGGCGCGGTAAAATGGGCCTGCTGTTGTGAATATTTTCTTTTTGCCGAGTTAAGAATAAAAGAGAAAAGAAAAGAGAAGGAGAAAGAAAGGGGGGAGAGAAGAAAAAAAAGGGGGGGGGGGGGGGGTGGAGAAAAAAAGTTGTTGGGGTGGGGTGGGGTGAGATAGATCGGGCGGGCACACAAAATATGAACCTCAAACCAGAAAACTCATTATCATCATTAGCAGCAGTCATTGTGGTCTCTGTGGACGTAAAGCAAGATTTAAAGAAGAAGGCGATGAGAGCAGCAGCAGCAAATCTGAAACAGAACGAGGCCCAGAGCGCTCATGCGGAATCAACATGTACCCTTGATTTGATGCAGAGGGTGTAAGTAAGTAAACATGGTGCTTAACGTCCACAGAAACCGTACGGCTTATTAGGGACGGGAAGGGGGGGGGGGGGCATGGAGGGGGGGGGAGAGGGAGATTTTTATACCTATCGCTACACTGTCAACACCAGAATGACTTCTGCATTAAGATGGGCAGCGATGAGAGCCATTTTAATGTTTCAGTAGGAAGTGATGGACAGAGTCACAAAATGGACAGAGTCACAAGACAGTGTCCACAGACCACAACCTTTTCGAAGAGAAAGGAAAACCGATCGCACCGAGGACCTTCCGCCTATCAGCCTAACGCCTTACCGATGGGCCAAACCGGCTCACAGGGAGATGGTGTAGGTAGGTAGTGTTGCTTAATGTCCTCTGATGTTGGCTGACATATTAGGGACAAGCTGAGACCAATGCCGAAGCATGGTTCAATATAGCTTTACGTCCACGGAAACCAGAAGGCTCGTTAGGACGGACAGCCCAGGACGGCCACCTCGACGCTCACACAGCTTCTGAACTATGGAGATGATGTACCCCTGGTGGAGTTCATATTTACACGCATGCCAGGTGAGAGTTACCGTAGGCGACTCAAGTCTTTGTTGTTGTACTTGTGTTACGTATTTCGAACAGTAGTAGCAGTTGAGTACCGTTCGATTCAGAATGGTATCGACACGTAAGTAAGTAAACATGGTGCTTAACGTCCACAGAAACCATAAGGCTTATTAGGGACGGGGAGAAGGGGGGGTGGGGAGTATGTTGGAGAGGTAGATTATATACCTGTCACTACACTGTCACCACCAGAATGACTCCTGCATTAAGATGGGCAGCAATGAGAGCCATTTTAATGTTTCATTAATTGTGAGGGAAAAAGTCACAAGAAAGTGTCCACAGACCACAACTTTTGAAGAGAAAGGAGAGCCGAAGCGGATTCGAACCGCACCGAGGTCCCTCTGCTTACCATCCTAACGCCTTACCGCTAGGCCTAACCGGCTCAGGTATCGACATGCTGATATTGTTGAGTGTTGCTTTACGTCCACAGAAACCATAGGCTTATTAGGGACGGGAGCTCTGGAGGGCCACCTCGACTTTCACACAGCTCCTGAGCTCTGTCTCGACATGATGATGATGTAGAGCTTCATGTCCTCGGATGTCGGGTGACATATTAGGGACAAACTGTGACCAATGCCGAAACATGGTTCAATGCTGCTTTACGTTCACAGAAACAGTAAGGCTCATTAGGACGGAAAGCCCAGGACGGCCACCTCGACGCTCACACAGCTTCTAAACTATGATTGTATCGACATGCTTGAGGAAGCCTATTATATGCTCCATTCCGTCGTAGCAGCAGCAGCCGCAGCGCCACCACCAGCACCACCTTGGCCCCGTCCCCCTTTAACCCAAGGGTGACAGCCTTCTTCTTTTCCTTCTTGTCGATCGCTCACCAGAGTTCAGGAGCTGTGTGAAAGTCGAGGTGACCGTCCTGGGCTTTCCGTCCCAATGAGCCTTACGGTTTCTGTGGACGTAAAGCAACATTGAACCATGCTCAGGCATTGGTCACAGTTTGTCCCTAATATGTCAACCGACATCCGAGGACATGAAGCTCTACATTCACAGTTTTGTTTTGTATAGTACTTTATGTAAAAAAATAAATAAATCTTGTTCCACATTAGCTTACGCTTCGCTAAATTGAGAGAGAGACTTTGACACTTTGGTTCTTTATTGCTTCAGACATAACAATGGGGTGAAATCAAAGTCCAGCTGATACACGTAACAATTTTTTTTCCTACCACATTCACATATTAGCAACCACACACACGCACACACAAACGTTCTCAAAGGTACACACAACCCCCGCTACATCCCCCCCCCCCCCAACACACACACACACACACACACACACACACACACACACACACACACACACACGCACGCACGCACGCACGCACGCTTTCACGCAGTAACTGCGCGATAGTTCTCACCGCTTACAAACCCATTCAGTCACACACACGAAATAGAGAGAGAGAGAGAGAGAGAGAGAGAGAGAGAGAGAGAGAGAGAGAGAGAGAGAGAGGAACAAAGAGCGGGGATGACCTCTACTGTGGTTTACAGGTCTCCAAGCCTCCCTCACTTCTGCTGAAGCATAGTAACGTCTAGCCAGGTTGTCCTCATTCGCTAGGAAGGACACTGCTGTGTAGTGCGGACCGGCACCTGGCTACTTTGTAAAGCCGCCGCCGCGCCATTACCAGAGGCTGCAGACAAGATTTGCTGTCACTGATGTAAGAAGAGCGCGGCAGACGATCGACGCTGCGGAGATTGTCTGGCAGCGGCGTTAAGCGTTTTGATAATGAAGCAGTTTTTTTCAGTTGCTACACATGACCCTCCTCAAATTCCCATCGTCTCGCCGCGGAGTCTGCGGCTGACTCCCAGCGCCGGGCGAGAAAAGAGAGCAGGGAAAAGTGATGGGTAGAAACGTTTCAAGTCTTGTTTGCCTTCCTCCGCTCGTCTGTCAAACACGCAGTACCCCCGGATGCCCACTTTGTTGTGGGGAGGGAGAAGTTTCATCTCCGTCACTAAAGGGCCACCCCGGCGGCTCATCGTCTGCCATCGTCTTCTCCTGCTGTTGATGGCATATGGTATTCACTTGACTTTCACGGAGTTGGCTCACCGAAAGCATCAGTTGTGGTTCCTGGTGACTCGTAATAGTGTAGACCTGGGTTCAAAGGTTTTTCCCCGTCGGAAAAAAGTGTTTGCTGGGTTAGCTGTCAGCATGGGGTATCAAATCTTCGCTACGCCTGGCTCTACTAGCATTGCATGGGGCCGTGCCTGTGTGTACCATCCTATTCTGTATAGAGCCCGCTGGGTTCCAGTCTTGGTCTGTGTCAGGCCTACTGGGTTCCAGTCTCAATCTGTACCAGGCCCACTGGGTTCCAGTCTTGGTCTGTGTCAGGCCTACTGGGTTCCAGTCTCAGTCTGTACCGGGCCCACTGGGTTCCATTGTCAGTCTGTACCAGGCCCATTTGGTTCCAGTCTCAGTCTGTATGAGGCCTACTGGATTCCAGTCTCAGTCTATATAAGGCCTACTGGGTTCCAGTCTCAATCTGTACCAGGCCGATTGGGTTCCAGTCTCAGTCTGTATGAGGCCTACTGGGTTCCAGTCTCAATCTGTATCAGGCCTATTGGGTTCCAGTCTCAGTCTGTATCAGGCCCATTGGGTTCCAGTCTCAGTTTGTATCAGGCCCATTGGGTTCTAGGCTAAGTCTGTATCGGGCCCATTGGGTTCTAGGCTCAGTCTGTATCAGGCCCATTGGGTTCCAGTCTAAGTGTGTAACCTCCAGCCTACTAACCTTATGGGACTGGGATACAGTCGGCCTGGTATACATACAATGGGGCGACCCCTACATGTGTGTAATAGCTGAAGGAGGTGGAGCTGGTCCTCTCCGGACGCTGTCCCATTTTGTCTCTACATAATGTATCTTGTACTCGTGAGAAAGTCGTTTTTGCCGAAAGTGCACGTTTGTCTAAAATGCATTCAGCACATTGCTAGTTTCGCACATTACAAGCATCCCCCCCCCCCCCCCCCCCCCCCTTCCTCCCTCTTCATTGTGTATGTAGCTCTCACAGAACGCTATCAGGACTGCTCTTGTCACTCAATCCGTTTCAGAATTTTGTGCACAGCTGTCAACACTATGACTACTTTATAACAAAAAAATTATACAGTATGTCACACGCGTCTTCCGATTTCCACCCGCCAAAGACTGGAATAGCAGTCTTTGCTCCCGTTCGTTACTTGCCGACATGACTGATGGCTGAAGAGGGCAGAGTCAGCCAGGCTCTCCGATCACAATGACCGTCTTCTCTCGCGGCCGTCAACACAAGGGCGCTAACTCTCGCTTTGCCTACCTTCCTCATCACCTGTTGACGGGTCTAGGGCTGCCGCGGGCAGACAACCGGAGCCTTCGCTGTTTACAAAAGACGGGGTAATGGGTCTTGCACCGGAGCGCGTTGCCGTTGAGAGAACCAGTGTGGAGAGGCCCAGTGGCAGAGGCTTGTGAAGTGGCCCGCCGTCCGACGGCGCGGAAACGACACGGTAACAAGTGCAGGGCGGGACAGAGCCGTTGTGTTGTCGTCGGTCTGCATCATCAGTCAGCACCGGAGGCAGGGAGGGAGAGAGGGAGGAACACACTCCAAGCCACACTGCTCCGAGCATCGCTTTCCGGCACCTTCCTCCTTGAAAGAAGGATGTCGTAAACCAGTGCTTGGAGTTTGATTCCAAGCATCGCTTTACGACATCCCCCTTCCTTGGAGGAAGGGTGCCGGAAAGCGAGGCTTGGAAAGGGAGGGGAGGGCTAACAGAGAGGTTCCAGATGCTCAGGAGCTGTGTGAAAGTGGAGGTGGCCGTCCTGGGCTCCCCGTCCCTAATAGTCCTTATGGTCTTTGTGGACATAGAGCAACATTGAACTCAGACCCTCAGAGCACAGGAGCTGTGTGAAAATCGAGGGCTCCCCGTCCCTAATAGTCCTTATGGTCTCTGTGACTGTGGACGTAAAGTTACATTGAGTAGTGAGATAGAGCTCAGGAGCTATGTGAAAGTCGAGGTGGACGTCCTGGGCTCCCCGTCCCTAATAGTCCTTATGGTCTCTGTGGACGTAGAGCAACATTGACCTCAGACCCTCAGAGCTCAGGAGCTCTGTGAAAATCGAGGTGGCCGTCCAAGGCTTCCCGTCCCTAATAGTCCTTATGGTATCTGTGGACGTAAAGCTACATCGAACTGTAAGTGAGATAGAGCTCAGGAGCTGTGTGAAAGTCGAGGTGGCCGTCCATGGCTCCCCGCCCTAATAGTCATTGTGGTCTCTGTGGACATAAAGCAGCATTGAACATGAACCAGACGCTGGGTATGGGCGGGGCCGGAGTCAGCGAGGCGACTGGTGACAGGCGGGAGAGCACTGTCAGTGAGGACAGAGTCCCAGTTCCTGGGGGAGTCGTGGCCAGGGATGCGTTGGATTGAAGAGCAGTGAGGGAAGATACTCGGAGGTCATAGTTCAGGAGCTGTGTGAGAGTCGAGGTGGCCGTCCTGGGCTGTCCGTCCTAACGAGCCTCATGGCTTCCGTGGACGTAAAGCTACACTGAACCATGCTCACGCATTGGTCTCAGCTTGTCCCTAATATGTCAGCCGACATCCGAGGACATTAAGCAACACAACCGAACCTTACTCTGAGGCCTCAACGTCCGTTACTGCACCTTCCACCAACACTCCTCTCCTACCACCCGCAGTGGGACTTGGACGCAGGAATTAAGGTTCCATCTGTTGAGAACCTAGAGCTGGCAAACGTTCTCCCTTTAAAGCCTGGAATAGGTTACATTATAGCCTCGCTTGCTTCGCCCACTGCCCGGAAAAATTTGTTATTGTTCTAATGTCGACAATAATAATAATAATAATAATAGAGGATTTCTAGAGCAGCCATTTACCGCACAAGGTGGGAGTACAGGGCGCTTTACAATAACACTAACAACAGACACACACACACACACACACACACACACACACACACACACACACACACACACACACACACCTGTTCATTCACCTTCATTGTTTTTTTCAAGCCCGCTTCATTTTTTTAAAACTGGTTTAGCGAACGCAATTTCACTTGTGGAACCCCGGAATAAAAATAGGTGACCCTGCTCATAGTACCGAGCGATTTCAGCAGGTTCCCGTGGTCAGTGCCTACGGAATATAAATGGGCACCCAAACATGTGTTATTGTGCATTGATAGATAGATGGATGTTGGTTTTTAATGTTGTAACTGTGAATTAGACACACTTGTGCTTCAGTGACGTGTTTTGAACTGGTATATATAAACAATTTTTGAATATGTGATTCGTCCGGAGGTGATCCTGTGTGTGTTAGTGTGTGTGTTGTGTGTGTGTGTGTGTGTGTGTGTGTGTGTGTGTGTGTGTGTGTGTGTCCGTCACTTGTTTCCGTGTTTAAACAGGCTGACTGATGGAGCGACGAGAGAGAGAGAGAAGAGAAGAGAGAGAGAGAGAGAGAGAGAGAGAGAGAGAGAGAGAGAGAGAGAGAGAGAGTGTGTGTGTGTGTGTGTGTGTGTGTGTGTGTGTTTGGTGATTTGGTAACGGTCAGTGTCTGCAGAGCGTCGCCAGGCGGGTGGGACAAGTAAGGTGGTTTACGACGTCACTCTAACTGATTAACCCCTACGGCGGACGCGATGGTTTTGGTAACGGCGTGAGCCGGTTTGGCCTAGCGGTAAGGCATTAGGCTGGTAAGCAGAGGGACCTCGGTTCGAATCCGCTTCGGCTCTCCTGTCTCTTCAAAAGTTGTGGTCTCTGGACACTGTCTTGTGACTTTGCCCCTCACAATTAATGAAACATTAAAATGTCTGCCCATCTTAATGCAGGAGTCATTATAGTTGTGACAGTGTAGCGATAGGTATATAATCTCCCTCTTCCCCCACCCCCAAACCCCCTTCCCCGCCTTTCTCCCCGTCCCTAATAAGCCTTATGGTTTCTGTGGACGTTAAGCACCATATTTACTAATTTTGGTAACGGTCGTTATGGCTTGGCAATGTCGCTGACCGGGGGAGGACAGGTAAGTGTGTTTTACAATCTCCCTAAACCTGCTTACACCGCGGAGGGGGAGGCGAGGGTTTACAAACACACGTACACACGTGCAAGGTCATGGTCATGGAAGGGACAGGTAAATGTGGTTTACGACGTCACTAACCCTGTTTAACCCGTTGTGGTGGAGCTGGGATCGGAAAGCAGAAAGGGCAACTGGATCAAGCAGAAAAATGAGTGCTGAGATCTGTATCCGGGGGAGTGGCTATGTCTGGCTAATACGGTTAGCACCAGAGTAATGGCAACGTTCAGGCGGGCACGAGAGACTCGCGGTTCTATGGCCCGGAGCTGCGTACATGGGATGGGCATAGTCGCCATCCGTCACTGACAGTCCAGCGTCGACGGTCCGCCAGACCTCTTCTGGATCGTCGTGAGGGTCGTCCTGTGCGGTTGACTGGACGTTAAAATCCAAGAACTAACTAACTGACCAGTTAATCTCGTTTGGGAAGTACAATGTTTGCGAGAAGAATCAGTCTTTTGTGTTGCCGCTCCAAACAGTCCAATTCAAAGTCGGACTTTTTGGCCCAAACTGTCATCTCCAAAAGCCAGTTTGGAAAAAGTGCCCCAATGACTGGAATGTAGCTGACTCGTGTGAGCAGACAGACTAACCTTTTGTCTGAAGTTGTTAGCCTAACCTTTAGTCTGAGGTTGTTAGTAGCCTAACCTTTTGTCTGAAGTTGTTAGCCTAACCTTTTGTCTGAGGTTGTTAGTAGCCTAACCTTTTGTCTGAAGTTGTTAGCCTAACCTTTTGTCTGAAGTTGTTAGCCTAACCTTTAGTCTGAGGTTGTTAGTAGCCTAACCTTTTGTCTGAAGTTGTTAGCCTAACCTTTAGTCTGAGGTTGTTAGTAGCCTAACCTTTTGTCTGAAGTTAGCCTAACCTTTAGTCTGAGGTTGTTAGTAGCCTAACCTTTTGTCTGAAGTTGTTAGCCTAACCTTTTGTCTGAGGTTGTTAGTAGCCTAACCTTTTGTCTGAAGTTGTTAGCCTAACCTTTTGTCTGAAGTTGTTAGCCTAACCTTTAGTCTGAGGTTGTTAGTAGCCTAACCTTTTGTCTGAAGTTGTTAGCCTAACCTTTAGTCTGAGGTTGTTAGTAGCCTAACCTTTAGTCTGAAGTTAGCCTAACCTTTAGTCTGAGGTTGTTAGTAGCCTAACCTTTTGTCTGAAGTTGTTAGCCTAACCTTTTGTCTGAGGTTGTTAGTAGCCTAACATTTTGTCTGAAGTTGTTAGCCTAGCCTTTAATCTGAGGCTGTTAGTAGCATAACCTCTTGTCTGAAGTTGTTAGCCTAACCTTTAGTCTGAGGCTGTTAGTAGACTAACCTTTAGTCTGAAGTTGAAAGACTTTAGTAGACTAGCCTTTAGTCTGAGGCTTTCGGTAGACTAACCTTTAGTCTTAGGTTGAAAGATTGTTAGTAGACTAGCCTTTAGTCTGAGGCTTTTAGTAGCCAAGTGATGAACCATTCCAGGCAGTGCAGGTGCGCATGCAGATGTGTGTTGGTTTATAAATTGCTGTTTGGTGAAGCGTTGTTTATAAACTGCTGTTTGGTGAAGCGTTGTTTGGCCTCATCCTGTTGTCCGAGATCCGTACTTTCCCGTTCCCACTAAAGTACTGAATTTTCATGCACTGCGTTTGAAACGACATCCCGGAGGAAAGGCATAAATGTCCACAGAGAGAGAGAGGGGTGGGGGGGGGGGGATGTTACAGGCCCTCCTACAGATAATGAATGATTTATCTTGTTTTTGTCCAGTGAGCCCAGCTGAGAGAAATCGTGCCTAATCACAACATAATCTGGCATAAGTCAAAGCCTACATTACCACTGACTGCTAAGGGAAAGGGGAAGAAGAAAAAAAAAGGTCGGCGATCGGTTGCTGTGTTGTCATAATTATTATTTCTGGCAGTCCCTTCCGGCGAGTCGGTCTCTGCGGGGAGAGTAAGCAAGGGGGCAGTATTCATCACCGGTTTTTAACCAATTTCTGTCCCTTTCACAAAAAACGAGATAGGCATCTGCTGGCCTGTCGCTTGGTTTACGACTCCCGTTTCACATAACAACCCCACTCCCGATGTGCGGACCGATAAAGAGACGAGGACAATTGGACTCTAAATGTTTGGAAAACGAAAGGAGAGACGAACCATTTATCAGACCTCATCCCTGCCTGGCGCAAACAGAAACTTAAGTTTCAGGGATAGCGCGATGAAAACAATCCAGCCCCTGGCACATTGGGCCCAGTGTTTGTCTTCGTTAAAATCCCCCCCTTTATCGCTTTGTATTGGTCCCCCCCCTGTGCCCAGAAACAACAGCGACAAGGGGCGGTGGATTATTTGTCCGCCATTAGATGCGATGGCTATCAGCGGGCCTGGGCCTCGTCACGTGGTAAAGACAACAGAGCAGTAATCAACACCGCCACTCCACAACACAGGGCGGCACTGCCGGCGCACCAGGGGGGCAGCAGCGATTAGCACGTGCACTGCGGGTATCAATACACACTGCGCTAGGCGAGAACACGGTGAAGGTGAAGACTCTGTGTCCTCTTCTCCAAAGAGTACACACAGTGAACAAAGAGTGTACACGTGAGAATCGTCTCTTTGCGGTCGTTGTCAAAAGGGTACACTGGACAGGCGAGAAAAGAAAGTAGCGACTCTTTTTTGAGATCTCCAGGAAAAGTCCTGGTCAAGTTAATGAAAAGAGTGATAACGGAAGAGACTGTCTGGGGGGGATTCTTAAAAGGTAAAGGTCAAGTTGGTAAAAGAGTGGGGGGTCTCCTTTAAAGGTCATGTCAGGTTGGTGAAAAGAGTGGGAGAGGTCAAGGTCAAGTTGGTGAAAAGGATGGGAAAGACAAAACTGTCCGGGGGGTGGGGGTGGGGGGGTCCTTGAGAGTCAGCTGTTAAAATAACTCTCCCCCCATCCCCCAAGAAAAGAAAAGAAAAAAAGAGTATCGTAAATACTGTACGAAAAAAATACACTAAGTGGGATAAGGACAGGGTGAGATCTGCAGACTCGCAATGACCTTGGGCAGTCGTGAGGAAAGACTGACGTCAATGACAGTCAGCTGTCAAACTCTCCCTCTTCCACCCCCCCCCCCTTCCACCCCCACCCCCTCACCCCACCCCATGAACGAGTACTGTAAGTACTGTACGAATAATGATCCACTAAGTGGGATAAGGACAGATTGAGATCTGCAGACTCGCATGACGTTGGGCAGTCGTGGGGCAGACTGACGTCAGTGACAGTCAGCTGTCAAACTCTCTTCCCCCCCCCTCACCCCCCACCCCCACCCCATGAACGAGTACTGTAAGTACTGTACAAACAAGAATACGCTAAGTGGGATAAGGACAGACGGGTGAGAGCTGCAGACTGGCACTGGCAGTCGTGGGGCAAACTGACGTCAATGACAGTCAGCTGTCAAACTCTCTCCCCCCCCCTCACCCCCACCCCCACCTCATGAACGAGTGCTGTAAGTACTGTACAAACAAGAATACGCTAAGTGGGATAAGGACAGACGGGTGAGAGCTGCAGACTCGCACTGGCAGTCGTGGGGCAAACTGACGTCAATGACAGTCAGCTGTCAGTCTCTCTCTCACACTCCCCCCCCCCCCCTAAAAACGAGTGCTGTAAGTTCTGTGCAAACAAGAATACACTAAGTGGGATAGGGACGGGGTGAGATCTGTAGACTCACATTGACGTTGGGCAGTCGTGGCGCAGACGGACCTGACTGAGACTGACGTGGCTGAGTCAGCTGTCAAACTCTCCCTCTTTCACCCCCCCTCCCCCACCTCCCCGCCAAGAACGAGTATTGTAAGTGCTGTACAAACAAGAATATACTAAGTTGGATAAGGACGGGGTGGGATCTGCAGACTGGCATTGGCGTTGGGCAGTCGTGGGGCGGATTGACGTGAATGAGAGTCAGCTGTCAAACTCTCCCTTTCACCCCCACCCCCACCACATAAACGAGTACTGTAAATACTGTACAAACAAGAATACACTAAGTAGGATAAGGACAGGGTGAGATCTGCAGACTCGCAGTGACGTTGGGCAGTCGAGGGGCAGGCTGACGTGAATGAGAGTCAGCTGTTAGTCTCTCTCTCACACCCATCCCTAAAGTATTGTGCAAACAAGAATACACTAAATGGGATAAGGACAGGGTGAGATCTGCAGACTCGCAGTGACGTTGGGCAGTCGAGGGGCAGGCTGACGTGAATGAGAGTCAGCTGTTAGTCTCTCTCTCACACCCATCCCTAAAGTACTGTGCAAACAAGAATATACTAAATAGGATAAGGACAAGGTGAGATCTGCAGACTCGCAATGACGTTGGGCAGTCGAGGGGCAAGCTGACGTCAGTGACAGTCAGCTGTCAGTCTCTCTCTCACACTCACCCACCCACCCCTAAAAACGAGTGCTGTAAGTACTGTGCAAACAAGAATACACTAAGTGGGATAGGGACGGGGTGAGATCTGTAGACTCACATTGACGTTGGGCAGTCGTGGCTCAGACTGACCTGACTGAGACTGACGTGGCTGAGTCAGCCGTCAAACTCTCCCTCTTTCACCCCCCTCCCCCACCTCCCCTCCAAGAACGAGTATTGTAAGTGCTGTACAAACAAGAATATACTAAGTTGGATAAGGACGGGGTGGGATCTGCAGACTGGCATTGACGTTGGGCAGTCGTGGGGCGGATTGACGTGAATGAGAGTCAGCTGTCAAACTCTCCCTTTCACCCCCACCCCCACCACATAAACGAGTACTGTAAATACTGTACAAACAAGGATACACTAAGTAGGATAAGGACAGGGTGAGATCTGCAGACTCGCAGTGACGTTGGGCAGTCGAGGGGCAGGCTGACGTGAATGAGAGTCAGCTGTTAGTCTCTCTCTCACACCCATCCCTAAAGTATTGTGCAAACAAGAATACACTAAATGGGATAAGGACAAGGTGAGATCTGCAGACTCGCAATGACGTTGGGCAGTCGAGGGGCAGGCTGACGTCAGTGACAGTCCGCTGTCAGTCTCTCTCTCACACCCAGCCACCCACACTAAAAACGAGTACTATAAGTACTGTAGAAACAAGAATACATCAAGTGGGATAAGGACGGGGTGAGATCTGCAGACTCGCAATGACGTTGGGCAGTCGTGGGGCAGGCTGACGTGAATGAGAGTCAGCCGGCTCCTGTGTTATTCTCAGTCCCGCCGTGAGCGCTGTTCAGATGTAATCCATTCATCTACACCTCCGCCCCTGCTTGTTCTCACGGAGAGTGCCTTTGTCAGTGACAGTAATTAGACACAGATTGGAACACGATGCACAACGCTGACTCATCTCCGTCCAACACTTTGTGATTAATTCCCGGGCGTGCTGGTAGACAACAGGGCCCGGGCGCTGCACCGGCTGTGCCGTGCTGGTCGTTGACTATGTAATACCGTGTTTTTTTCTTAGCAGATGTTCCACAAATTGGTCGTGACGCTGGCACTCACTGGTTATAACCCCTCGCTGGCGTGGTGGTTACCAGTTTGACCCCTCCTACCCTCGTTCCAACTTCTAGCCTCGTTTGACTGCAACGCACTGACGATGCAGAACTTCACAGACCGGAAGTAGTGGTACCAGAGACAGGAAGGGACTTAGTTTTTGGTAAGGCGTTTCGACTTGAACAGCTCGTAGACCATAAAACTTCCTTTTTATTTAAATTTTTTTCTTTTCTTTTCCACATGAGTAATATTAGACCATACACTGACACCGCTCTGTCTTCAGGCACCCGCCCCCTCCCTTTGCCAGAACAGCTCGAACGAGTGTGCCCCACGAAACCCCTTCTATACAGTGTGCTGGAGAGTGGCTGTGCCAGCTATGCATAATTATACGTAATGAACCCTGTCTATGTCACAGCGCCTGACCGTAGACTTGGTCTGTGCTGTCTGCCAGTCCCGCCTTACCCAGGAAACAGGCAGGAGGCGGTTGTAATTTGATCTCTTGATCGATTTTTGATTGACAGGTGGATTAGCTGACTGACAGGTTGAGTGAGTGAGTTGCTGAAATAACAAGGTCGAGCGAGTTATTGAAATAACCATGTAAATGAGGGCTTTGCAATCACAGCGGTGCAGCAAGAAGTGGTGCACAGGCATACAGGGAATGAACAGCACAGGCATACAGGGAATGAACAGCACAGGCATACAGGGAATGAACAGCCAGTGCCTGAATTCCTAGCAGGCATGTATAGCAACGAGTCATGGGCAACGACAGTAGCAACGTTCGGCGATGTTAGCGCGTGCAACGTGATTCAACTTGTCACGCAGCACGTGCACACTGCTCTGTCTCAGAGGTGCAGTAACACGTAACTAAGTAGTGGCGTGCGTCAGGCAGACAGTGAGTCGTGTTCACTTGCAGGCGACATAGGGACAGTGAATGAGCCGTGTCCACGTTCACATGACAGAGACAGCACGAAACACGCCTCAGTAACGACCACTGGCCTCACTAACGATCACTGGCCTCACTAACGACCAAATGGCCTCACTAACGACCAATGGCCTCACTAACGACCGGTGGCCTCACCAGCGACCAGTGGCCTCACTAACGACCGGTGGCCTCACTAACGACCAGTGGCCTCAGTGGCCTCACTAACGACCAGTGGCCTCATTAACGACCGGTGGCTTCACTAACGACCGGTAGCTTCACTAACGACCACTGGCCTCACTAACCACCAGTGGCCCTACTAACCACCAGTGGCCTCACTAACGACCGGTGGCCTCACTAACGACCAGTGGCCTCACTAACGACCACTGGCCTCACTAACGCCAACGACCGGTGGCCTCACTAACGACCAGTGGCCTCACTAACGACCAGTGGCCTCACTAACGACCGGTGGCGTCGCTAACGAACAGTGGCCTCAGTTACCTCACTAACGACCAGTGGCCTCACTAACGACCGGTGGCTTCACTAACGGCCAGTAGCTTCACTAACGACCACTGGCCTCACTAACCACCAATGGCCCCACTAACGACCAGTGGCCTCACTAACGACCAGTGGCCTCACTAACGATCGTTAGCAGCGTTAATTGTGTGGTGTAGACACTGAATCAAAGACTGTTCCGTGAGGGGCGGGAGGGGGGGGGGGGGGGGGGGGGCACCTTTGACAGAACGAAGGATAGCTGAAGGAGTTGGATCTTTGTATGCCTGTTGTTTTTATTCTTTTTTTCTCTTCTTTTTCTTTCTTTGTTTCTTTTTATATTGGAGTGTTGTATGTATGGATAGTACTAGACCATTGTATTGGCTGATTTTTATGTTTCTTTCTTTGTACTGATGATATTGTACAGCGCCATTAGCTCGTCCCCCGTCCCCCCCCCCCCCTCCATCCCCAGGGGTGTGGTGCTATAAAAGAGAATTATTATATTATTTCTCTCAGCCTATCTGGTGGTGCCCGAACTTGATCATTTAGTATGTACCTGATGTGGTCCTGCACCATTGAGCTCATTGTCCTCCATACAAGCCCCTATGGAGCCGGCTTCTCGTGCCGGGGGTGTTTAAACTTAGCTGCTCCGCCCCTTTCATTCCTTTCTTGCGTCTAGTTTCTGTCTACCGGCCCTTTCAACTATATTTCGTTCCAAAAACTCTCCACACAATACAACTAGGAGATAAACCTAAATTTGTTGTTAGCCCTGATATAACCATTTGTGGTCGACTGGGCTCAAAGCATTAACTAACTTAACTAACCTCCATGCAACTCGGGGTTGACTGGGCGTTAAAAAAAACACCCCCAACGACTCAATCCCCGCCACTCTCCATCTGCCCCCGGCCCCGCGGCGGTGGGGGCAGGCCACAGGTGCGTGGCCCGGGTCAGCGATGAAATGTGCCTCCCCGCGACCCTGGGGGCCAGGCGGGCCATTTAGCACGATAGGCCTTATCGGTCCCGCCAGGGGTTCGCCCCTCCCCCCCCGCCCTAATCGGCTTCCTGCCTCTACACCCGCGCGCCGGCCCCTTCGTCTTCCCCGTCACGGGCCTTATCTGTCCGGCTGCAGCGGCCGTGTCGTGCAGCTGACGAGGCAGTGGCTGCTGTCGCTGGACCCTTGCCAGCGCGGCGCGGCGACAGCGGTGATGGAGTCGGGCTGCCCGCCGTCACGGGCGGTCGCTGCCGCAAACCCAGGGCTGCAGCTGCAAACGATGCTGGCCATTCACAGGGCGCTCCTTTGCCCCAAGTTGCAAAGTCCTCTTGGAAGCCGGCTCTTAATTCTGCAGCTACAGAGGGCAGAAATTTGCCGCAAGTTGTAAAGTCCTCTTGGAAGCCGGCTCTTAATTCTGCAGCTACAGAGGGCACAAATTTGCCCCAAGCTGCAAAGACCTCTTGAGGCCTGCTCTTAATTCTGCAGCCACAGAGGGCAGAAATTTGCCCCAAGTTACAAAGACCTCTTGAAGCCTGCTCTTAATTCTGCAGCCACAGAGGGCAGAAATTTGCCCCAAGTTACAAAGACCTCTTGAGGCCTGCTCTTAATTCTGCAGCTACAGAGGGCACAAATTTGTCCCAAGCTTCCACCGTGACTTGAGCTGTGAACGCCGGCAGAATATTTTTTTCTGTCATGTTACTCAGTAATTTTAATTTAAGATCATGAAATCACAGTGGCGGAAGCTTTTAAAAGAGAGAGAGAGAGAGAGAGAGAGAGAGAGAGAGAGAGAGAGAGAGAGAGAGAGAGAGAGAGAGAGAGAGACAGACAGACAGACAGACAGACAGACAGACAGACAGACAGACGGGCCGAGTCACTTTTGCGGCTGCAAAGTTGATTTTGTGGCTGCGAAACTGCTCGCTATGTTTGCAGGTGCAAAACAAAAAACAAAAAAAGCTTTCCGGTGCAGAAGAGCACGTTCGCGCAATCAGCAAGTTTGTGTCTGCGTCAACACCGGCATTGGAAGCAGCAACTCTGGCACTGTGGCAGCGACCACGACCACCACCAGTGACAGCCGATATGAAGGGCTTGTGTATGTAGTGGCTGTTGTTGGAGGCTGCAGTGGAGGTTGTTGGAGGTTGTAGTGGGTGTTTCCTCGCGTCGGAGGGAATGTGACCTTTGTTTGTAAACAGGGAGGAAGTATAGAGTCTGTGTGTGTGTGTGTGTGTGTGTGTGTGTGTGTGTGTGTGTGTGTGTGGGGGGGGGGGTGGGAGGTGTGGTGGTAGGAGGAGTGGGGAAGGGGGGTTGCGGGGGGCTCCTGTGTGGCTGTGTGGCAGGGACAGAGTGATGCACGTGCAGTTCTCTGTTGGGTGGTGGTGTACGGTACGGTACGGTACAGGCGGTGTTAGTGGCCGCGGCGGCACAGGTGTGGTGAAGTCAGGGAGCCGTGAGGCGTTGTTTTCTTTGCGGAGGTGGGACAACTTTACGATCACAAGGCCGGGCCACGCTTGTCTCCAGCTCCCTTCTTTATTGGTGCCCTGCCGCGTGTCCGGGTGTTCGGGGTGTGGGCGTAAAACACAGCGGGTGTAGCGGCGGGCTGCGGCAGACTCCCGCCTTTGGAGGAAGGTGCCGGAAAGCGAGACTCGGTGTGTGGAGATGGAGATGGAGAAGGACGAGGGGGCGGGGGAGGGGGTGAGGGGGAGGATATATAAATCATATATCTCGAGGTTAACAGCCTTTACTAGAACTGCAGAGGTGAGGGCAGGCACTAGAGGTATTATATTGAGAGCGCTAAAAGGATACTCTTTAGTCGTACCTTTTTTACCTCCTCACACTCTTATTTTCTTAGCAGGAAGAAGATTTTAAAAAACGTTTTTTATTTTTTTATTTTTTTTATTCGAAAATGTGTTTAGGCAAGGTATCCTTTGCCAAGTCTCTCTCTCTCTCTCTCTCTCTCTCTCTCTCTCTCTCTCTCTCTCTCTCATACTATCCTTGAGTGTTAAAGTTTTCGAGCTCGAGATCTCTCAGTGTCTCTGTTTCTGTTTGTCTGTCTGTCTGTATGTCTGTCTGCCTCTCTCTCTCTCCCTGTCTCCCCCCCCCCCCCCAACTTTTCACTTCATGATTTATGGTCGAAAATTGTATATTGATTTTATAAACCGGTGGACATTTAACGATGTGACAGTGGTTAACTGAGCCGAGTAAGCGACAAGAAAGGCCGAGAGAAATGGAGAAAATTCAGTGGTCAAAACTGGACCAGTTTTAGGGGCAGTAATGAGTAACTTCTGAGGGTCGGTGTGGAACGAATATGGGGTTTCCCGTACGCTTACATGCCTGGCGGTAGTTTCAACTGAACTCACGCCAGCGCTGTCGGTTTGGTACTGGCAGTGAGGTTTACCCGTGCAGACTTGTCACAGATTGGTTTACTGTGATTCATAGGGCCACATTTCGACTGAGATAGTCCGTGTCAACTCCAGACAGAGTTTGCAGTGTGCGTACACTGTCGGCCATTCAGTCATCAGATCGGATCAACAAGTTTGCTACCGAAGAAGTCAGGGAAAAGTTGACAAGTTGCCAACATCACAAACAGATGGAACACAATTATCTGACCTTTTTATAGCCTCTTCCCGTTGACCTCGTAACCTTTTCACTGAGGTGATCTAGGCCAGGCTCCATTCCACGTCCACCCAGGAACTAGGACTGCTGCCACTCAAAGAGGTCAAGGTCAAGGTCAAGTTTTCGGCGGTAAATATCCCAGCTGGCTCATTGCGGCTTTTAATTCCGCACTACCTTTTGTTTCCAGAGCTCCCTGGTTCCTGCTTTTTCCTGCTTCTGCCGGCTGCTTGTATCGCATGTGCCGGCCTCTCGGGTTGAAGCCTGGTGTGTGTGGAGATAAAACCCAAGTGGTGCATGGACAGGTTCATTGCCGCATGGGCTCCGTAATTATTTCGCGGCGGTCATGTCAAAGGGCATGGATAAGTTCGGGTCTACTCTTTGTTGGCCTGTTTTGGGAATCCGATGGCAGTTTTAGTTAGGTGCAGGGCGTCGTACCCGCCAGGCCCAGAATATGTAGTGTATGTAATTCGCCGCGGTTTACTTCTGGAACATCCTTGCGATGTCTGCTAGGTCATTAAGCATGAGAGCTCTGATTTGTCGACGATGGTACTCTTCTTGTCGTTTACTGCGTCGAATAACTGTCCTTGTCGTCTGATGCCGCTGTCGGCCTTTTTTTTTCTTTTCTTTTTCTCTCTCCTTTTTTCTTTCTTTTTTCTTTCTCATAACAATTTCATTTTCATACGAAACACATCCACCAGTTACAAATTCACATGTTCCCCCTACCTGCACCCGTTTAATATTCTTCAAATTAATGTCATTGTGTGAGTTCGGTGGGGGGGCGGTTGTGTGTGTGTGTCTGTGAGTGTGTGTATGAGGTGTGTCGGCCATTTTGAACTTTCCGGCCGAAGGGAGCCAGTAGGTCATTATTGAAACAACCATCACCACCAATAACAAACAAACAAAGAACAAAAACAAACATATAAAAATCCCAACAATAACAACAACAAACAACTAACCTACAAGAGCGATATGGACGCCATATGCTATACGCAGCACAAATAAGTAAATCAACAGAGTTTAAATGTATGACGCCAAGCAAACTTGTTGTGGGAATAACAACTGCCTAACAGTAGTATCGCAAGGTGCCCGCGTCGCTCTTGCATGATTTGTCTCCCTTCCACCAAGAGTTGAAAATGGCCAGCGCAACAGGCAACGGGTAGAGCGAGCAGCAATAGATAGGAAAAATAACACTGAGAACGTCAAGTTAGCGTTTTCTCACCTAATGAACTCGCCGTGGGTACCGCGGACGCAGAATTTAAGATTTAAGGTCCGCTCATTTGTGAACCCACAGCTGATAAATGTTTCCCCTTTAAAGCCTACGGTAGGTCAGAATATAGCCACGCATGTTTCGCCCACTGCCAGAATTTCTTCCTTGTCATAATTTCGACTCTTCTGGTTCATTCACCTTCATTTTTTCCCCGAACCCTCTTTTAATTTTTAGCTGCGTTGATTTTGGCTAACGCAGTTTCCCGTGTTGGCCAGCGGCCGAATAAAATAGGTCGCCCTGCTCAGTCACAGGGGATTTAATCGGGTTTCCGTGGTGAGTGCCTAAGGAATATAAACAGGTACCCAAACATGTTTTATCGTGCATTGATAGATAGATGAATGTTGGATTTTAGCGTTGTGAATTATATATATTAAACACACACACACACACACACACACACACACACACACACACACACACACTGTGACAGACACACACACACTGTGACAGACAGACAGACAGACAGACAGACAGACAGACAGACAGACAGACAGACAGACAGACAGACACACACACACACACACACACACACACACACACACACACACACACACACTGTGACAGACAGACAGACAGACAGACACACACACACACACACACACACACACACACACACACACACACACACACACACACACACACACACACACACACACAACCACACTTGTGGTTCAGAGTCAGTGACGTGTTTTGAACAGGTAAAAACAGGTAAAATTTTGAATGTGCGCTTCGCCCTGAGGTGGCCCGGCGCGGCTGACGAGACGCTGGAATCCAAGAACTAAGTGACTAACTCACACCCAGTGAACTCGCAGACACCGCATGACTGTTCCCGAATTAAAAGGCGACGAATGACAAAACTGCGTGTCTGGCATCGGTGGTGGTCTGCCGGACAACCATCCCTCTGACGGGATAAAACCAAGCTTTTGCAGGCTGCAAAATTAATAATAGTCAGGAGGGGGTTGTAACTAAGTAAACATGGTGCTTAACGTCCACAGAAACCATAAGGCTTATTAGGGACGGGGAGAAGGGAGGAAGGGGTTATGGAGGTGGGGGAAGAGGGAGATTATATACCTATCGCGACACTGTCACCACCAGAATGATTCCTGCATTAAGATGGGCAGCGATGAGAGCCATTTTAATGTTTCAGTAGGAAGTGACGGACAAAGTCACAAGACAGTGTCCACAAACCACAACCTTTCTGAAGAGAAAGGAGAGCCGAAGCGGTATCGAACCGAGGTCCTTCCGCTTACCAGCCTAACGCCTTACCGCTGGGCCAAACCGGCTCACAGGAGGGGGTTGGGGATGGCGAAGACGGAAGAACAGTCGGACAGACGGACAAACACTGAGACAGAGGGGCAGACTGACTGACTGACCGGCCTCAACGACTCGCAAAGTCGTCGAACAGTTCACACTCAGGGTTTGAATACCACACACAGCGGTCCAGTTTTTTATTCTTATTTTGTGCCACCCGTTCCACATATGAAAATCATTTTCCGGCATGACTTTTATTGTTTTAAACAGAAGGATTTTACCCGTAATGCGCAGGTGTGGCGTGAAGGGAGAGCACTATGGCAGGTTAATTGATGGCACGGCGAGGTTGCGCCCCCTGTCTGGCGAGATGACAAACGTACGGAGCGCAGGGGTAAAGAGCAAGCTGGCTGGAAGAGTGAGATCATCCTTTAAATCCCCCCCCCCCTTCACCCCTCCCCCACCCCCAAGCACCCCAGCACCCCCTTCCACTGGCACCAGCACCATGCAGCACCACCACTTGTCTACCACAGCAGCACGGTAGACTACTAACAAGCAGTTTACGGCAGGCCGAGCGAGCAGAAGCTGAAGTCAGCACTGGGGGTGAGAGGGAAGAGCGTGCACGTTGTAAGGGTTCGGGCGGGGCGGGTGGCCGGGTGGCAACATGGGTAGGATGAGATCAGCGGTGTTTTGGGCCGCCTTCATGCCTCTGCGGTCGATACGGGCGTGCACCGTGCAGGTAAGACTGGAGCCGACGGGCTGGGTTTCAGTCTTGTTACATGGGGCACCTGTCGGGGGGAGTCACCCGGTGTGTGTGTGTGTGTGTGTGTGTGTGTGTGTGTGTGTGTGTGTGTGTGTGTGTGTGTGTGTGTGGTGTGTGGTGCGTGTGTCGTGGTGCGTGGGGTGCGTGCGTGTGTGTGTGTGTGTGTGCGTGCGTGCGTGCGTGCGTGCGTGCGTGTGTGTGTGTGTGTATGTGTGTGTGTGTGTGTGTGTGTGTGTGTGTGCGTGCGTCGTGCGTGCGTGCGTGTGCTGTGTGTGTGTGGTGTGTAGTTGTTGTGTTGTGTGTGTGACTCTGTGTGTGCCAGAGAGGGAGAGGAGAGAGAAGAGAGAGAGAGAGAGACAGAGAGACAGACAGACAGACAGACAGACGAACAGAGACAGACAGACAGACAGAAGAGAGACCGTAGGTGTGTGTGCTCCTTCATGAGGCACGACGTTGCAAAATAAACTCAAGAACAACCGTGACATCATCATCGTTATCGTCATCGTTGTGGACATTGATGCTGATTTAGCTTATTTAGATGTCTGGTTCCTAAAGCAACATGCAATGCTGCTGGGCTGAAAACCTTGGAAGCGTGCCCTTATTCTGCACTTGTTTAGCAGCTGACCGACCCAACCCGAGATTTACATTACGGGCCGGTGCAGCCAGTGTTTCTTTCTGTCTTTCTTTCCCATAGCATCTCATGTATGCGGGGAGGTGGTTGGAGCGCCACTACCACAACCTTCATGATCATGGAGGAGAGAGAGAGAGAGAGAGAGAGAGAGAGAGAGAGAGAGAGAGGGGGGGTATTCAATTATTATTTTTATGCCCAGTCAGTTGTGTAGGTTATGTTAGGGAACACAGAGAGAGAGAGAAGGGGGGGGGGGGTATTCATTATTATTTATGCCCAGTCATTGTGTAGGTTATGTTAGGAACAAGAAAGAGCGAGAGAGAGAGAGAGAGAGAGAGAGAGAGAGAGAGAGAGAGAGAGAGAGAAGAGGGGGTATTCAATTATTATTTTTATGCCCAGTCATTGTGTAGGTTATGTTAGGGAGCAAACAGAGAGGCTGTGGTGGTCATTTTTGTTGTTGTACCCACTGATTCAGTTATCTAGGTTATGTCGTTGGGGGAGGGGGGGGGGGGGGGGGGTATTTTTAAAATGCCCAATCAGTTATGTAGGTTGTCAGGAAGCAGAGAGAGAGAGGGGGTGGGGGGGGGATTTTTGTTATGCCCAACCTGTTGTGTTGGTTGTCAGGGAGCAGAGAGGAAGGTGTGTGTGTGTGTGTGTGTGGAGGGGGGGGTTCATTGTTAAATCCCAGTCAGTTGTGTGGATTATGTGTCTGGGCGAGCAGAGAGAGAAAGAGGGAGGGAGGGTAACGTCAGTCCTTTATTGCCGCCTCTTCCAGGGGACTGCTCTCTCACTTCCTTTCATCACGTGCTGCGTCAGTGCTTTGCGCTGTTTGGGCAGGTCCGTGGGCCTGTGCATGGTCCACATCTCATTGTACGGACGTCTCTTCCTCATGACATTGCTAATCAATGGCTCCACGGTTGAAGGCGGGCAGTGTGCGGACCGGGGGGACACTGAGCCGCCGTGTCGGCCTTCACAATGCGGAACTGTACCCTGCCGCCGTAATGGTCAGTGGCGCTGTTGAGTAAGACACGTCTGTCACGGGCTGGAGGCGGTTTCAAGCCGCCTGTGTCTTGTGCGGGATCAGTCAGACAAGGGCGTGGTGTAGCGGGCCCAGACGGAGAATCGACGTCAGCGAACGACGACGACGACGACCGTGCTGCTGCGCTGTCGCATGACCGGTGACGATCTAGCCGCTGTCCGATGTCCCCTGTGGGTGGTGTTAATGGCGTAACTTCGGACGGCGCCGACCGCGTGAAATGGCCCCATGAAGACTAACAATGCCATAGTGAGGCAACATCAAGTGATCAGCATAGTGACCGTGTTCAAATTTCGCGGCGGGGTACCACAGGTGCTATTTGAGCCAGTTTGGCCTAGAGGTAAGCCGCAGAGTTCAGGAGCTGTGTGAAAGTCGAGGTGGCCGTCCTAGGCTTTCCGTCCTAACGAGCCTTATGGTTTCCGTGGACGTAAAGCTATATTGATCCATGCTTCGGCATTGGTCTCAGCTTAACCCTAATATGTCAACTGATATCCGAGGACATTAAGCAACACAACAGCGGAGGTAAGGCGTTGACAGTGACTGAGGCGATCGGCATAGTCCTTCTCCCCCCTCTTCTGGGATCTCGGTACCCGCCAGTACCAGCCCTCGCAGGAGACAATCCAGCGTTGAAGCAAGTCTGTAACAACAACGCCGGTGCCACAATTCCGGTCCTGTCCGCTGAGGGCCCATACTGCGCACACTCCCAGCATCGCTTTCCGGCACCTTCCTCCAAACTCTGCCAGATTTGGTTACGCCACTGAAGGGGCACTCTTTATCTCCGCGCAGCTGTCCACCGACGCATGGTTCAGGAGCTGTGTGAGAGTCGAGGTGGACGTCCTGGACTGTCCGTCCCAACGAGCCTTCTGGTTTCCGTGGACGTAAAGATTTATTGCACCGTGCTTCGGCATTGGTCACAACTTGTCCCTAATATGTCAACTGACATCTGAGGACATAAAGCATCACTTCATCATCATCACCACCGACGCGGTCAGCGCCCTCCGAACGGTTCGGGTATTAATATGACTGTAGAAGCAACCTAGCGCCCAAGCACGCACGTAAACATGAGGCGCACCCACCCAGGGTAGAAAAAAGGAGTTCCGTCTCGATTCAAACGATTCTGGCTTTTTTTTGAGCTGGCGTAAGCAACATGTTTAGTTATAAAACAAACGTCTCATATAATTTGAGTTGTTTATAACAAACGTACTACTGTTTGAGCACCAACAAAAAGACTGCTCGTTAACTGACCGTTTTCTGGACCCTATGGCGTAACTAAATACGGGAGTGGTTGAAGGAAGGATGTCGTAAACCAATGCTTGGAGTTTGCATACTGCGCTGTCACCCGCTTGCATGTTGCGCCCACTGCCTGCAACATTGCAACACAATAACCATTGTGCTGAGACTGAACAATTTTTCGCCACCTTTCGTTAACCCCTCCCTCCCCACCTCCCCCCACCCCCATCTTGTAAACTCAGGACGATCCTTACCTATGTGCACCAGGCACGCAGTGAGCTTCTTAATCTTGCTGCGCTTTGTGGGCCTGTGGCGGCCTGAACCCCCAGGTTCTGCCGGCCCGAGACTGATCCATTCTGATCCTTGCGTATCGAGTTACCAATGGCCCCAATCCTCAGGGCTCAAACCCGGATCTCGTGCAATCAAACCCCAAACTCGTTTTCACAAGTCCTGCAGAGCCCTCTAGTATTAGTCAGTTTTGAATATTGTCCCTCTCCCTCCCCCATTTCTCTCTCTCCTTCCCCCCCCCCCCCCCCCCCCCCCACCGCCCCACCAGCAAGGGTTAGGGAGAGGGGAAGGAGAAGCATGAGAACTAAGCTACATTTACATCCAGGGCTTTTCTGGGGACTGTCCTAAATTGACATACTTCATAACATCTGCGTCCATGGCTTCTGTGAAGACAGCATCCCATAAATCCGCACATTTCACCACAACTGTATCCACGTCTTTTGGGTTTGTTGGGGTGGGGGGGATAGGACCGTTGTATTATACAGACATAGCTACAATTAACCCACAGCTGTTTTGAATACAATCGTATCTGTACTAAATATTTTTCCATGCCGCCTGCTTCCATGGTTTTCGCAGCTTTGACTCTCGTAATTCTGAGTTATTCTGTGCACTTCTCTGCAACTGAGAGAGACTTTGTTGCTTAACGTCCACGGAGGCGAGAAGGCCTATTAGGGACGGGGACGAGTGGGAAAAGGGGGACAGAAGAGTGAAACCTCGAAACAGGCGCCAACCCGGAAGACCAAGGCTGCCGTGGACTGCCGCCAGAACGACATGATGTTAAGGCAGTGTCCGTCCGGCATTGCGCAGCGACCACCGCACCACGCGATTGCTGTCCCAACTGCTATGCAGAACAGAGTCACAAAGACAATGTCCGTAGCTCCGCCGTTGGGAAACAGCTGAAGCAAAAGAAGTCCAACTCTCAAGCCCAGCTCCACCTCCCTGCTCTTGATCTCTTCTGGGCTAACTTCTTCGTGAGAGTCCAGCTCACCTCCTTCCTCTTGATCTCGCCTGGATTCTGACTCTAAGTCTCTGCAGCTACATTCAGAGCTTGTTTTCATGACTATGGTATGCCTAGTGGACTGTGCTGAAGGGTGTCAGCTTCCGTCCTCGCTAGCCGTTCCCCTCTGGGAGGCACCGCGTTCATAACAGTCTGGAGAAACTGTATGTGCATGTGCGATGTTTTTAGTATTGACAGATTTTGAGTTGTCATACAACACACACACACACACACACACACACACACACACACACACACACACACACACACACCACACACACCACACACCACAACACACACACACACACACACACACACACACACACACACACACACACACACACACACACACACACACACACACACACACACACACACACACACACACACTCACTGACGCACACGCACGCACGCACGCACGCACGCACGCACGCGCAGCGCGCATACACACACACACACACACTGACACACACGCACACACACACACTACACACACACACACACACACACACACACACCACACACACACACCACATATAAATAGATAAATTAAAAACGTAAGATTTGCCTGTTGACTGTACGTCGTGTAATTGTTTCAGGTGATAGTGACGAACCAGGTCACCACCAGGTACGGCCAGCAAGCACCCGCCGTTTATCTACACGCCCAAGGTATAGACACCCACCCTTTGATTCTGTTTACTTTCGTGTCTGCTGAAAGAGGCAGTCACCGTTCGCCTCCGTCACTGACTACAGATGTCATCGCATCACTGTGTATTATGAAGTTCAGACACTATTTCCAGAATACCTTTATGCAGCATCGTAGGACAGCGTTGTTGTGACATTTTTGGTGTGTATTGGATGGATGATGAACGGTTGCTGATGTTGTTTGTTAGCTGGATGGAGGCAGGTTGTTGATGTTGTTGTCTGTCGGATGGACGATGACAGGCTGCTGATGTTGTTTTTCTGCTGGATGGAGGCAGATTGTTAATGTTGTTGTCTGTCAGATGGACGATGATATGTTGCTGATGTCTGTCAGCTGGAGAATGACAAATTGCCGTTGGTGTGTTTTTCAGCTGGATGATGACAGGTTGTCGATGTTGTGTGTTATGCTGATGATGATAGGTTGCCGATGTTGTCTGTCCGGTTGATGATGGCAGGTTGTCGATTTTTTTGTTTGTCACGGTGATGATGACGGGTTGTAGATGTTGAGTGTCTGACTGTCAGCTGGATGATGATATGTTGTCGATTTTGTTGTCTGTCAGGTTGATGATGACAGGTTGCTGATGTCGTGTATCAGCTGGATGATAACAGGTTGCCGATTTTGTTGTCTGTCAGGTTGATGATGACAGGTTGCCGATTTTGTTGTCTGTCAGGTTAATGATGACAGGTTGCCGATTTTGTTGTCTGTCAGGTTAATGATGTCAGGTTGCCGATTTTGTTGTCTGTCAGGTTAATGATGACAGGTTGCCGATTTTGTTGTCTGTCATGCTGATGATGACAGATTGTAGATGTTGTGTGTCAGCTGGATGATGACAGGTTGTCGATTTTGTTGTTCGTCGCGGTGATGATGACGGGTTGCCGATTTTGTTGTCAGTCAGGTTGATGATGACAGGTTGCTGATTTTGTTGTCAGTCAGGTTGATGATGACAGGTTGCTGATTTTGTTGTCAGTCAGGTTGATGATGACAGGTTGCTGATTTTGTTGTCAGTCAGGTTGATGATGACAGGTTGCTGATTTTGTTGTCAGTCAGGTTGATGATGACAGGTTGCCGATGTTGTTGTGTGTCACATCGATGACGACAGGTTGCTGATATGTGTCAGCTGGATGATGATAGGTTGCCGATGTTGTCTGTCAGGTGATGCCGGTGGGTCTGTGGAGGTGGATGGAGAAGGGAGTTACCTGACCGCAGCTTTGGGCAACACGTGGAGTCACTGCGTCAACACACGACTGATCCTGCAGTACCTGGCTGGAGACAGGAGACAGGTAGGTAACTAGAAACCTCACACGTGCCAAACTGATTTTGATATAAAGAACCGACCTTGACCTTGGTGTGAAGTTTGTCAGAAGACTGAGATGTGACAGCGTGAGATAAAAGACGACCTTGACCTTGACGTGCATTCTCTCACAACACCCAGACATGCCAGCCTGAGATAGGAGACGACCTTGAGCGTGATGTGTTGTCCGTCACAGCCCCCTGATACACAGGACGACTTCTGTCTTGATGCGTTTCCTTCGCAACAAGACAGAAGGTCACACTGACGTTCTTGCGGTCCCATCCAGTTGTACTTGACACAGGCTGGGTCCGGGGGGCTTGTGGACAGCCAGGACTGTAGAGGCGGGACTGAGGGCTTAGGACTGAAGACTGAGGATACAGGACCGCTGGCTGCTGTTGTGGATCGGCTCCGCCACAGTTCTGACAACATTCATGACGCAGTGCACGACCGACCTTGGCGCGGATCGCGTTACGGTGGAGGCCGGACACGTTGTCACTGTTCCTTAACGTTCGTGCAGGCTGACGTTGACAGGGCCACCGGCGCGACGTCTGAACTGTCTTGTTGTTGTGTGTTGTGTCGTGTTCCAAGTCCTGGTGGCGAGGTGACGTCATTGGTAAGATACTGGTGGCCAGGTGAGAGGTGTGTTCTGTCATGTTTCAGATGCTGGTGACCAGGTATCAAATGTGTGTTGTGTCGTGTTTCAGATCCTGGTGACCAGGTATGACTCTGAGGTGTGTGTTGTGTGGTGTTTCAGAACCTGGTGACCAGGTGTGAGGTGTGCTGTGTTGTCGTGTTTCGGATCCTGGTGACCTGGTGTGAGGTGTGTTTGTTGTGTTTCAGATGCTGATGACCAGGTGTGAGGTGTGGTGTGTCGTGTTTCAGATCCTGGTGACCAGGTGGGAGGTGTGTTGTGTCGTGTTTCAGATCCTGGTGACCAGGTGTGAGGTGTGTGTTGTGTCATGTTTCAGATGATGATGACCAGGTATGAGATGTGTGTTGTGTCACGTTTCAGATAATGGTGGCCAGGTATGTAATGTGTGTTGTGTCATGTTTCAGATCCTGGTGACCCGGTGTGAGGTGTGTGTTGTGTCGTGTTTCAGATACTGGTAACCAGGTGTGAGGTGTGTGTTGTATCGTGTTTCAAATCTTGGTGACCAGGTGTGATGTGTATTCTGTTGTCGTGTTTCAGATCCTGGTGACCAGGTGTGAGGTGTGTGTTGTGTCTTTTTTCAGATCCTGGTGACCAGGTGTGAGGTGTGTTGTGTCGTGTTTCAGATCCTGGTGACCAGGTGTGAGGTGTGTGTTGTGTCGTGTTTCAGATCCTGGTGGCCAAGTGTGAGGTGTGTGTTGTGTCGTGTTTCAGATCCTGGTGGCCAAATCTCCAGTGGCGCCTTTCACCTGCTTTGACTTCGTCATCACGGAGAAAGGGGTGGAACAGGACGGTAAGCTGACTACGTCATCATAGACAGGGGGGGGGGGGGGGGGGGGGGGCTGGCTGACTACGTCGATCATCAGACAGGGGGTGGCTGGCTGACTACGACATCACGGACATGGGGATTCGGCTGGCTGCTGCTACTATGTCATTACGGACAGGGGGTGGCGGGGGGGCTGGCTGACTACGTCATCACAGGGGTGGGTCAGAGGGGGGGGGGGCGGAGCTGGCTGACTACATCATCACGGACTGGGTGGTGGTGGTGGAAAAGGACGGTGTGCTGGCTTCTCTGTCTAATCCGCTTCGGACCACCTTGGGTTCTTTTCTAGCTCTCCTGATTGCCATCTATAACCCCAGAACAAGATAATGGATGTGTGTGTGTGTGTGTGTGTGTGTGTGTGTGTGTGTGTGTGTGTGTGTGTGTGTGTGTGTGTGTGTGTGTGCGTGTGTGTGTGGTGCGTGTGTGTGGTGGGGTGGGGCTGCTGGAATCAACGCCGTCGCTTCTCTTCTGCGTTTTTTTGTCCTTTATATATTCGTAACTGTTGAACCTGTTGCACTTGGACTAGCTTTGTTCGATGCCAGATGGGTCTGTACCCAGTCTGTCAGACACACTGGCCTAGACTGGGCAGCGCTGCTCTGCGGCCACGGTTGTTTGTTAGTAACAACAAAAACAACAACAAAACCAACAGCAACAAAGCAGATGTTTGGTGGTGGTTGTAAAGGAGTCCGCATCAAGACAAAAATCGTCTCCTGTCTCATGTCTGGATGTCTGGGGGTTGTGGCGAAAACTACACCAAAAGGCAAAAAGAAAGTTTAGTTGTTTTTGTTCTGTTTTTAATGTGGATTTTAATGTGCTCCCTTTCCGTCGTGATTTGATGATTTGATGTGTTTTGACTGTACTCTCACGCACACAGACTGTTTGGTACAGCTGTAACAAATTTACGTCGGTTGTTTTTGATCAGTTGTAAATAGCTGAGATGTGGATATTGATCTCTGTGCATTGCTGGTTTTTGGACTTGTTTGTAGCTCTGTCCGGAGCACCGTTATGGACACTAGAACAGTACTGAGTGAATGTGCATTAATTACACACTAATTACGCTCACAATGAAGTTTTCACCCACGACACCACAAAAGGCAAGATTTTCTCTCTCTCTCTGATTTCACTGTCCGTCCATCGGCCTCAAGATATGTTGTCCTCATGCTCTCGCGCGCGCAATACTCACGCGACTTCGTAGTGACTCAGTCAAGAAACCAATGATAATTGATGGCGCTGTGTGCTCTCGTGCTCAGATGATCTTTTTTGCAGTTGTCAAGGCGTTAAGATCCCAGTTACCGATTAACCCCCCACCCCACCCCCTCTCTTAATGATATTAATAATAACGATCATTTCTATCGCGTTGTTTCTCACTGATAAAGTCTCTCCATGGACCTGTACAGAGGTCCGTGGTCTCTCCTTCTCCTTAGCCCTGATGTAACCCCATGTGGCTGACTGGGATCAGAGTACTAACTAACTAACAAGCTCTCCTTCTCCTTAGCCCTGATGTAACCCCATGTGGCTGACTGGGATCAGAGTACTAACTAACTAACAAGCTCTCCTTCTCCTTAGCCCTGATGTAACCCCATGTGGCTGACTGGGATCAGAGTACTAACTAACTAACTAACTAACAAGCTCTCCTTCTCCCACCCACCCCTTGCCACCCACCCCTACCCCACCCACCCAGTACCAGGTTGAGGTAGTTGCAGACAACTCGGAGAGCCGTGGTCTCAGGCGTGAAGGGGGTGATTATTGCCGCATCAGGCGATGTGATGATCCACTCAGAGCCGGCAGCGCACCGGGCTTTGGCCACAGTCGGCGGACCGAGTCCAAACAGATGCCAGCTTCCACCCGCCACTCTCGCCATTCCGCCACACTTCTCGGCAAACCACCCCTCCCAGGGGAGGCAATCGCCGGGCGAAAAGTGCATCAGTGACGTCCCTTGGCGCTGCTGAACGCCGCGAAAGGGAGACAATTAGCGGAGGACCGTTTATGCAGGCCCTGGCGGTGTTTTTGTATTAATTGCTGCCACGAGAGGGGAACACCCTGGGTGCTGGGCAAAAAAAGAAGCCACGGAAAACACTGGAGAGTAAGTTAAAGAAACAAATGGGAAGTCGGGGCGCCATCACGCGTTCAGTTCGCGGTGCACCCTGGGATTGTAATGGCAGAATGTTTCGCTTGCAAACACGAGCCAGAGTCGAGTTACGGGCGGAAAACGCTGTGCCGGAAATTAGAAAAATATATTTTAGGGAGGACAGATAAATAGATTCGAGGGAGGAACGAAGCTCTGTGTCATCAAACTTGAAATCTTCCAAATGTTTTCTTATCACTGGGCCCATCTCAACACAAAGCTAGAGCAAAAACAGCTTGGGGCGCTGCCTGAATGCGTAGAACAGAAGCTAAAGCAATTGGCAGCGAAAGTATATGATGTGGAAAGGAGGGTGGGTAAAACAGATAAGTCAGGACCTATTTATTTGTCATCCTGTCTGATGGTTATTGCCAGAAAACGACAGGCCGCGGCTTCCTTCAGTGGCTGAGCTTGGTGGAGCGTGGTTACTATTGGCTAGTGAACGTGGCGAGCACAACTGTAACAGTTACCGTGGCTTAGTCGTTGGATGTGTTTGAGTCAGCTGTTGAGCAGATATCGCGTTGACACCCTCACTCTCCACACCCCGCTTAAGTCGTCTTGTTTGTTTCTTTGTTTGCTTCTTTCTTCTTCTTCTTTTTTTCTTTCTTTCTTTCTTCTCACTTCTGCTTCTTTATTTTTTTCACTCGCTCTTCCTTTCTTCTTTCTTTCTTTCGCCTTTCTTCTTCTCTTCTTTCTCGCTTTCTTTCGCCTTTCTTCTTCTCTTCTTTCTCGCTTTCTTCTTTCTTTCTTTCATTCTCTCTTGCTTTATTTTATTTTTTATAAACTCTATTTCTTTCATTGTGACGTCCTTCGTTTTTCTGTTTCTCTCTCCTGCTACGTCTGTCTGGTTGCTGCCTGTCTATATGTCTGGTGTTGTTGCTTTTCTTTTGGGGCTATGGCCGGGGGGTGGGGGGAATAAGGAAGAGGAGGTTTGAATTACAGCATTTTAAACAGGAGGACCTCAGCACTGACGAATTATTCTAAACATATATTTATTGTATCTGGACGTCGAGAATACCCGTGAAAGCAAGGACCGATATTTAACAAGCGCAGGTGTGCGCTTAAATTTATATCCGTGGAAAATAGCACTTGTTCAACCACTCTCTCTCTCTGACTGAACCTAAACTATAATCCTTGTAAAATAAGGTTTTCGAGTTCGAGTTCTCTCTCTCTCTCTCTCTCTCGTGACTGAACCTAAACTACAATCCTTGTAAAATAAAGTTTTCGAGTTCGAGTTCTCTGTGTGTGTGTGACTGAACCTGAACTATAATCCTTGTAAAATAAAGTTTTCGAGTTCGAGTTCTCTCTCTCTCTATCTCTCTCTCTCTCTCTCTCTCTCTCTCTCTCTCTCTCTCTCTCTCTCTCTCTCTCGACGTATTGTTTATTCATTATTCCTTTCTTTTTTCAATTTCTTCCAGAATTCCCCCCCTCCTCCCCCGGGCATCCCCTCCCCCTTCTCCGTCACCCCCCCTCCACCCCCGCCCCGCCGCCCCCCACCCCCCAAACTTCTCCTCCTCCATTTCTGTTGTTTGTCTTCGTCTTTCTGTGTCTGCCTGTCGCGATCGCATGCTGCAAACGTTTCCAGTTACCCGACTCTCCTCGGCTGCTAAGGGTGTCGGTGAGAATGATTCGCAGTATCCGCTGCCCGCTATTGATACTGAGGCCAATCAGTCGCCCCAAGCTTCCTCCTTTCTACTCGTCTCGTGGAACACAAGAGGAACAATTAGCACGAAGCTCTGTCTGTTTCCGTTTCCATAGCTCCCAGATTGCACCCCCCCCTCGGGAGGCAGCCCTTGTTTACCAAACACACGGAGCAACACGCGGAGGCCAATGGAGGGAGGACCTGACAACACTTAATATTGCATGAAAAGAACAAGTGCAGGTATTCGTTGCAATTCAAAGAACGAGGGTCGACCCTTTGTCCGCCATTTAGCTCCCCGGAGGAGAGCGGGGGGTGGGGGGGGATGTTGTTTTTGTGTCGCCTTTCGCTACAGGGGCATGCTGGGCCCGCTACAACTGTATCACTTTGCCGCCACTGACTCTCCCATCTTCGGCAGCGGGCGGGTCGAGGGCAGGCGGCTCGGCTGCTTCATGTTGCAGACCGCGCGTACACTGCGCTCCGGTAGCCTTTCGTAAAAACACAGACATCTGTCTCATTATGTCCACGGTCTTCGTCAGTCGCCGTGCACGTGCGTAACACGTT
The DNA here is from genome assembly GCA_018857735.1 of Alviniconcha marisindica. NCBI lineage: Eukaryota > Metazoa > Mollusca > Gastropoda > Provannidae > Alviniconcha > Alviniconcha marisindica. The sequence continues at coordinate 156,935 of JABMCL010000740.1, forward strand.
GTCCTCACGCGCGGTCTCCACGAACCAGTCATCAGTTCCGTGACATTTGCTTCGTAATCGTTTCCAGGTTGCCCGGGTGGTTTGGAACATTCGCCCATCCAGCTGTCCGCGTTACACCTGCCTTGTTGCGATGCGCGGTCGTGATCAGTCGTGTGAGTTCTCATGATTAGGACCAGAGATACTACAGCAAGTGTAGTGTAGTGACTCTCTCTGCTTGGACCTGTAAACATGGTGCTTAACGTCCACAGAAACCATAAGGTTTATTACGGACGGAGAGAAAGAGAGAGAGAGAGAGAGAGAGAGAGAGAGGGGGGGGGTATGGAGGTGGGGGAAGAGGGAGATTATATACCTATCGCTACACTGTCACCACCAGAATGATTTCTGCATTAAGATGGGCAGCGATGAGAGCCATTTTAATGTTTCAGTAGGAAGTGATGGACAAAGTCGCAAGACAGTGTCGACAAACCACAACCTTTTCGAAGAGAAAGGAGAGCCGAAGCGGTATCGAACCGAGGTCCTTCCGCTTACCAGCCTAACGCCTTAACCGCTAGGCCAAACCGGCACACCTGCTTGGACCAAGCCATGGATCTGCATGTATAGATCCATGGACAAAGCAGTCGGTGTGGCACGTGTGTCGGCGGTAACAGTACGACGGCTAGCTTGCACGTGCGACACAGAGCCTGTGTGCAGATCGTCAGGCCGGTGACCGGGCGGGGCGGCAGATCAGCCGACTCTTCCTTCCCGTGTTAGAGATGGGCGACGATTGCACGCCTGTGTCGACCAAATTACCAGCGGAGTGGGGCACTGATGGAGACAGCATGGCAGGAATAATCACGTGTTTGAATCCCAGCATGGAATCATTGGGCCACTCTTGCACTCTGCTGACATTAATTAAAAGTATTCTCCTTCTGTTCCCCCCTCCCCCTCCACCAAGACCCACCCCACCCCCGCAAAATCCCCCCCCCCCCCCCACCCCACCCCTACTGAGCCCCACAGGGAAAACAGAAATGAAAGTTCGTGTGTGTTTGTGTGTGTGTGTGTGAGGTTATACTGATGTGTGTGTGTGTGTGTGTGTGTGTGTGTGTGTGTGTGTGTGTGTGTGTGTGTGTGTGTGTGAGTTATACTGGTGTGTGTGTTTGTGTGTGTGTGTGTGTGTGTGTGTGTGTGTGTGTGTGTGAGGTAGTACTGATGTGTGTGTGTGTGTGCGTGTGTGTGTGTGTGTGTGTGTGTGTGTGTGTGTGTGTGTGCGCGGCGCGCTGGTGTATGTGTGCATGACAGGCTGTACCCATTCGCGCGCCTGTGTGAGTTCCGAGTGTTCTTCTTCTTTGGTTTGAAGACATTAAACAATAAATGCCACACGGCATGCAAAAGATTACAATCGACAGAATAGATGTATGCCCACAGATGTTAATTGGTCTACACCGCGTGACGTGTTTATGCTGTGCTTATCTCCCCGCCACGCCGCTGTCTTTTTATCCCCCTTGCGTGACCTTGACGCACCGGAAGTGTTCATTAGTAGATAAGTCATTTCCGCTTTGATTGCAATCAATGCTCCCGTGGACTGGCGAGTACAGATCGTGTATCCAGATGCGGCCGGTGCGGCGGGGTAGGAATGCATTCTGCATGTGATCCAGAACAAACATGCCCCAAGGCCCGGTTCTCACGCTCACTTTTCACTTCCACTGTTTCATGTGCTGACAAAACTCCCTCTGACCACGAAGAACAAAGGGCCGCTGACGTCAAAATAAGAATCTCTCCTTTCAGCAACGCTTGTTTCCGACCTCCCTAAAACTGGACGGAATTAAATAGCTTCTGGACACACGCGTTGGCGGAGTGGGTCCCCGTGGCGACGTCTGTGTTATGCTTTGATTGAGATCCGGGGAGCGATACTCGTCTGCGTTGCCGGCGCTTTGATCCCGCTGCCAAGCTTGTAGGGTAATGTAAAGTGTCAAGGAAATGAATCAGGGCTGCAGAGAAAGTGACTACATCGCCCCCGAAGTCAACGCTGGTGGCGTCTGCCGTTTGATCATGCGATCTCAGCCCATGTTGGAGGGCAACGCTAACACGGCTACTGCTGCTGACTGTGGCATTGATGAGCCTGTATGTCTCGAGCACCGCCGTACTACGTGGCACCGGCTTATCTCACCGCAGAATTTGGTCTGCCGGCCAGACGTCCTGGAATCACATTAGTAAGGCTGTTTAAGAGGCAGGATCCAGACACATAAAAGGTTGAAAGGAACGCTAATTTTATATGACAAGACAAAACACGTGCGAATTGTCGGGGTAGCCCTTTTTCAAGCCACGAAACAACAGTTAATCGGTGTAATACACAGGTGAGAGAAGTTTCCCAAGGGTGGTGTGGGAGGGGGGGGGGGGGGGGGGGGGGGACTCGGCATGTGTCGCCTGAAATACCAACCACGCCAGGTCAGCTGAGGTTCTGAGTGTTTCTGAGGAGTCTGGTACGAGGGTCAGACTGTTTTTAACTCCCAGGGAAAGGGACATATCATAACCCGTCTACGACACTGTCCCCGAAGAAGGGCTGGTCATTGTCTGTTGAACTGTCACCTCTTTGGACTTTGCTGTCCATGTGCTTAATTTTAATTTTTTTAAATGGAAAGAGTCAATTACAGCTTGTCGACCGTTTCTAAGAGCCATTTACCGTAGTCTTCAGCTTGTCAACCTGCTCCCGAGAAAAGGCCACTCATCATAGTAAAGAATCATCATTTAACTGGGAGAGAGAGAGAGAGAGAGAGAGAGAGAGAGAGAGAGAGAGAGAGAGAGAGAGAGAGAGAGAGAGGAAAACAAACCAGGAAGTAGAAGACGAATGCGATCGGCAGCTGAGCTCTAAGGGACTCTAGTATAGTTCCTGTCACCGCGCAATGACCGCACGACGAATTGTCTTCCTTAGGAAGTGGTAGCAGTGTCTGTGTGCTATTGACAATAGTGGCAATAAGGAGGTCACCGCGTCAGCCAGCAGGGTGCGAGGTGCACGTGCTGTCCATGTAGCCGTGCCGCATGTGCACAGAGTTTATTCGTGTCTCGCCGTGATAGCAGGGCCCTAATTGGCGTTACTGGCTTCCCTGACTCGAATTAAGTGCGATTTTTGTTGTCTGATTATTTTCTTTTTCTAATGCAGAATCTCACCCTTTTCTCCCGTACGCGTTTAAACCGAGTTTGGCAGGCAAGGCTTCTGTCTTGGTGGCTGTTTTCATTATCGACACTGTTTGTACACCTGGTCATGATTTCGTTAAATACCTAATAACAGCAGTTTAACGTTACCTGTTAGCATTTGTTTGTTTGTTGGTTTTGTTTTTGCTTTTTGACGTTGACGGTTGAAAAACAGACCGCGCGCGTCTGTGTGTCTGCGTACGTGTGTGTGTGTGTGTGTGTGTGTGTGTGTGTGTGTGTGTGTGTGTGTGTGTGTATGTGTGGTGTGTGTGTGTGTGTGTGTGTGTGTGTGTTGTGTGTGTGTGTGTTGTGTGTGTGTGGTGTGTGTGTGTGTGTGTGTGTGTGTGTGGTGTGTGTGTGGTGTTGTGTGTGTGTGGTGTGTGTGTGTGTGTGTGTGTGTGGTGCGTGTGTGCGTGCGTGTGCGTGCGTGTGTGTGTGTGTGTGTGTGTGTGTGTGTGTGTGTGGTGGTGGTGGTGGATGCGGGCGTGTCGTGCGGCTTGCGTGATGCGTATGTTGGGGAAGAGGGGGATGGGGGATGTACGTGGTGCGCGTGCATGCGTTCATGTGTGTCTGTGGGTGGGGGGTTGGGGGGGCGGGCGGGCGGGTTCGTGCAGAAAGGCTCTGGGGCTCTGAAAAGGACCTGCTGCAGACAGCCATATTCATCCACACCATCAAGTTGGGGGGGGGGGGGGGGGGGGGGGTCAGCTGAAAATGATGGAAGGCCAGATGTACGCTGTAACGCCCAGAGAAGGCGATGGACCGTTAGACCCGTCAGACCACGGCTCTCCTCTTGCGCCACAACTACAACGAATCATTAGACCAATCAGCTCAGCACCAACACCAAAGAAAGCAACGCCGAGGCACTTTACGAATGCTGCCAACGGTGCGGCATGACAGTAAGTAACTTGTTGCTTTACGCCCAGTCAGCCGGTGCGGTTATATCAGGGCGATGACAGGGCCAGACAACTCTAGCTGGTTGGGTTGCACGATCTGGGAAGGAACGCTCGCTGGAACATCGGTGACCTCAGCTGGTCTCTATGGGGACCAAAGACTAGTGGGCTGCACCATCTGGGAAGGAACGCTCACTGGAACATCGGTGACCTCAGCTGGTCTCTATGGGGACCAAAGACTAGTGGGCTGCACCATCTGGGAAGGAACGCTCGCTGGAACATCGGTGACCTCAGCTGGTCTCTATGGGGACCAAAGACTAGTGGGCTGCACCATCTGGGAAGGAACGCTCGCTGGAACATCGGTGACCTCAGCTGGTCTCTATGGGGACCAAAGACTAGTGGGTTGCACGATCTGGGAAGGAACGCTCGCTGGAACATCGGTGACCTCAGCTGGTCTCTATGGGAACCAAAGACTAGTGGGTTGCATCATCTGGGAAGGAACGCTCACTGGAACATCGGTGACCTCAGCTGGTCTCTATGGGAACCAAAGACTAGTGGGCTGCACCATCTGGGAAAGAGCACTCACTGGAACATCAGTGACCTCAGCTGGTCTCTATAGGGACCAAAGACTGTAGTGGGTTGCACCATCTGGGAAGGAATACTCGCTGGAACATCAGTGACCTCAGCTGGTCTCTATGGGGACCAAAGACTAGTGGGTTGCACGATCTGGGAAGGAACGCTCGCTGGAACATCGGTGACCTCAGCTGGTCTCTATGGGGACCAAAGACTAGTGGGCTGCACCATCTGGGAAGGAACGCTCGCTGGAACATCGGTGACCTCAGCTGGTCTCTATGGGGACCAAAGACTAGTGGGTTGCACCATCTGGGAAGGGGGGGCTGGGTTGCGCGATCTGTGAAGGGGCGCTTGCTGTGGCCATCATTGACGGTAGCTGCTTGATGATGTTGCGCGATGTGTGATGCTCATTTACTAGGAACATCCGGCATTGACTTTAGCTGTCCTCTGGGAACATCGCTGACCTGAACTGACCTGCGGGAACATCGCTGACCTAAACTTCCTTGTGTGAACATCGCTGACCTGAACTGCCCTGTGGGATCATCGCTAACCGTAACTGCTTTGTGGTAACATCGCTGACCTGAACTGTCCTGTGGGAACATCGCTGACCTGAACTGCCCTCTGGGAACATCGCTGACCATAACTACCCTCTGAGAACATTGCTGACCTGAACTGCCCTGTGGGAACATCGCTGACCTGAACTGACCTGTGGGAACATCGCTGACCTGAACTGCCCTGTGGGAACATCGCTGACCTGAACTGCCCTGTGGAAACATCGCTGACCTGAACTGCCCTGTGGGAACATCGCTGACCTGAACTGCCCTGTGGGAACATCGCTGACCTGAACTGCCCTCTGGGAACATCGCTGACCTGAACTCCGCTACCTGTGGGAACATCGCTGACCATAACTACCCTCTGGGAACATCGCTGACCTGAACTGCCCTCTGGGAACATCGCTGACCTGAACTGCCCTCTGGGAACATCGCTGACCTGAACTGCCCTCTGAGAACATCGCTGACCTGAACTGCCCTCTGGGAACATCGTTGACCTGAACTGCCCTGTGGGAACATCGCTGACCTGAACTGCCCTGTGGGAACATCGCTGACCTGAACTGCCCTCTGGGAACATCGTTGACCTGAACTGCCCTCTGGGAACATCGCTGACCTGAACTGCCCTGTGGGAACATCGCTGACCTGAACTGCCCTCTGGGAACATCGTTGACCTGAACTGCCCTCTGGAAACATCGCTGACCATAACTACCCTCTGAGAACATTGCTGACCTGAACTGCCCTGTGGAAACATCGCTGACCTGAACTACCCTCTGAGAACATCGCTGACCTGAACTGCCCTCTGGGAACATCGCTGACCTGAACTGCCCTCTGGGAACATCGCTGACCTGAACTGCCCTCTGGGAACATCGCTGACCTGAACTGCCCTCTGGGAACATCGTTGACCTGAACTGCCCTCTGGAAACATCGCTGACCATAACTACCCTCTGAGAACATTGCTGACCTGAACTGCCCTGTGGAAACATCGCTGACCTGAACTACCCTCTGAGAACATCGCTGACCTGAACTGCCCTCTGGGAACATCGTTGACCTTAACTGCAGTTCTGGCCGCTCATCGAGGACATTACAGAAACTGAGGGACGCCTCCAACCGGCCCCTCCAATTTCCACCTCTTTCCTCCGGTCCCACCCCGCCTTTCATCTCTACCCGGCTACCAGATTGTGAGTTCCGATTCTGGCCTTGATTAGAAACAGGCGCTCTCATCATTCTGAAGTGTGCAGTGGTGACGCAATCTGTCAATAGGCAGTGTGTTCTGGCTTCATAACAACACGCAACGACTCCTGGAGTTCGTTTTGTGTTCTGCTTCATTATGAGGCGTCCTGTGGTTCGTAACTGGGTTTAAGCTCTGCTTCGCTTTTATAATTGGCATTCTTCTGCGTAATGAAGATTAAATTGGACCCGGCTAATCTGCATCTTTCTGTTTTCCATTGCAACTCTTTCATGTTTCTGTGAGTTTCCGAACTCTGTTATGTTAACAGTTGCTGTACGGTTTGAGGATGGGAGATCAAAAACGAAGATTAATTTGGGGTTCTGTGAACCTTTCGGAACACAATTCACGTGCAATCATCGTAAAAAGCTAGTTAACGGCCTTGTTTTCGTCTCGCTGAGGCTTGGGTGTGCATGTCCGAAACTTGTTTGAATGTTGGTTATAGCGTTTTCTTCTGAGGGTTGGTTATGGTTTGTTTGAGGGTTGGTTATTGTTTGAGGGTTGGTTATGGCGGGCAATACTCGTCAAATGAATGTTTTCATGGATTGTGTTTCAGTCAAGTTTTCACCCCAACCTTATTCAGCCTCTTAGGTTTTCGTGGCACGTTTCAGACTGTGTATTGTCCAGTTGAAGTAAGCACGTGCTGCACGCTTTTCTCACAAATCAGCGCACGTCCACCGCCCGCCGCGCCACTTCTCAAGGCTGCCGGCCTCCGGAAAAGGTATTAACACCCCGTAATTTCGAGAAGAGAGAGAGAGAAAAAAGAAAAAAGAAAAAAAAAGAAAAAAAAAGAACAGAGAGGAATAAAAAAGCAAACTGCGGACAGGTGAGGAGACGTGGACCACGCTACCTGGCAGAAACAGGTGCACGGAGCGAGGGGGGGGGGGGGGGGGGGGGGGGGATGTCCGATGCAGATCAGCGATGGGAGGGGGTAGTAGTTGGGTAAGGTTACGGTAAGGTTACGGGCAAGCTGCTCCAGGTGTTGTCTTCGGGGCAAGACTGCTGTGCATGCGTCAAGCGGGTTCTCTCCACTTCCGCTACCCCGAATACTAATCTCCGCGTCCAGAACCGTAAGTTACTGGAGGCAGAATTGTCACTCCCGAACGTGTGCCTCATTTGCAGACATGTTATCTCTGTGGCAACCTTCAGAGGTTTTGTTTTTGTATGATTTCAGTGCAAGGTCAAGGCCACTACCTGGGCACCGATCCTGGCAAGCAGGCGATCCAGGGAAGGGCGGCTCTCAACGTCCAGGCTACTCAGTGGTGACTCAGCGAGCCACTCAGCGGTGACTCGACAAAGACAACATGCTGCACAGTGGTGACTTACTCAGCAAAGACAACATGCTACTCAGTGGTGACTAACACAGCGAGCCACTCATCGGTGACTCATTCAGCAAAGAAATGCTACGTAGTGGTGACTGACTCAGCGAGCCACTCAGCGGTGATTCACTCAGCAAAGACAGCATGCTACTCAGTGGTGACTCACTTAGCAAAGGCAGCATACTGCTCAGTGGTGACTGGCTTCAGCGAGCCTCTCATCGGTGACTCACTCAGCAAAGACAACATGCTACTCAGTGGTGACTCAGTAAGCTACCCAGTGGGGACCCAGCAAACCATTCTGTGGTGACGCAACAGACTGCTCGGTCGTTACTCAACAAGCCGCCCAGTAGCGTCAAAATGCTATTCAATGGTGACTGCTCATTGGTGACTGCTCATTGGTGACTGCTCATTGGTGACTGCTCGGTGACAAGCTACTCAGTAATAACTCGGCTGGCCATTCAGTAGTGACTCAGCAAGCCACTCAGTATGGCCAGGTGGCTACTCAGTGTTGACTCAGTAAGCTACTCAGTAATAACTCGGCTGGCCATTCAGTAGTGACTCAGCAAGCCACTCAGTATGGCCAGGTGGCTACTCAGTGTTGACTCAGCAAGCCACTCAGTATGGCCAGGTGGCTACTCAGTGTTGACTCAGCAAGCCACTCAGTATGGTCGGGTGGCTACTCAGTGGTGACTCAGCAAGCCACTCAGTATGGTCAGGTGGCTACTCAGTGTTGACTCAGCAAGCTGACTCAGTATGGCCAGGTGGCTACTCAGTGTTGACTCAGCAAGCCACTCAGTATGGTCAGGTGGCTACTCAGTGGTGACTCAGCAAGCTACTCAGTATAACTCGGGTAAACTACTCAGTGATGACTCAGCAAGCCTGCTCAGTGGTGGCTCGGGTCAGCAACTACACAGTGGTCGACTCAGCAAGCCACTCAGTATGGTTGGGTGGCTACTCAGTGGTCACTCAGCAAGCCACTCAGTATGGTTGGGTGGCTACTCAGTGGTGACTCAGCAAGCTACTCAGTATGGTTGGGTGGCTACTCAGTGGTGACTCAGCAAGCCACTCAGTATGGTCAGGTGGCTACTTAGTGTTGACTCAGCAAGTTGACTCAGTATGGCCAGGTGGCTACTCAGTGTTGACTCAGCAAGCCACTCAGTATGGCCAGGTGGCTACTCAGTGGTGACTCAGCAAGCTGATCAGTGATAACTCTGTAAACTACTCAGTGATGACGCGGTAAGCTGCTCAGTGGTGGCTCGGCAAGCTCAGCAACTACACCATTGTGGCTCAGATCAGTTCAAGCAAATTGCTGAGCCGTGGCTGGAACTGACGGCCCACTACTGGTGGCAGTAACCGACTGTAAACTACCCAAAGGGCTTTCTCGATACCCACGCGGAGGTTGCTCAGCACGGATCTGATTTGGCAGTGACCTACAGAACCAGTCGGACCGACCGCATCGACGTCTGCACTTTCCCCCCAGAAACACAGTCTTTGAACAACAACGTCTAAAGCAGACCGTCAGGGCTTCCACAGTGTCGGTGTTTCAGAAAACCCAAAAGCCGTCTCTTTGCGTTGTGTGGGACTGAGGTGATCTGCTCGTCTCTCTGAAGGTCACTTGGGAGTGGGGCTGTCTGGAGGATCCCCAGGACCCAGCGGTCTACGAGACCAGCCCTTGGCGGTGATCACCGAATCCAAAGTCGCGAACACGGACGATTGTCTGAACGCTTGAAAAACTCCGGCATAGTTCTGCTGCCACTCGAGACTTCGAAACCTCGTCGTGTCTCGCGCTTCGCGTGCTGCACGTGCCTGACAAAGAGCAGCAGCGCCACACAACGGCTAGCGGCGTGTTTGGGGAAATTGAGGGGCGATTATTGTGCTAAGTAAGATCATATTTAGTGGGATATATGGCATAGGCGGCATTGTGGATAAATTGTTTGCTGAAAGACGGGAGATCACTCCTCCACGCCTCCTGTGTTGGAGTACGGGTGGTCCGCCCCTCCCCTGCATTGATGAATGCCAATGCTCAGCGAGAGAAAGGCCGACAGCAGACGAGGAAGTGTCTTGTGGGACTGGCGGACTATGTGTGTAAATTTCACCGCCGCTACCTTGTTGACAAACTAAGCAGCGGCCGGGGAACTGAGAACCCCGGAGACCTCTTCGGGCCGTCGGAACGCAAGGTCCTCAGACAGGCGGAAAGGTCATGGAATAGTCGAGTCATCCGCGGAGCCGGTTGGAGCAGCGTATCAGTGACAGACATTCAGAGTTTGCGTGCTCGTTTCTTCTTCTTCTTCTTCATCGGGTGTTGCTTGATGTCCTCGGATGTCGGTTGACATATTAGGGACAAGCCGAGACCAATGAGTGAGCATGGTTCAATATAGCTTTACGTCCACGGAAACCACGAGGCTCGTTAGGACGGACAGCCCAGGACGGCCACCTCGACTCTCGCACAGCTCCTGAACTGTGCTCGTTTCTTGGGTTTAAACAAGCATTTATTGAAAACTTGTTTCTTTGTCTTTTGAATAGTCAGTTGACGGTCGTCTTATGCGGCATGAGTTGGTCGTCTGAGCTGCTTTCCAGACCCGAGGTTTGAATGAATGTGCTTTTTATGTCCGACGCTTGACTGCTCAAGGTTCTGATACTTAAAAGTAATACATGTGACCTCGACGACGACGACGATGATGATGATGATGATGATGATGATGACGCGAACAGACAGACATGCTCAACAAAAGCTCTTTTTCAGGATCTTCGTGGTGACGATTATGGGGGCATTTTTCTTCGATGCGTACCCCCAGCAAATAAAATCGTCCATTTGAGACATCCCAGCTCTTTCTTGGGTCTTCCGGATGATTGTTTATGATGGGCCTAGAAAGATCATTATTTCTTTGACAACCCCCCCCCCCACCCGCCTCCGCCTTCCCAACCTCCACCCCACACCCCAAATAACATTTCCATCGAAACCCCCCACCCCCACCCCCACCCCCCACCCCGCTCCCAGCCTACCTCCATTTCTCCTGACGCCGGCCCATTCCAGTAATGTTGCAGGGCGCAGGGCCCGCCATCAAACAGCGGGGGTCGGCAGTGGAGAATCTCCTTCTCAACGCCCTGGCATTCCGGCCTCTCTCTGTTCACCTCCAGCGGCAAACCATGCGGAACCGCCAAAGTCTGCGATGAAAAGAGCTGCGCTGCACGGGGCGAGTAGGGTTGCGGCGAGTGGAGGACGACGCATCACCCGCCACCAATTAGAATCCCGGCCACCCTCCTTTAACCCCCCCGGGAACAAAGCTGGAAAGGAGGGAACTTTAACTGGCGATGTTTGTTTGGTTTGAACTCATTCATTTGGTTGCACGTGCCTCCAGTGCCAGTGGAGGAGGCGATTTGCCGTGACAACAGCAGCTGGTCGCATTCCTCCGCCAGGAGCTTCCTCGCGACGAACGACCTGAAAAAGAGGCTGAGGGTGTAATCCACACTTGTTATCTCGCTTTTGCACGCGCGTCACGTGAGGACAGATAGGTATCGAAGGCAGACGTGGGGAGGAAGACGTAATGGATTGGCAAGGCGGTCTGCCCAGGCAGTGGGCTGCGATGCGCAAGGGAGATAAGTACTGTGTAAACACGAGGCGAGCCGGAGAGTTAGCCCCCACTTTCTGCTTTAATTTCACACCTGATTGGCCGCGATGAGCCAGGGGCGAGCACCCGTGGCAAAAGGGAAGGAATCATCCTTCATGCAATCAGAGCCCGAGTTGTCTAAACGTGTGTCTGTCTCACGCTGTCAGGGGGCGGGTGTGATGGATGAGGGGGAGAAAGGTTGGCGGGGTAAAAACGGCAAATGAATCCATGAACTTGGCTAAGTAGATACACATGTGCTGTGCTGAGGACCGCAGCCAGTAAAACAGCGTACTTATCAAGTCATAAGCGTTGAACGAACCAGAAAGGCTGAGAAACCGCGTGCGGAGGAGATCAGTTAAAACTGCCCCCCAAAGACCACTGGGATTTTTTCCCCTCCAGGAACCGTGCACTAATTATACTCCCACTGGTCTTAACCGTCAGTGCAAGCTTGTCCTTGCTCAAACCTGTTAGCGACGATCATTCGCCGAAGAATTAAAAAGAAAAGAAAAAAAGAGATAGACAAAAAAGAGAGTCACTTGATGGAGAGAGAGAGAGAGAGAGAGAGAGAGAGAGAGAGAGAGAGAGAGAGACAAACAGACAGACAGACAGACAGACAGACAGAACGACATTATTTAGGAGCGGGCAATTACAACCCCCCCCCCCCACCCCCACCCCATCAAAACAAAAACAAACAAGCACAAAACAAACAAAAACAACAACAACAAAAACACAAAAGGGGGTGGGGAAAAGAGAAAAGGCCATTTTTTCCGCTTCTAGTCATCAGGCTGAAGCTAGTGCCGATGTGATCTCACCGCCGGTGGGTCGTCAGGTACGGTTCAGTCAGTGGACGAGAAGATCCCGTCTGTAGTGGATCAGAGACAATGCTGTAGTTAGTATCTCTGGACAGACGTTAGACAAGTCAGCTTGTCCCCGGAAAGGTGCTTGCGAGGACTGAGATCTCAGGTGGTGGGGGGGGGGGTACAGTATAATATCTACGCTGTCATCACCACAATGATTCTGTATGAATATGGCTTCATAGTTCAGGAGCTGTGTGAGAGTCGAGGTGGCCGTCCTGGGCTGTCCGTCCTAACGAGCCTTCTGGTTTCCGTGGACGTAAAGCTATATTGAACCATGCTTCGGCATTGGTGATGATGAAGTGATGCTTAATGTCCTCAGATGTCAGTTGACATATTAGGGACAAGTTGTGACCAATGCCGAAGCACGGTTCAATAATTCTTTACGTCCACGGAAACCAGAAGGCATTGGTCTCAGCTTGTCCCTAATATGTCAATCGACATCCGAGGACATTAAGCAACACAACCGAACCATGAAGATGAGCGGCGTTGTGGCCCTTTTCTTGTTTCGTTAATCGCCAGGTGCAAGGCCGCAGTGCCGTGTCTCTGAATCACAGGTTTTGAAGAGAATGGATCCGAGCTGAATCGGAATCGAACCCGGCGATGTTCGTCTGCTGCATGCCAGCCTAAAGCGCTTTACCCTCAGGCCAAGCCGGCACACGCCTTGTCTCTGCATCTGTCTCTGTCTGTCTGTCTGTCTGTGCGTGTTTCTCTGTCTCTCTGTCTCTGTCTGTCTGTCTCTCTCGCTCGCTCGCGCTCACGCGGTCTACTTTGAACAAGTCGAGTGACGTTTCCTGTGTTTCTGTCCGACTCTGTCTGTCTGTCTGCGTCTCTGTCTCTCTCTCTCTCTTCTTTCTCCTTCTCCAGTAGTGCTCAGACACTTTGACCCCCACTCCCGCCCCTCCATTGGCAGCAGGTGCTTGTTGTTATGTCGTCACGACTGGACAAGCGGATTGCCCCGCGATTCATTACTGGACAGAAAGATCAACTGATTCGTTACTGGATCGACATATGAATAAGCTGATTCAGTCACTGGATAGGTCGCTCTGCTGACCATTATTGCACCTAATCTCTGTCTGAACACGTTGGACACTTAGATCGCCTTGTCAATATATCAGACGTTGCATGGTCACATAATTGAAGTGATTACCTAACTGAATAGTAATCCATTAATTGGTTTTCAGTCACATGAACGTGGTGATGACACGATGAATTATCGGGCACGTGCTGACGTGATGAACTGTGACGTGCTGATTGATGAATTTTTACAAATTGGACAAGGTAATCACCTTGCTGAACATGATGGTAACTTGATGAACTGTTGACTGTGTTGATCAGTGAGTGAGTTACTGACTGACGTGCTGGTAACTTGATGAACTGTTGACTGTGTTGATCAGTGAGAGAGTTACTGACATGATGGTAACCTGATGAACTGTTGGCCATGTTGATCAGTTAGGGAGTTACTGGACATGCGGATCAATCATTCATTGCCTCTTTGACTCAGGCAGACTTGTGACATGTCTGGAAACGGTTTGATCTGTTGATTTGAACTCCTCTTTCTAGCACCAGCGGGCTCACAATTGTAGTTCGAAATCATACGGCGACAAAACAACAACAAAACAAAACAAAACAAAACCAAACAAAACAAAAAACGGTAGATATTCTACCGGCCACAAAGCACCGCGCATTGTTGAGCTGAGAGGACGTTGTGTTGGAATGACGATAGATGGTAGATATCTCCTCGGCCCGCGGACCACAATTTCCTTTTGTTTGTTGAGACAATAAACACTGCTGCTCGCACTTCAAAGGCAATCGGACGCGCAGGGCTGCTGCTCCGGGGAGTGGGGCTGGGCGGAGGGGCGGTGGGGGGGGGGAAGTGGGGAGATAGGGAGGGAAGACTGGGACTGGCAGTTTTTGAGGTTTTGTGTAAACATGACGAGGGCAGGACGCGACCGGCACGTGTGTGTACAAACACCACAAGTGCGGCAACGTTACCGTCTTTTTGGGGTCTTTTTTCTCTTTTTATTTCCTTCTCTCTCTCTCTCTCTCTCTCTCTCTCTCTCTCTGGACTGGCTGTTAGATAGGTCCAAATGGACCTAACGCTACTATCCTTGAGTATTAAAGTTTTTAAGTTCGAGTTCTCTCTCTCTCTCTCTCTCTCTCTCTCTCCCCGCCCCCCCTCCTCCTTCCCCCACCTACCCCCCGGGTGAAAAGTAAACGTCATTATCTTCAGTGCGGACACATTTTGCAAACACCGAGGTGAACTGGGGATGATGATGTACTTTCCCAGCTTCGTTCTTCATAAAACAACTCCACGCACTGGTTTTATATATTATTATTTTTCAGGGCTATCAGGCTCCTTTGATGGAACGGTTGTTTTTTGTGTGTGAAAATAATATTAATAGCTACATATTCATTATGGAGTATTATCGTCGACACGATTTGTGTGTGTGTGTGTGTGTGTGTGTGTGTGTGTGTGTGTGTGTGTGTGTGTGTGTGTGTGTGTTTGGCGGGGTGGGGTGGTGTGTGTGTGTGTGTGTGTGTGTGTGTTTGGCGGGGGGGGGGGGGGTGGGGGTATGTCTCCGTCCTTCATGTTTATTAACATCAGTCAGTCAGTGATTTGTAGATCCGTTGATACTACCTCCAAATCTCTGACATGGTTTGCTTTGTACACTAACAACGGTGATGTGTATTTCGTGGAAGCGAAAGAACTTAGTATAGTTACTTTATTTTATTTTATATCTCTGTTCTACTCTCTCTGTGTCTCTCTGTATCTGTCTCTGTGGCTGTTTGTCTCTGTCTCTGTGCATGTTCCTCCGACCCCCCTCCCTCTTCCCCCTCTCCCCCCTTCGTGTTTCCGGGCTGTCAACTGTATGATTAACTTTTCTGGCTCTTGTGAAATGAACATTTACATTTAGATTCCGCAGCACCAAAATAGTTTCGTTGCAGACAGATTACCGCCTCACCCCCCACCCCACCCCAACCCCCCGCCTACAGAGAGAGAGAGAGAGAGAGAGAGAGGAGAGAGAGAGAGAGAGAGAGAGAGAGAGAGAAGAGAGAGTTGGTGTTTTACGCCGAGAGAGAGAGAGAGAGAGAGAGAGAGAGAGAGAGAGAGAGAGAGAGAGAGAGAGAGAGAGAGAGAGTGTGTTATTACGCCGAGAAGAGAGAGAGAGAAGAGGGGAGAAGAGAGAGAGGGAGAGAGAGAGAGAGAGAGAGAGGAGAGAGAGAGAGAGAGAGAGAGAGAGAGAGAGAGAGAGAGAGTAATTTGGTGTTCTACACACACACACTACACACACACACACACACACACACACACACACACACACACAGAGAGAGAGAGAGAGAGAGAGAGAGAGAGAGAGAGAGAGAGAGAGAGAGAGAGAGAGAGAGAGAGTAATTTGGGTGTTAGCCAGAGAGAGAGGAGAGAGAGAGAGAGAGAGAGAGAGAGAGAGAGAGAGAGAGAGAGAGCTCAATCTTCAGCACTCTTCGATTCTAAACAACAGCAGCAACACAGTGACGGTCCGTAATAATGACGTGATCCCTAAATTGACCAACACACGCTACACGCCTTTCATTTACTTGTTTGGATCTGCGAACCCAATTTTCTATGTGATAATTAAATGCAAACCTTGTTGAAGCGTAATAAACGCGTCAGAAAGTCAAACGTCAGACCGGCCAGCCAGATGCTATCAGGGGCAGTCACTGTTCTGGTAAGTGCGTTTTCTTTGGTCAGAGATGTTGACCAGCCTAACGGCTCTTTTGAGGGATTTCAGCGGTTCGATCAAGGGGAGATAAGCTACGTGGAAATTCCCATTAGCCGAGTCGACGGCCTACCGTGCCTCGCAATAAACCTCTTGCGAGGCACGGCGCATTGTTGAACAACAGTCTCGGCAAACCCGTTACGCATCCGGGATCCGCGGTGGCGTACGTGGTAAGAGAGACCTTTTGACAGAAAGTGAAAATTGCTTGCAGCGGATAAAATGTTGAAAGAGATCCGAACCAACAGCGATATTATGGATATTGACGTTGTCGCCACGGCGGTGTGACACTCCGGGTGTGCTGGTCCTGTTGCAACACGCTCTGCGATTGGCTGGATCAAGGATTACATCTTCGCAGGTACGCCAGCGGCTTGCCGCGTAACGTTGAAGTCATGTTGATGGGCCGTTGAGTCACGGCTGTTGTGCGGAGGCCTCAAGGGAGGCAGGCCCCACAGCATGCAGGTCGATTAACGCCCCTTCTTAGCTCTGCGGCGGAACGGTACGCCCTTCACGTCACTTCCTCTGTCGGCTGATCTTTGATAAACTTGCCGACACGGAAAAGTTGACAGAGCTCCAACTTGCGGCGTAATTCCACTGCGCGAATGATTGTGTTTGTGCTAGATCTGAGATCGGTTTCCGCTGCTGGGAGTTATTTGGGCAAGCTGATTGAAGACTTGGGACTTGTCCCTTTTGAGGTCTGATGCCGGTTGATCAAACACGGCTAGAGATCGAAAAGGTTCCACGCTGGGTCAAGCAAACTCAGCCAATCAATACCAACCGGCAAGAGATGTAACGGGGTTCAATATCCTCAGTGCCTCTTCCGGCAACTTGTCTTCCTCGGCGTTTCCGTTTTGCTTATTATCATCACCATTAAAGGGGAATCGAACCCAAGATACCAGTTGCAAATTTATATTTTTACTTGCATGCTTCATTTTGTCGGATCTGTCAGCATCTATAGAAAATATGTAAATATTGTCACTTGCATGCTAATTTTGGTGGATATCTCAATACATACAATATATATACAAAAATGTGCAAGTATCTGAACTTGCATGTTTCATTTTGGTGGATCTGTAAGTAAAAATGGTGCCGCTTAACGTCCACAGAAACCACAAGGCTTATTAGGCTACACTGTCACCACCAGAATGACTCCCGCATTAAGATGGGCAGCGAGGAGAGCCATTTTAATGTTGAGCCATTTTAATGTTTTATTAGTTGTGAGGGACAAGGTCACAAGACAGTGTCCACAAACCACAACGCTTTTGAACAGAAAGGAGAGCCAAAGCGGTATTGAACCGAGGTGCTTCTGCTTACCGCTAGGCCAAACCGGTTCACAGTGGATCTGTCAATACCTGTACAAAGAAGTATATTTTTTTGATTTCACAAACATAGGGTGTATCGTGACAGTAAATTAGACTTTTCTTGTAACGATTCTATATGTGTTTTTTATGTGTGATTGTGGCTTTTTTAACATTGTACTAAGCTGCTAACTGTTTAATTTTTATGTTGTACTGTGTACTGTTGTGTATTTTTTTTTTAAATTGTGAATTAGACTTGTGGCTTTTGACTTGTGTTTCGCCCCGATGTAACCGGCATGGCTGACTGGGCGTTAGGCTAAACGTCAAGTTACTACAACTGTTACCACAGTTATTTCCCAGTACGGTGTGGACGAGGTGTGACACGTTTACTGCGCAGCACATGGCGTTTGCCTAAATGGCTGATAAGATGGGCTGGATTATCTCCCCGCGGAGCGACACTCTCCTGTGTTAGAGTCGAGGCTTCCTGTTTTGATGCGGCGAAACGTCTGGCAAAGTGGAATCTACGTCCTGGAAGAATGTATGATTCCTCAGAGAAAGTTCCGGCTGACAGGGGCGGGGATTTATTGTGGTCGTTCTTGCCGGGTGGATAAAGATCAGCAGAGAGATGTGGGGGCCATTACGGCCGATAACTTGTGATAAAACCCGGGCCTCCAAACCAAAACCTTCTGCACTGCTGGGAGGAAGGGAAGGGGGATAATTTGGTGGAATGAGTTAATCAGCGCTATCTCCCTTTTTAATTGCCGCCCCTCCCGCGCGCTTGCTGCAACTGGGGGGGATGCTTTACGAGGAGGCTGTACAGGCCCTTCCCGACAGGGGACTCCGCGATAGCATCGCGTGTAGACATGTGTTTACCTGCGAGAGGGTAGCGATAAAGGCGGTGGAGGAGGGAGGGGGGGGGGGGGGGGGGGGGGGGGGGGAATTAAAAATTAAAAAAAAGCTCGCTTGCGGAGGGGGGGTCGGGTTGAGTGATGCACTTTCATTAGGGCTCTGAACGTTTGCACAAGTAGATGCTAAACAGATCAAGACCTTTCCCCGTGAGACCACACTTCGCTCTGTGGATTCTGGCAATGGAGAAAGATGAAGGGGGAAGTGGGGAGGGGTGTGGGGGCGGGGGGGGGTGGGGGGGGGAGAGAAATGAGGATACTTCTGTGAAGAAAGACTGGAGATGAGAAAGGTTGAAGCCAAGTTCTGGTCATGCAAGTAAGATGTTATTTAGTAACTCTGTCCCCCCCCACCCCCACCGCCCAGCCCCCTGCACCCCCCCACCCCGGTCCCTGCGGGGTGGAGGTGGCGGAGAGAGAAAAGAACTAGATAAAAAAAAGATAAATAAAAGATTGATAACTGCTTTTAACGTCCACTGTTACTGTTTTTGTTGTTTAACGTTCATGACGGTAATATCAGGGCGAGATAGATAAAAACAACAACACAAAACAAACAAGATAAATCAATCAATTATGATACCGGTTAAAAAAGAAGGAAAGAAGTAAACACAAACACGGATGAGAATGCTAACGTCAGAACAGATGAAAACTGGCGATGGAACACAGAACTGAGGAAGAATTATAACACAATTTGTTTTGTCCTTGCCATGCGCAGTTTGCTTGCTGTCATTTATTTTTTGATCCACAGAAGGTCCCCCACCATTTACTGATTCTTTTTTACGTTGCAAGCGGAAATGAAAACAGTATAAAATAATTGTATGGTCAGGGGGGTGGGGGAGGGTAATTAGTGAGATAGTGAGTGCGGGGCTGTTTGTCGTGGGGGTGGGGATAGTGAGAGTGAGAGTGAAAGACTTTAGAGAGAGAGAGAGAGAGAGAGAGAGAGAGAGAGAGAGAGAGAGAGAGAGAGAGAGAGAGAGAGAGAGTTTCTTTTACAAGGATTGTAGTTTAGGTTCCGTCAAAAACCTGCCTTCCGGTGTTGCTTAATGTCCTCGGATGTCGGTTGACATATCAGGGACAAGCTGAGACCAGTGCATGAGCATGGTTTAATATTGCTTTACTTCCACAGAAACCATAAGGCTCGTTAGGACGGACGGCCCAGGACGGCCACCTCGACTCTCACACAGCTCCTGAACTGTGAAAAACCTGCCTAACCAGTCCTTGCTAA
This sequence comes from Alviniconcha marisindica, assembly GCA_018857735.1. Lineage (NCBI taxonomy): Eukaryota > Metazoa > Mollusca > Gastropoda > Provannidae > Alviniconcha > Alviniconcha marisindica. The sequence continues at coordinate 176,306 of JABMCL010000740.1, forward strand.
GCTACTGATGAGTAAATATAAAATTACAGGCGTTATTTATATACATATAGGCATGAATGCGTGAGTAAAATTTTATGCATGAGAGAGAGAGAGAGAGAGAGAGAGAGAGAGAGAGAGAGAGAGAGAGAGAGAGAGAGAGAGAGACACACACACACACACACACACAGAGACACAGAGAAGAGAGAGAGAGAGAGAGAGAGAGAGAGAGAGAGAGAGAGAGAGAGAGAGAGAGAGAGAGACACACACACACACACACACACAACACAGACACAGAGAGAGAGAGAGAGAGAGAGAGAGAGGAGAGAGAGAGAGAGAGAGAGAAGAGAGAGAGAGAGAGAGAGAGAGAGAGAGAGACACACACACACACACACACACACACACACACAGAGAGACAGAGACACAGAGAGAGAGAGAGAGAGAGAGGGGTAGGTCAAGCAATCCCGATGTGTACGACAAAACTCCCAGCGGCCATAACGTGATCCAGGTGTCAGCCTGTTTTGGTGGTGGAGGGGAAGGGAAGGGAAGGGAAGGGGAGGGGGAGGAGGAGGGGGAGGGGTGTAAAAAAAGTGGCGATGTTTTTCGCAGCAGCACTTGAGGGTGGTTCTGGACAATGTCAGTCCGGCGCTGCTTCAGACGGAGCCTCTGTGCCCGCGGACCTCCTGCCGGCTTCCATCCTTACTGGCTGTCGTGGGAACGTCATGATAGCATCTCTTGTAATACATTGCTGCTGCATGCGCCGCTTCAGCCAGTGTGGGAAACGCTTGCTTGGCATGGGCGGTGCCTTGAGAGGCGGCTGGGTGCAGGAGGTCGATACCATCCTGCTCTCCAGTCTTCAGGGATGCTTTAGTCCACCTGCCACTGCTGACACCGGTCGGTCGTCCGTGCCCCACTCTCTCACTCTCGCTCAACGTGTCAGACAGAACGCCTTTGTAAACTGAAGTCGGAAATGATGATAACAATGACTATTTTGAAGCACTCCGTCTCTTAATGCGTCCTAACGGTGCCTTAATGCAGGAAACGACACGAAGGCTACCCGCCAATGGGTTCTACTTAATGTGCCATTTCTGTTGCACTACTTAATGTGCCATTTGCGCCTTTTCTGCTGCACTACTTAACGTGTCATTTTTGTGCACTACTTAATATGCCATTTGTGCCATTTCTGCTCCACTACTTAATGTGCCATTTCTGCCATACTACTTAATGTGCCATTTCTGCTCCACTACTTAATGTGCCATTTCTGCTGCACTACTTAGTATTCCATTTCTGCTGCGCTACTTAATTGTACCATTTTTGCTCCACTATTTAATGTGCCATTTCTGCTCCACTATTTAATGTGCCATTTCTGCTGCAGTACTTAATTTGCCATTTCTGCTCCACTGCTTAATTTGCCATTTCTGCTCCACTACTTAATTTGCCATTTCTGCTCCACTACTTAATTTGCCATTTCTGCACCACTACTTAATGTACCATTTTTGCTCCACTACTTTATGTACCATATCTGCTGCACTACTTAATGGTGCCAATTTTGCTCCACTACTTAATGGGCCATTTTTTGCTATACTACTTAATGTGACAATTTTGCTCCACTACCTAATGGGCCATTTTTTGCTATACTACTTAATGTGCCAATTTTGCTCCACTACTTAATGTACCATTTCTGCTGCACTACTTAATGTGCCATTTTTGCTCCACTAAAAAGAAAGAAAAAGTAAAAACCAAATATGCATAACAGTTTTTGTAATTTACAGTGGGGAGGTAGGGGAAGTGGGGGGGGGGGGGGGGGGGGGGGATGTACACACACACACACCACACCCGACAGCACACAGACACGATCGTATGCACGCACGCACCCCCACACACACACACACACACACACACACACACACACACACACACACACACACAGCGCACGCGCGTAAACGCAAACACCGAGACCGAAGTTATAACAAAAGTATAAAGTGTCGGACCAGCTCCTCCTTAAAGCGTCCTCAAATTGTCCCTAAACGGAAGTGACCTTTCTCTTGCACTTCCGGTTCCTGTTTGTTCACTTGTCCAGAAAAACAGCCACAGCTTGGCACCTTCCTGACCGTGCCCTCTCTGCAGGCTTGGCCGGCGGGGGATCCTCGCCCCGTGACAGGTTGTAGCACTTGTCTGACCACTCCACTCTCTCCTCCGCCGCACACTCCAGTAAAGAAGAGGGACGAGGGTAGCGCGTGCACCCAGCCCACACCACACGCTACTAACAGTAATACCTACCAACTCACACGTGCAACCCGCGGACCGAAAGACCTGACCGGCGGAGGGCGGTAAAACGCTGGAGGTGTACATCTTTATGACCACTGACTCGGCGTGCTTGTGGGATGAGATAGGCTCCAATTAGCTAGCCGACGTAGACTCAATTAGCCGGCTCTTTTGCCTGCGAGCATCTGCTGTCCTGCTCGGGGGACATAAAAGTAAAAAGGAAGAGCCAGCGGCCGGGGGAAGGGGCGGCGAGAAGTACGTGGTTTATGCCGGATGAAGCGGCTGAGACGGGTCGCGTGATAAGTCCTTTGGCACTTGTCACGGGTCGCTCCGGAGGCGGACCTTTGATGATGAACTCGTTGCACAGCGATACAAGTGCTGAGGGATATACACTGCTCGACAAAGCAAGGGCAAAGGTGGAGGAGGCGCTATCGGGAGGCTCAAAGAGCCGGAGTTTTTTCATGCTTCTTATGAGCGATAAGATCGCAAGGGCCAAGAAAATGTGTAGGTACAAAAGGACAAATTGCTCCCCCCCCCCCCCCCCCACACACACACCCCCCCCCCCGTTTCCCTTCTCTCATTCTACATTATTCAGAACTCTCCGTGTCTCTGTCTGTCTCTGTCTGCATGTCTGTCTGTCTGTCTGTCTGTCTCTCTCCTACTCTCTCTCTCCTCATCCCCCCTTCTCTCTCTGTCTGTCTGTCCGTCTGTTTGTCTGCCTCTCTGTCTTCTCTGTGTCTGTCTCTGTGTGTGTGTCTGTCTGTCACGGACACCTGACACAGGTCTGTCTGTCGGTCGGTCTCTCTCTTTCTGTCTGTGTCTCTGTGTGTGTGCCTCTTTGTCTCTCTGTCACGGACACCTGACACAGGTATCTCTCTCTCTCTCTCTCTCTCTCTCTCTCTCTCTCTCTCTCTCGTTCCCCTGTCTGGTATTCAGAACTGCTATTTCGCCTCTCTCGCCTTTCCCTACCCCCACCCCCCTTCTCCTGCCGACTTTCTTCCCCGAGTTTATTTGCCTTCCTCGTTTGTCATCATTAGTTTCATTTCACACCTACTGAAAGAAACAAAACACCCAACAGAAAGAGAGAAAACGAAAACGTCTTCCCCTCCAGTCGGTTCAAAGGACGTTGGCCGTTGGAACACTTTCCGGGCAACAGAGACAGAGAGGCAATACTCGGCCCTTACAACTCGTCACTGCTCACCTGACACAGGTTGTCTCCCCTGCACCGCGATGCCCCGAGACCTCTGTGTGCGGGATCAGCATGGACCTAGTAAGTAACTTCGCTTATTACGCCCAGTTCAGAGTTCAGGAGCTGTGTGAAAGTCGAGGAGGCCGTCCTGGGCCTTCCGTCCTAATGAGCCTTACGGTTTCTGTGGACGTAAAGCAACACTGAACTGTGCTTCGGCATCGGTCACAGTTTGTCCCTGATATGTCAACCGACATCCGAGAACATAAAGCTCTGCATCACCACCACCGACGCCCAGTCAACCAGTACGGTTATATCAGGGCCCAGGCGTTTGTGAGCCGGTTTGGTCTAGCGGTAAGGCGTTAGGCTGGTAAGCAGAAGGGCCTTGGTTCGAATCCGCTTCCGATCTCCTTTCTCTTCAAAAGTTGCGGTTTGTGGACACTGTCTTGTGACTTTGTCCCTCACAATTAATGAAACATTAAAATGGCCCTCATTGCTGCCCATATTAATGCAGGAGTCATTCTGGTGGTGACAGTGTAGCGACAGGTATATAATCTCACTCTTCCTCCACCTCGATACCCCCTTCCCCCCTTCTCTCCGCCCCTATTAAGCCCTATCGTTTCAGTGGACGTTAATCAGAGCTCAGGAGCTGTGTGAAAGTCGAGGTGGCCGTCCTGGGCTCCCCGTCCTAATGAGCCTTATGGTTTCTGTGGACGTAAAGCAACATTGAACCATGCTTACGCATTGGTCACAGTTTGTCCCTAATATGTCAACCCGACATCCGAAGACATTAAGCTCTACATCATCATCGTGGACGTTAACACAATGTTTACTTACTGTACACTCGGCACAACATTCTTTCTTATCGGTCTACTGTCCAAACCGTGAACCTTTTCAGTGACTGAATTTGGGATCGCGCTAATTGGTGCAAATCTCTACCGCTCAAGTCTTTCTGTTCTCAGAAGCCGATGTGATTTTCAGAAGATGGACACTCCCATTGGTTGACCTTACCAGGAGGGGTGGCGGGGGTGGGGGTGGGGAGGGGGGGGGGGGGTAGGTGGAGGGGGGAGTGGAGGGGGCAGGCATCCAACAGTGACCAGTGCAGACAAGAACGCAGCACCCCTTGGACACACGCAGCACCCCATAGACACTGACCGCTTGGTCACGGGCCGTTGACTGAGCGGCTGGTCGGTCTGCGTCCTTTCATCATCCCAGAGGAATGCCCCGCTGGACACGGTGTTGAGAAGGAGGTCCGCTTTGAAAGCGGGAGAGGGATTGCGGTTTGGATTCGCACGGAGCTGAGAAGTGAGGGCTCAGCCATGTATCATTCATACCTTCCTGCCGGAGCCGCCACTCTTCTCCCCTCCCCTCCACTCCCCTTCCCTCCCCCACCCCCTCCCCCACCCCCACCCCCACCCGCCTGCAGCCAATTAGCGACAAGCTGTTGTTGCCCTGGCTGGCACAAACCAGCCGTGTACGGTTGTCGATGTCCTTGTTATCGTCGTTGTTGCCCTTTTTTTGGTTTGTTTGTCAGAGATCTGCGATCGGGTAGCAAAGACAGTTTATCACTACAAATGTGAAAATCTTTGGAGGTAGTGCGGCATAGTTCAGGAGCTGTGTGAGAGTCGAGGTGGCCGTCCTGGGCTGTCCGTCCTAACCGCGAGCCTTATGGTTTCCGTGGACGTAAAGCAATATTGAACCATGCTCACGCACTGGTCTCAGCTTGTCCCTTATATGCCAACCGACATCCGAGGACATTAAACATCACCTGAAGGAAGGAAGGGTAGTGCGGAGGAAGAGATGGATGTCCGCCCTGTTCTGTGAATCCGCGGCTGTCAAAATACTCCCATTTCAAGCCAGGAGTAGGTTAAAATATAGCGTTACTTGCTTGGCCAACTGCCAAAGACTCTCTGCTTCTGATTTCAGTCTTATCGGCTCTTTCAACTTCATTTTTATCGAACGTCTGCAGCAACAACGAAATGCCATGCAAGTTGAATTAGGAATCTGCCGTTTCACCTGTAGCACTTCTCCGTACCGTATCAGTTGCAAACCGAGCCTGACTTGCCCCCATCCCGTGCACTGGCCGGTGTTGTGAGCGTGTCATGGTGTGGGAGCAGGACTGATTTTGCCCACTAATGAAGCATGGCAAAGCGCACTTTAATGACAGCCTCCCAGCGGGGCCACCATTCAGCCTGTTCTCCCGTCAGCTTGCCCTGTCATCAGACCGCACAATTCCTCCATTATCTCTCCCTTCGCCCCCCTCTCCCCCCCTGCCCCCACCCCCCCTTTGTATCGGACAGCTCACCGAGCGTTCCGTCTTCGAGCACGCAGACTGCCTGGAGGGTGGGGGAGTGTTTATTGTTCCTCAAGGCCGTCTGCACTTGTCATAATTACTGGCTGGCCCCCAGCTGTTGGGAGATTGTTCGGCATGCCTTTGAAGTCACGGAGAGTGCCGATGCGTTGTTTGAGTTCAAGTGCACGGCGGAAATTGCCGAGTGTCTTTTGGCGCTGCTTTCTGGAGGTAAGAGGCCGTCATAATGTTCTGACTCCCCCCCCCCCTCCCCCCCCCCCCCTTCTTCCTCGGGACCTCTTCCTTAGCCCCGACCCCCCGCTCTTCACACCCCGCCTCGCCCTCGAGGAAGCAATCAATCAAACACATGACGTCTGTGTAGATTATGAAAATGGAACAGTCTGAAACCGCACAGATTCATGTACATATTCAGTTATAAATGCTTGTGTGGTCTCCCTCTCTCTCTCTCTCTTGATGT
>JABMCL010000740.1:185000-187500 GCA_018857735.1 Alviniconcha marisindica
GGTCACGGGTCGGTAGCAGGTGGCTCGGTTGGCTCGGTTCTACTGAGATTTGTTGGCGTTTCTGTTGCTTGTTAGAGAGTCGTCTAACCCTTTAGTCTGTTGTTGGGAGTTTCTGCGGTCTCTTTGTGTTCCGTTGTGAGTTCGTAGCTATTTGACTTGGGTGTGGGTTTGCATACGAGAAGAGTTTTAATACGTGTCAGTCAGGATTCATGACACTGTTCGTCTTCTGGTGACCTACTGCGGTTGACCTGACCCTAAAGTTCAATTATTAACTCACCAACTACTCAGATCTCAAAATGTTGAAAAGAATGCTTATTTTAATCATAATACACGCGAATTATTTTAGGGTGTTATTCCTTTGTTGTTTTGACCCTTAGTAAACAAGGTGCTTAACGTCCACAGAAACCATAAGGCTTATTAGGGACGGGGAGAAGGGGGGGGGGGGGGTAAGGGGGTATGAAGGTGGGGGAAGAGGGAGATTATATACCTATCGCTACACTGTCCCACCAGAATGATTCCTGCATTAAGATGGGCAGCGGTGAGAGCCATTTTAATGTTTCAGTAGGAAGTGATGGCCAAAGTCGAAAGACAGTGTCCACAAACCAAAACCTTTTTGAAGAGAAAGGAGAGCCGAAGCGGTATCGAACCGAGGTCCTTCCGCTTACCAGCCTAACACATTACCGCTAGGCCAAACCGGCTCACTTTTGACCCTTTTTGTCTGTCTTGATCTTGTTTCAGAACGCTGGCAGTTCATTTTATTTCAGGTCGTTTCCCCACTGCTTGGTAAAACAGACCTAGCGACGAGGATTTAATGGCAACCTACGAAATGTTCAAACGTCACGAGTTCTTCGACGAGAAATAACAAACGGCTCCGCGCGGTCTCGAGAATAACAACAGCGTTCCGCGTAAGAAGCAAAAGGAAAGACAGGTCACGGATAAAAACAAAACAATACACACCAAAGAAAGACAGGTCACGGATAAAAACAAAACAATACACACCAAAGAAAGACAGGTCACGGATAAAAACAAAACAATACACACCAAAGAAAGACAGGTCACGGATAAAAACAAAACAATACACACCAAGGAAAGAGGTCACGGATTAAAAAAACTAACAAAACAAAAAACGACGTTACGACAAATGTCGTTATCAGTTATAGATATGACTATATATAGTTATACTACTATACAACCGATACTAACGGAGAGGAAGAAGAAAATGTAAAAGAAGAAGTAGACTAGAGGAAAATAAAACAGTTCGTGAAAAAGGAAGAGAAGTAACCCTACTACAGTTGCTTCCCCTTCATCTTCAGTATCTCAGTCTTCTTCTTGTCTGCTTAAACTTCTCAAGATTTTCCTCTCTTTCTCTCCCTCTTCCCCCACCTCCGTACCCCCTCCCCTCTTCTCCCCGTCCCTAATAAGCCTTACGGTTTCTGTGGACGTTAAGCACCATGTTTACTTACTTACTATCTTTCTTCTGTATCAGTTAGTTTTGTTTTTCCTGATAAAGATACACTTTGTCGAAAGGTCTGAGTGTGTGCGTTTTTCTTTCTCTGACATGTCTTTTTTTTTTTGTTTGGCGAGTACGTTTTTATCGGTCTTTGTCGACGGGTATGCCAAGATGGGCCACGCATGATGTTGTTGACTCCAACGCCCCCCCCCTCCCCCACCACAACAGACACCTTGCAATCCCGCCGTCTTCCCCGTAGATTGTGGTCAGTGCACCTGGCAGGTGTGACATCGCTTTCAGTTTGTCATTAATTCTGTTGCAGTGATTCAGTGCAACGCATTATCAACACTGAGTTACCTATCACTGCCTAAGTGCTGGGCTAAGTCTGCGGTGGCTAGAATGGAGATATGAAATCTTTTGTTTTGGAATAACAGGCTTTAATCTGAGGCAATATTCTATTCTATATCAACTTCAAGTGCGCGACGCTGATACATTAAGCAAATAACGATAGTACGTGACTGAGAGCATTCAGGCCCTCACTTTTGCATGAGCACTCGCGTTCGTGGTGTTTGCCGGTGGATCTTTTTCTTCTCCACTGGAAGAGACGCCCGAAGTGTCAGCTAAAACGAGGAATCATAGAAGGCTCATCGTATTTGATAATAACGCCAGAGCCTTCCGTGTTCTTTCGAGCTCTGCTTTGGGTATTGATTTTGTTTGTAAACCTCTTGTCCTGCTTTTGTACAAAAACATTCTAGGCTTACTTTTTCCCCATCGACACAATGAAGCTGTGTGTTTGTGTTATAGCGTTGGCGTTGCGGTGCTATGGGAAGTAAAATGCAAGCATTGGCACACATAATATGGATTGGAATGGTTTAACTGTGATAAGCAATTAAGACTAAGAACTTTATGTTAGTGATAGTGTGTGTGTGTGTGTGTGTGTGTGTGTGTGTGTGTGTGTGTGTGTGTGTGTGTGTGTAGTGAGAGAGAGAGAGAGAGAGAGAGAGAGAGAGAGAGAGAGAGAGAGAGAGAGAGAGAGAGAGAGAGAGAGAG
>JABMCL010000740.1:192500-215000 GCA_018857735.1 Alviniconcha marisindica
AGAGAGAGAGAGAGAGAGAGAGAGAGAGAGAGAGAGAGAGAGAGAGAGAGAGAGAGAGAGAGAGAGAGTGTGTGTGTGTGTGTGTGTGTGTGTGTGTGTACGCTTGCGTGCATGAGTGAATGAATCAGTGAGTGAGTGAGTGTGTGTGTGTGTGTGTGTGTGTGTGTGTGTGTGTGTGTGTGTGTGTGTGTGCGCGCGCGTGCCTGCGTTCGTGTGTGTGTGTGTGTGTGTGTGTGTGTGTGTGTGTGCGTGTGCGTGCGTGCTTGCGAGCACGCTCGCGTGTACGTGCACGAGTGTCACGGTCAGTTCACGGTCAGTGTACATACGTGCGTGTATAAGTGCATATAACTGATATGCGCGCGGACGAACCATGCACGGTAAGTTAATACGTGTCCCTGAGTCATCCTACGAGAGGACACTTGGGCGTGAACTAAGTTTACGCTGTGCTTAACTGACACAAAGAACGCAGATGATACCAGTCGGGATAATGAAACCTGGGACACGGAAATAGTTCATAAAGTTGAGAGGGTTTTCCTTCGCGCTTAGTCACGTGCTAAGTCACGTATGGTCCATGATGTTCTTCACGCACGCAGCTGACAGCGCATGCCGAAATAAGATCTGTTTACTATCAGTGCAAGCAGGTACATTTTGATTCGTCACTGAATCTGCTCAGTGACGCATCAGCGTTCAGAGAAAAAGAAACAGCTGTGTAAGACCATCTTGCTTTACGTCCACAGAAGCGAGGTGGCTTATTAGGGACGGGGGGGGGAGGGGGCGGGCGGGGGGGGGGGGGGGGGGGGGGGGAGGGGACGAAAGAGTGAAGGGTCGATCGCGGATACCGCCCGAAAAAGACCGGAGACGAGACCGTGGACCGCCGCCAGAACAATGGAAGTGTTTAGGCGGTGTCCCCTCGCCATTGCGGCGCAGCGACTAGTGCACCGCGCAATTGCTGTTTCGACTGCCGTGCTTGGGAGGAGTCGCAAAGACAATGTCCGTTGCACTGCTGTTGAGGAACAACCCGAAGCGAAAGAAGTCCAACTTTCGCAGCCCAGCTCCACCTCCCTACTCACGATCTCTTCTGGGCTAACTTCAGTCAAGGTCCAGCTCCACCTCCCTCCTCTAGATCTCTTGATCTTTTGATCTCGCCAGGAACCTTGAGTAGTTGTGAGTGTGTAACTGTAAGCCGCTGCGTAAGACAGGAGCGTCTCGTTTTATACACCACGGGCTGATAATGACATAGTCCAACCAAAGACAGTAAGGCTAAAGCAGCTAAGCGACCTTTGGTCTAACTGCTAGGCCTAAGGGGTATTATCGTCTGTTCGTCAGGCTCGTTTTTTCCGAACATGATCCCCCACTGATGGGTAAGTCAGCGGGGTAAGTCAGTGGGGTAAGTCAGGGGCCTTTATGTCAGGGGTGTAAGTCAGAGCGGTAAGTCAGGGGGGTAAGTCAGAAGGGTAAGTCAGAGGGGTAAGCCACAGCAGTAAATCAGAGGGGTAAGTCAGAGGGTAAGTCAGAGCAGTAAGCCACAGCAGTAAATCAGAGGGGTAAGTCAGAGCAGTAAGTCAGGGGGTAAGTCAGAGCGGTAAGTCAGAGGGGTAAGTCAGGGGGTAAGTCAGAGGGGTAAGTCAGAGGGTAAGTCAGGGGTAATCAGGGTAAGCGGTAAGTCAGAGCAGTAAGTCAGAGCGGTAAGTCAGGGGGTAAGTCAGGCGTAAGTCAGGGGGTAAGTCAGAGCGGTAAGTCAGGGGAGTAGAGTCAGAGCGGTAAGTCAGGGAGTAAGTCAGGCGAAGTCAGGGGGTATCAGGTAAGTCAGGGGGGTAAGTCAGGCTGTAAGTCAGAAGGGGTAAAGTCAGGCAGTAAGTCAGAGCGGTAAGTCAGGGGGGTAAGTCAGAGGGTAAGTCAGAGCGGTAAATCAGAGCAGTAAGTCAGGGGGGTAAGTCAGAGCAGTAAGTCAGAGCGGTAAGTCAGGGGGTAAGTCAGAGCGGTAAGTCAGGGGGGTAAGTCAGAGCGGTAAGTCAGGGGGGTAAGTCAGGGGGGTAAAGAGGGGTAGGTCAGAGGGGTAAGTCAGAGGGGTAAGTCAGAGGGGTAATAGCTATGCAAAGTCAGGTAACAACGCTCAGTGGCGAGTTATTCAACGTTTGGGATCGTGAATTTACTAACGACCAGGAAGATCAACAGCTAGGCTTTAAAAATCGGTTGCTTAAAAATACATGGTCACCCACCCACCCACCTACACACACACTCACACTCTCTCTCTCTCTCTCTCACACACACACACACACACACACACACACACACACACACACACACACACACACACACACACAACACACACACACACACACACACACAACACACACACACACACACACACACACACACACACAGAGTCACACACACACACACACACACACACACACACACACACACACACACACACACTTTTAAACAATTCCATGCTGACTTAGTACCTGAGTATCTGTGCCCCGAGCCTGGTGCAATGATCTGAAGTTGGAGAGCTTCCCATGTCTGTCTCCACCGCGTGAACAACTGATGGGGATCTACTTCCTTTAACTTCAACCAGGGCACGTGTCCTTGGATAGTTTCGGATTGGATTTTTTTTGGTGGAATGGATTTTTTTTGGGGGGTGGGTGGGATGGGGGTGGGGTAAAGTTTATCTGTACGAATTATACTTATAGTGTCTGTGGGGTCAAACATTATTTGTAGTCTGCTGTGTTGTGTACGAAACTGTGAACCCCTTGTGTTTGTTTGCTTGGGATTTGATGAGCTTTGTTCGTCCTCTGGTGGTTCTGAAATGTGTGATGTAAAACAGTGTTCGTCCTGATGTGGTTCTTAAATGGATGATTTAAAACAGCGTTTGTTCGTCCTCATGTGGTTCTGAAATGTGTGATGTAAAACGGCGTTTGTTCGTCCTCATGTGGTTCTGAAATGTTCGATGTAAAAAGGTGTTTGTTCGTCTTCATGTGGTTCTTAAATGTGCGATGTAAAATGGTGTTTGTTCGTTCTCATGTGGTTCTGAAATGTCTGATGTGAAACGGTGTTTGTTCGTCCTCATGTGGATCTTAAATGTGTGATGTAAAACAGTGTTTGTTTGTCCTCATGTGGTTGTTAAATGTGTGATGTGAAAAAGTGTTTGTTCGTCCTGATGTGGTTCTTAAATGTGTGGAGTAAAACAGTGTTCGTCCTGATGTGGTTGTTACATGTATGATGTGAAAAGTGATTGTTCGTCCTCATGTGGTTGTTAAATGTGTGATGTAAAAAAGTGTTTGTTCGTCCTGATGTGGCTGTTAAATGTTTGAAGTAAAACTATTTGTTCGTCCTGATGTGGTTGTTAAATGTGTGATGTAAAACAGTGTTTGTTCGTCCTCATGTCTGTTAAATGTGTGAGTAAAATATTGTTCGTCCTCATGTGTTGTTAAATGTGTGATGTGAAAAGTGATTGTTCGTCCTCATGTGGTTGTTAAATGTGTGATGTAAAACAGTGTTTGTTCGTCCTGATATGGTTGTTAAATGTATGATGTAAAACAGTGTTTGTTCGTCCTGATGTGGCTGTTAAATGTGTGAAGTAAAACTATTTGTTCGTCCTCATGTAGTTGTTAAATGTGTGATGTGAAAAGTGATTGTTCGTCCTCATGTGGTTGTTAAATGTGTGATGTAAAACATTGTTTGTTCGTCCTGATGTGGCTGTTAAATGTGTGAAGTAAAACTATTTGTTCGTCCTGATGTGGTTGTTAAATGTGTGACGTAAAACAGTGTTTGTTCGTCCTCATGTCGTTGTTAAATATATGATGTAAAACAGTGTTTGTTCGTCGTCATGTGGCTGTTAAATGCGTGATGTAAAACGGTGTTTGTTGGTCCTGAGGCGAGCCAGTGCAGTTGGCGGGGCGTTAAAGGCCATCAACTAGCTACTCAGGGCCGTCTGTCTGACTTGCCGGCCGCGGACCCAAGGCCGATCACCGTGGTCATTTTGCCGCTCAAAGTGAAGATTGTCTCCCTTAGATCGCAGGCGACAGCTGAACGCTGTCATGCCGGTCTTGGGGGTTCGTCTACCTGTATAGATGCACAAATTCAAACTGACCCAAAACGCTGACACGGGATGCTGCAAAATGAGAGCCGTCACCGACGAATGACATTTATTAATGATTAAGCAAACTTTGTGGCCTTACTCATTAGACCCACGGCACTGCCCGTTGACAGTCACCTCAGTGAAAACAACGATGATGGTCCTTCATGATGCAAGAAAGTGGAGGGTGGGTGGGTGGGGGGGGGAAGGGGGGGATAGAGAGAAGAAGAAAAGCAGAGACACGAGGAATTAAAACAGTGAGCAGAAAACGCCGCGTGGAGATTGCCAACGCGACAGACAGTTGTGATTGTATCGACATGGTCTTATTACAGCCCACGTGTAGCATTCATTCCTACTTAGTGATCGGATTCCTACTTGGGTTCGTACTTAAAGTTCTGAATTCGTACTTATTGTTGGATTCACAGTGCTGCGCAGACGAACTTCAAGCTGATATTGTGTTCATTCTTTTTACAAGATTTGCCATTAACGTTGAACCGTTTCTGTCTGTCTATCTGTCTGTCTGTCTGTCTCTCTCTTCCCTTGAGCTGTCTGTCTCAGTGTCTCAGTCTCTCGCTCTCTTTATCTGCTTAGTCAAGCAGTCTGCCTCTCTCTCTCTTTCTGCTTGCCTATCTGAACTATCTGAGTCTATCTGTGTACCTCCCTGTTTCTGTCTGCCTTGCCTCCCGCCTCCTCTCTCCGCTCAGTCTCAGTCATAGTTAGAGGTCACACAACGGATTGTATCCCGTTACTGTGATGTATTTTTGTACGTCCTTCCAGATGATATCACCTTGCCCGCAGACCCGGCAATGATAATCCCGGTTTTGTTACACTCAGTTATTTTGGGGAAGGTCTTTTGTGCTTGACAACAGCACCGTGGCGCGATCAAGTAGCCTCCATCTTCAAAGGACAAAGTGTGTGTGGCGAGAGAAGTTGGCCTGAACCCGGATTTGGACTTACATTGATTTGCGGTAAACATGGCACAGAGGTGGTTATGTGTGTGTGTGTGTGTGTGTGTGTGTGTGTGTGTGTGTGTGTGTGTGTGTGTGTGTGTGTGTGTGTGTGTGTGTGTGTATATATATATATACATACAGGGATGTGTGAATTTTTTGTCTTGTGGTAGATCCATAACACATAAAATGTTCGCCTGTTAAACGAACATATCTGCATGTGTGTGTGTGTGTTGTGTGTGTGTGCGTGTGTGTGTGTGTGTGTGTGTGTGTGTGTGTGTGTGTGTATATGTATATATATATATATATATATATATATATATATATATAATATTATATATATATATATATATATATATATATATATATATATACAGGGATGTGTGAATTTTTTGTCTTGTGGTAAGATCCAAACACATAAAATGTTCAAAAGAACGCTATTTATTAGGACAAAAACACAATCTGCAAATTTTCGGGGAAGTCCCCTTTGTCAAGCTACAAAACGGATCTTCTTTTAGAACCATAACAGTCATTCTTGTTTCAGATTTTTGTGTTGTGGTAAAACGCGACATAGAGATGATAATGTGTATACACAGGAAGTGTGGTTTTTTTGTTGTGTGGTAAAACATGGCACAGCACACCAAAAAAAGCTTTGAGTCTTATACGCGATGTGCTCATTCACATACTTGCCAGAAAAGAAGTAAACATGATCACACTTTTACTTGTGATTTGATGAACTCTGTTTCACCTTGACATGACCTTCACAACTGAGTGAGTGCCAAATGCCTGATATCTTTATCTCCTTCCACATCACTGGCTAGAACAGATATTTGCCAAATGCCTAGTGAGGATTGTCTGCAAACTCCAAGCACTGGTTTACGACAGCCTTCCTCCAACCACTGCCATAGTTGACAGAGTTGACAGAGGTCTCGGAAAACTGTCAGCTAACGGTCAGTTTTTCGATGGTGCTCAAACGGCAATACGTTTGTAACAGACAACTCAAATTATATCAGACAAAACGTCTGCTATAATCCACATTTCCACATAAACGCCTCTGTGGAATGTTTTATAACTGACCACGTTGCTTACGCCAGCGCAAATAAAATAAAACCAAAATCATTTAAATCCAGACGGAACTTTTTTTTTTTTTTTTTTACCTGGGGTGGATGCGTCTCATGTTTACGTGGGTGCTTGGGCGCTAGGTTGCTTCCACAGTCTTATCAGTACTCAAACCTTTCGGAGGGCGCTGACCGCGTCAGTGGATGATGATGAAGTGATGCTTTATGTCCTCAGATGTCAGTTGACATATTAGGGACAAGTTGTGACCAATGCCGAAGCACGGTGCAATAAATCTTTACGTCCACGGAAACCAGAAGGCTCGTTAGGACGGACAGTCCAGGACGTCTACCTCGACTCTCACACAGCTCCTGAACCATCGCGTCAGTGGACAGCTGCGCGGAGATAAAGAGTGCCCCGTCAGTGGCGTAACCAATTCTGGCAGAGTTTGGAGGAAGGTGCCGGAAAGCGATGCTCGGAGTGTGGAATGTCTGTCCCCTTTTCCTGTGGGCGTAATTTCCACTCTGCATAGTGCAAGGAGGGGAGAGGACAGCTATGCCTTAGAGAAAACGGGAAGAAGAATGTTTCGGCTGGAACTCTTCGTCAGCAGATACCCGCCGTCTTCTTCGCTGACAAAGATCTACCCGAAATACGTGTATTCTGTTTCTCCTGTAAAACATCAAGTTACATACTTAGTCTCCTGTAAAATGTCATCTTTACCGGCTTTCCTCTCTAGCGTATAGTGTTTCCAGCATCTAGCCACCTCAGTTCCTTGCAAGTCTTTTTTTTTTTTTTTTTTTAGTACGTGTGTATGTAGACGACAGTGTCGCTGCGCTGATGAAACCACCAGTCAGCCTTCTCTAGTACAATGGCACTGACAGCCACGGCACCGAGTTGTATCAATGACTGTAATGTTACCGTCTTTGGTCGGGTTACAGCCACAGGATACGGGTATAGCAACGCGAGATATGATGACACCTCCTTTGCTTGCCTGCGTTTTGTCCCGCTGTCTGCCTTTCTAGCTGTCCATCTTTAAAGGACAAGTCCAAGGTTAGGGGTGATTTTTGACACGATTTCCGTTAAAGCTCGCTGAGAACGATGATGTAGGTAAAACTGTGATCTGAGGGTTATAAATGCACGAAAAGCCATTTTCTGTCGTACCGAAAGCGTCGCCATGACGCCCAAATCACGTGACCATATGCCTACCAGTCACTCTGGGGAGTCACTGCAAAATGGCCAACTCGAGCTCCGAAGACGAAACTGATACTTTGCCCGAAGACCCACAAGGATACAGCCGTATCAGTTTGAGCCTGTCAGGCAGGATTTTGAAAGAGTACCGGAACATCGTGTCAGCTTCGAAGCAAACCCGGCCATGCGGTATTCCATGGGGTTTGCGAAATCGCACTTACTGAAGTGCTCGCTACACAAATGGGCGTGATGCGGCGCAGCAAGAAAGTCAGCTCGTTTGAATTGTATAAATTTAGTCCACTTTCGCCTCACTGCGGTCGATTGCGCAGGAGTCGTGCATTGTTATACCTGGGGTCGTCTGCGAATTGTTACAGTTCGCGGCAACACAGTAGGCCGGCATAGTTAACTTTTTTGTCGACCACAAGCATACACAGTTTACTGAAGAATCTAAAATGGCAACCCCCCTGACTCCCCAGACTGACGTCACTTCCGGGAAAGTCACGTGACTGATGGAGAACCCGAGACTGTAGTTTCGGCCAGCCTACAGAAAATAAAATCGATTAAAAACCCAATTAAACATTTTTATTTTATTTTTTATTTCATTAAATCTGAAACTAGTGACTCATTTGTCAATCATTTCGATGGTCATTTTGCATACTTAACTGCTTGTAGTTGTCTGTGTATTTCTCCGTTCCGTCCCGTCTTTAACTGTTTGTAGTTGTCTGTGTATTTCTCCGTTCCGTCACGTCTTTAACTGTTTGTAGTTGTCTGTGTATTTAAAATCTCCGTTCCGTCACGTCTTTAAGTTTAACTGTTTGTAGTTGTCTGCGTATTTCTTCGTTCCATGACGTCTTTAACTGTTTGTAGTTGTCTGTGTATTTCTTCGTTCCGTCCCGTCTCTCTCTCTCTCTTTGACTATGTGTGTGTGTGTGTGTGTGTGTGTGTGTGTGTGTGTGTGTTGTGTGTGTTTGTGTGTGTGTGTGTGTGTGTGTGTGTGTGGTGTGTGTGGTGTGTGTGTGTGTGTGTGTGTGACTCTCTGTGTGTGTGTGTGTGTGTGTGTGTGTGTGTGTGTGTGTGTGTGTGTGTGTGTGTGGACTCTGTGTGTGTGTGTGTGTGTGTGTGTGACTGAGAATGGTGTGTGTGTGTTTGTGTGTGTGTGTGTGTGTGTGTGTGTGTGTGTGTGTGTGTGTGTGTGTGTGTGTGTGTGTGTGTGTGTGTGTGTGTGTGTGTGTGTGTGTGTGTATCTGTGTCTGTGTACATGTGTGTCAAGCTGACTCAACCAAACGACACACCGAAGTCAATTCTGGCGTACACCAGCACTGAAAGAGTCCCAGCGTTCAGACTCAGGCAGTCGCTGATACAGTGCTAATTCAGGAAACACCAGACACATCGCTGTTCCGATCAACTCGGTCACTGAGGCGTCCGGACCCGGACGGAGACAGCGGGGTTGGGATGACTGCTGTGTCATTGTTGATGCACCACCCTCCGCATCCACATGGCGCATTAGTCGTCGCCTCCTGCCAACGTCATCATCTATCCGGGACTCCAGGTTTGGTGGAGGTGGTGGTCCCACGAAGCGTGCTCGAGCGTGTATTGGGTTGCGGGTGGGGGTGGTCAGGAACTGAGGTGCGTTTTGATCGGTCTTTCTCTGTCTCTCTCTGTCTGTCTGTTTGTTTGTCTCTGTCTGTCTGTCTCTGTCTGTCTGTCTGTCTGTCTGTCTGTTTGTCTCTGACTCTCTGTCCATCTGTCTGTCTGTCTGTCTGTTTGTCTCTGACTCTCTGTCCATCTGTCTGTCTGTCTCTCTGTCTCTGTCTGTCTGTCTGTGTCTCTCTCGTTGTACATTCACTTTTCTTCTTCCTTCTTCTTCTTCTTCTTCTTCTTCTTCTTCTTCTTCTTCTTCTTCTCTCTCTTTCTCTGCTTCTTCTTCTTCTTCTCTCTCAGTCTCTCTTGTTGTTGTTGTTGTTGGTGTTGTTGTTGGTGTTGTTGTTGTTGTTGTTGTTGTTCTTCTTCTCTCTCTCTCTCTCTCTCTCTCCTCTCTCTCTCTCTCTCTCTCTCTCTCTCTCTCTCTCTCTCTCTCTCTCTCTCTCTTTCTCATGTTGTTTGTTTTCTCATTTGTTTGTTCATTGTTTACCCTTCAGTTTTAAATATTAATCGCGTTTGTACACTTACCTCCTCCCCCACCTCCATTTTCGCTTAATCAATAGTTTAGCAAGCACTAGTCGTTAGACAGGTCTAAATGAACCTAAACTACAATCCTTGGAAAATAAAGTTTTTGGGTTTGAGTTCTCTCTCTCTCTGTGTCTCTCTCTCTGACTGTTTGTTTTGTAGTTGTTGATGTTCTTATTCTTCTTCATGTTCACTTAATGGTACTTTACTCTCTAGTTATAAAACATGAAATGGTTTCTGTGACTGTGCGTTAATTTATAACTATTTTGGTGTTTTATCACGCTTATTATTAAAGTGTATACTCTGATAACCTAATATTGTGAATGTGTGATTATGAATGCTCTCAACACCATGCCCATGTGTGTGTATATTTGCACTTGACTCGTGGCAACGTAGCTACTGACTGATTTATTAACTGACCTTGCCCACAGCCTTGACTCGTGGCAACGTAGCTACTGACTGATTTATTAACTGACCTTGCCCACAGCCTTGACTCGTGGCAACGTAGCTACTGACTGATTTATTAACTGACCTTGACTGATTTATCCTGGCCCAAACCCGCCGGTGCCAGACGTGGGCGGGGCCAAAACAGCGACACGCAGTGTATTGCAGTTAGAGAGAGGCATGTCACAGACAGTGACACGCAGTGTATTGCAGTTAGAGAGAGGCATGTCACAGACAGTGACACGCAGTGTATTGCAGTTAGAGAGAGGCATGTCACAGACAGCGACACGCAGTGTATTGCAGTTAGAGAGAGGCATGTCACAGACAGTGACACGCAGTGTATTGCAGTTAGAGAGAGGCATGTCACAGACAGTGACACGCAGTGTATTGCAGTTAGAGAGAGGCATGTCACAGACAGTGACACGCAGTGTATTGCAGTTAGAGAGAGGCATGTCACAGACAGTGACACGCAGTGTATTGCAGTTAGAGAGAGGCATGTCACAGACAGTGACACGCAGTGTATTGCAGTTAGAGAGAGGCATGTCACAGACAGTGACACGCAGTGTATTGCAGTTAGAGAGAGGCGTGTCACAGACAGCGACACGCAGTGCATTGCAGTTAGAGAGAGGCGTGTCACAGACAGCGACACGCAGTGTATTGCAGTTAGAGAGAGGCATGTCACAGACAGCGACACGCAGTGCATTGCAGTTAGAGAGAGGCGTGTCACAGACAGCGACACGCAGTGCATTGCAGTTAGAGAGAGGCGTGTCACAGACAGCGACACGCAGTGCATTGCAGTTAGAGAGAGGCGTGTCACAGACAGCGACACGCAGTGCATTGCAGTTAGAGAGAGGCGTGTCACAGACAGCGACACGCAGTGCATTGCAGTTAGAGAGAGGCGTGTCACAGACAGCGACACGCAGTGCATTGCAGTTAGAGAGAGGCGTGTCACAGACAGCGACACGCAGTGCATTGCAGTTAGAGAGAGGCGTGTCACAGACAGCGACACGCAGTGCATTGCAGTTAGAGAGAGGCGTGTCACAGACAGCGACACGCAGTGCATTGCAGTTAGAGAGAGGCGTGTCACAGACAGCGACACGCAGTGCATTGCAGTTAGAGAGAGGCGTGTCACAGACAGCGACACGCAGTGCATTGCAGTTAGAGAGAGGCGTGTCACAGACAGCGACACGCAGTGCATTGCAGTTAGAGAGAGGCGTGTCACAGACAGCGACACGCAGTGCATTGCAGTTAGAGAGAGGCGTGTCACAGACAGCGACACGCAGTGCATTGCAGTTAGAGAGAGGCGTGTCACAGACAGCGACACGCAGTGCATTGCAGTTAGAGAGAGGCGTGTCACAGACAGCGACACGCAGTGCATTGCAGTTAGAGAGAGGCGTGTCACAGACAGCGACACGCAGTGCATTGCAGTTAGAGAGAGGCGTGTCACAGACAGCGACACGCAGTGCATTGCAGTTAGAGAGAGGCGTGTCACAGACAGCGACACGCAGTGCATTGCAGTTAGAGAGAGGCGTGTCACAGACAGCGACACGCAGTGCATTGCAGTTAGAGAGAGGCGTGTCACAGACAGCGACACGCAGTGCATTGCAGTTAGAGAGAGGCGTGTCACAGACAGCGACACGCAGTGCATTGCAGTTAGAGAGAGGCGTGTCACAGACAGGACACGCAGTGTATTGCAGTTAGAGAGAGGCTGTCACAGACAGCGACACGCAGTGATTGCAGTTAGAGAGAGGCTGTCACAGACAGCGACACGCAGTGATTGCAGTTAGAGAGAGGCTGTCACAGACAGCGACACGCAGTGATTGCAGTTAGAGAGAGGCTGTCACAGACAGGACACGCAGTGATTGCAGTTAGAGAGAGGCTGTCACAGACAGCGACACGCAGTGATTGCAGTTAGAGAGAGGCTGTCACAGACAGCGACACGCAGTGATTGCAGTTAGAGAGAGGCTGTCACAGACAGCGACACGCAGTGATTGCATTAGAGAGAGGCGTTCACAGACAGCGAAGCAGTGCATTGCATTAGAGAGAGGCTTCACAGACAGGACACGCAGTGCATTATTAGAGAGAGGCTTCACAGACGCGAAGCAGTCATTGCATTAGAGAGAGGCTTCACAGACAGCGAAGCAGTGCATTTCGTTGAGAGAGGCTGTCACAGACAGCGACAGAGTGCATTTCAGTTAGAGAGAGGCTGTCACAGACAGGAAGAGTGGGAAAGGGAAGGGAAAAGAGAGGAAAAATTCACAGGCACCGGACGGTTTATAGAGAGAAAAAAGGGGAAAAGAGGGAGAGAGAGAGAGAAAGGGGAAAGGAGGATTAAAAGAGAAAAAAGGAGGAGATAGAGAGGGAGGAAGAGAGAGAGAGAGAGAGAGAGAGAGAGAGAGGAGGAGAGAGAAAGGTGACGGAAGAGAGAGAATTCACAGGCATCGTGACGGATTATTAGAGACATATCAAGAGAGAGAATGAGGAGAGAGAGAGAGAGAAGAGAGAGAGAGAGAGAGAGAGAGAGAGAGAGAGAGAGAGAGACATGTCAAAGGCACCGTGACGGATGTCCGCTGGGGGTCTGTCGTGTGGAAACAGTTCCACCGTGAGTCGTCGAGGTATGCGGTGTGACTGATGTAAGACTTAACGTTGTGTGAGACGCGAACAATACTGCCGAACCATGCATCTGTCTGCTTTTTTGACTTTTTTTTTGTCTGTCTCTATCTGTCTTCCTCTCTTTCTGTCAGTGTTCTTTTGCCTGTCTGTCTCTGGCTCTATCCAACATACAACAACAATATTTAATTAATCCTTAAAAGGAACCTGCTGTCTGTCTGTCTGTCATTCCCTCAAGACCTCACCAACCCACTCAGTATAACCTAGAACATTTCCAGTTTCATTTCGAAGTCTCTGTCTGTCCGACTGTCTCTATCTCCGTCTGGTTGTCACACAGACAGACAGACAGACAGACAGACAGACAGACTCAATCCCTCCCTCCCCCCCCCCCTACATACACTACACAGACACCCTCCCCCTGCCCCCGGCCTACACTCTACACACACACACACACACACACACACACACACACACACCACACACACACACACACACACACACACACGACCCCACACACACACACACACACACACACACACACACACACACACACACACACACACACACACACACACACACACACACGACACACACACACACACACACACACACACACACACACACACACACACACACTGAGACACTTCCAAGTCTTCAAATAATGACAATTCCTTTTCGCCGAAGGGACGGCCCGAGATGAATCGCGAGACGTACACAGCTTGTGGAGATTAAGTGCGAAGCAGCCAAACACCGGCGCCTTGTGCTGTTTTCGCTGCTACACCGAGAATCGTCTGACAAGGCGACCTACCAGTGACGCGGCACAACTCAAACATTGAAACTGCGTGTCACAGAATATTCAACACAGTGCCCTTTGTGAGAGAGAGAGAGAGAGAGAAGAGAGAGAGAGAGAGAGAGAAAGAGAGGAGAGGGGAGAGAAGAGAGAGGGAGGGAGGGAGGGAGGGAGGGACCCGAGAGAGAGAGAGAGAGAGAGAGAGATGAGGACAGAGAGAGAGAGAGAGGGGGAGGAGAGGAAGAGAGAGAGAGAAGAAGAGAGAGAGAGAGATGAGAGAGAGAGAGGAGAGAGAGAGGAGAGAGGGAGGGAGGGAGGACAGAGAGAGAGAGAGAGAGAGAGAGAGAGAGAGAGAGAGGAGAGAGAGAGGAGAGGGAGGGAAGGGAGGGAGGGAGGGACAGAGAGAGAGAGAGAGAGAGAGAGAGAGAGAGAGAGAAGGGGGGGAGAGGAGAGAGAGAAGAGAGAGAGAGAGAGAGAGAGAGAGAGAAGAGAGGAGAGAGAGAGAGGGAGGGAGGGAGGGGGGAGGGAGGGAGGAAGAAGAGAGAGAAGAGAGGAGAGAGAGAGAGAGAGAGAGAGAGAGAGAGAGAAGAGAGGGGAGAGGGAGGGAGGGAGGGAGGGAGGGAGGGAGGGAAGGAGGGGAGGGAGAGAGAGAGAGAGAGGAGAGAGAGAGAGAGAGAGAGAGAGAGAGAGAGAGAGAGAGATCGCTTTGAAGGCTGTTTCCAGCATGAGGCGGCTCAGCTGAAACTGACCACGGTGTGTCACGTGCAGTATAAACTGATCCCACCATGACCCATCAATGGTGCTGTAGTGGTGAAGAATGGCGACCTTGACCCGACACAACATGACCTTGGCTTTGGGCATCATAAAAAAAATATTTAAAAAATGGTTTCTTTCCCCATGTTAAAGAATTTTGTACTGCTGCTGCAGTTTGCTGGCCAAAACTGAATACACCTGTATATATGTAGCTAATCAGAGAGAGAGAGAGAGAGAGAGAGAGAGAGAAGAGAGAGAGAGAGAGAGAGAGGAGGAGAGAACTCGAACTCGAAAACTTTATTTTCCAAGGATTGTAGTTTAGGTTCGAGATCGAGAGAGAGAGAGAGAGAGAGAGAGAGAGAGAGAGAGAGAGAGAGAGAGAGAGAGAGAGAGAGAGAGAGAGAGAGAGAGAGAGGGGGGGGAGGGGAGGAGAGAGAGAGAGGAGAGAGAGAGAGAGAGAGAGAGAGAGAGAGAGAGAGAGAGAGAGAGAGAGAGAGAGAGCATACACACACAGCAGACAAAACAAACCCAAAACCACAAATGAGATTTAGTCACACAGGGGAACGCGAAAAGATGACCGTGGTCTTGGGTGGGACACCATCTTAGCGAGTCTTGGCAGAGCGATGTTCGCTGGCGGTGCTACTGATGACTGATGACTAGGCGGAAACCCCCCAGCCCGCTCTGACCTCAGCGGACCACTAACAGACCGACAGACAGACCGACAGACAGGCCACTATAATCATTTCCCACTGTCTACATCGGCTGGCGGCACGGCTGGGAGATATTGAAATCTGTATTGACCGGGGCCCCTGGACTGTCTAAACACATCTGATCACGGCTGCCATGGCGGAACTAAGGACTTCATCAACGTGCGGTTAAGCCGTACTTTAAGCCGACCCGGGGAGACGGGACAGCGGTGTTTGAACAACGTCGTTACCTCTCTCGCTAATGTCAGCTTTCTTTGCTTAGTGGCAAATACGATAAGTTTAGAGCGCGTTGGCAGACGGCTATCGCACGCCCCGCAACGGCCACTGATCACACAAACAGATCATGGCAGCTGAGGAATCGATGTTTGTTTTCGACGGTCATCGACCCTTCCCATACATAATATAGCCGGAGAATCGTGGAGTTTATTGTGCACGACATTCATCTCTTCTTCACGACTGGGCCAAAAAGCTAGACTGAAGAGCCGTTGTGGAACACCTGAGAACTCGATCTTTTTCTGACTTTGTTTAATTTATTGATGATAGCCTGGCCTACATGATTTTCACCTGCGTTTGCAGTCAATACGTCATTTAGACCAGGTCAGGTCGGCCATTGCCCTAAATACGTTGTGGGTCAAGTGGGCCAAGTGCAATTTATTGTGACCTGTTCTCTCTCTCTCTCTTCTCCGCGGTGGGTACCACGGATGCAGAAATTAAGCACTCCCTTGTATGCTGGGAAACTGAGAAGAATCAAAGGTCTTCGTGTTTGAACCTGGAGTAACCTAGAGTTATAGCTTTTCATGCCTCGCCTACTGCCAGGAATTCTGTCTTTCTACATTCTGCATTCCCGGGTCATGTTCGTCTTCATTTCTTCTTCATCACGCGACATAAAGTGACGCGCGATACTAATAAATGCATTTCTAATCCGCCGAAACCCTCTACTACCGTACATGTGTGTTGCTCAAAGCGCTATACATGAAACATTACACACGAACTAGTTTAATAATGCATTACGTATCTCACTCTATCCCTCCCCCTCCCCTGCATCCACACACGCGCACACAGACACAGACACGCAGACACAGACACACAGACACACAGACAAACCACGAGCAGCCAGGCACACACAGCACGGCACGCACGCACGCAAACCACACACACACACGCACGCAAGGCACGCACGCACGCACGCACGCACGACACACACACACACACACACACACACCACACACACACACACCGCACCAGCACAGACCAGCACGCACGCACGCACGCACGCACGCACGCACGCACACACGACACGACACACACACACACACACCATGTAAGCATGATGTCACCATTGACTCAGACTGACTTTTGACGATTGGTTTATGAATTGTAGCATGTTTTACCCACGTATGAGATTGTAGTGGGCTGGGCGTTAAGCATAAAGAATCGCTGTCTCTTTCTCTCTCTCCATCTCCCTCTCTCTCCCACCACCCTGTCTCTTTTTCTCTTTCTCTCCCCTCCCCCGTCTCAATCTCTCCCCTCGCCCGTCTCAACCTCTCCCCTCCCCCGTCTCAATCTCTCCCCTTCCCCGTCTCAATCTCTCCCCTCCCCCGTCTCAATCTCTCCCCTCCCCCGTCTCATCTCTCCCCTCCCCCGTCTCAATCCCCTCTGCCCCTCCCCCGTCTCAATCTCTCCCCTCCTCCGTCTTCCCTCCCCTCCTCCCTCCCCCGTCTCAGTTCTCCCTCCGTCTCACTCCCCCGTCTCACTCCCCCCCCCCCCCCCAAGTTCTCTCCCCTCCCGTCTCATCTCTCCCCTCCCCCGTCTCAACTCTCTCCCCTCCCCCGTCTCAATCTCTCCCCTCCCCCGTCTCAATCTCTCCCCTCCCGTCTCAGTCTCTACCTCCCGTCTCATTCCCTCCCCTCCCGTCTCAGTCTCTCCCCTCCCCCGTCTCATCTCTCCCCTCGCCTCCTCCCTCCGTTCTCCCTCCCACAGTCTCTCCCCTCCCCCGTCTCAATCTCTCCCTCCCCCGTCTCAATCTCCCCCTCCCCTCCCCCTGCTCTCCCAATCTCCTCCCCCCCTCCCCCCCCCGTCTGTCAACTCTCCCCTCCCCCGTCTCAGTCTCTCCCCCGTCTCATCTCCCTCTCTCTGCCTCCTTTCTCAAACGTCCATCTTTGCCCTTACATTTGTTCAACTCATGATCACGTGCAATCTTCCTCGGCTGCTTGTCTCATCTCCGTTGCCATTTGTGCTTGTCGCAGGTCCATCTGCTTTACTTGTGTTCAAAGAACTGTGTGTGTGTGTGTGTGTGTGTGGTGTGTGTGTGTGTGTGTGTGTGTGTGTGGTGTGTGTGTGTGGTGGGTGGGGTGGAGAGAGAGAGAGAGAGAGAGAGAGAGAGAGAGGAGAGAGAGAGAGAGAGAGAGAGGAGAGAGAGAGAGAGAAAAAAAGAAGAAAGAACACACACACACACACACAACCACACACACACACACACACACCACACCACACACACACACACACACCACACAACACACACAACACACCCACACAACGAACAACCAAACAACAAAATGCAAAAGGAAACAACTAACTGTACTTTGGATGCCGACGCATCACGACGTCTTTGTGCCGATACCAGTGACTATCAGACGGTGGGGATGAGCATGTCACTGAGAATCGTGCAGCGTTGGTAAAAAAAAGGAACATTGTTCGAGTCCGCTGACGCAAGACCAGTAATCTCTCCCAAACGGGTCATGTCGGTCGATGATACCCACAGGCACAATACACTCGTACCTACTTGTACAGTACCTACAAAGCCTGCGATATGCCTGAGGCGGACCCACAGTCCTCTTTGGACACAGTCTCTATTCGGGTTCACCGACATCGGTCTGATTTCAGCACGTGAACGCAAAGGGAAGGGCCCTGATTGACACTGGAATGAAAAGTATCATATTTCTCATTCGTGTGCAGAAAAGGCATTCAGTGTAGGCACTAAGCATATGTGTTGCCAGTTCTGAAGAGACCCATTGCAGTTAAGTTGGTGAGGTCGGAGGAAGTGACGAGAGAGAGAGAGAGAGAGAGAGAGAGAGAGAGAGAGAGAGGAGGAGAGAGAGGGAGGAGGAGGAGAGAAGAGAGAGAGAGAGAGAGAGAGAGGAGAGAGAGAGAGAGAGGAGAGAGAGAGAGAGGAGGAGGGGAGGGAGAGAGAGGAGAAGAGAGAGAGGAGAGGAGAGAGAGAGAGAGGGGAGAAGAGAGAGAAGAAGAGAGAGAGAGAGAGAAAGAGAGAGAGAGAGAGGGAGAGAGAGAGAGAGGAGAGAGAGAACACACACACACACCACCACGCACGCACGCACCACGCACGCACGCACGCACGCACGCACGCACGCACGCACACACACACACACACACACACACACACACACACACACACACAGACAGAGAGATTTATGAACATGCAAAGATATATTTTCATACAAATCGTATTTGGTCATATCCCATTCAAGGCCGTGAATTGCATTATAAAGTATAATGTGCATTTCTTTCCCCTTGACAGTGGCGCATCAAAGGGAGATCAGGCTGTTGCAGAGAGTGGTTATTGTCCAGCATTATCCCCCCTTCCCATTATATTCATAAGCCTTCGCTCTCCTCGTGTGTCAGATTTGCGCCACTACCTTCCTATTTTACAGTCACACCCTCCCTTCCACCATCTCCCGCCCAGTATACTTTTTTTTCTTTCTTCTTCAGAGCGTTTTCCAGCTTGGAATCGGTAACGCCCTTGCACTGTGAAGAGCTGTTAAAAAAAAAAAAAAAAAAAAAAAAAAATCAATAAAGGATTGCAATACAAATAGGTTACAATTGCAGACTAGAGTGATTTTTATTCGATCTTTTGTCACCAAACGGAATAACATTAGTGTCTCGTCAGCTCGCTTCACGGGATCTGTAAACGGACGCACACTATCAGACAGGTGATCGGAAATGTTCAATAACATTGTTAGCTGTGCCTGCGGCGTTGGCTGAACAGTGGGCTATGTTTTTGGGGGGCGCTGTGGCGGAGATTGATGACGAAAAGTTTATTCGTTTTGGCGAAATGGTCTCAACCCCTAGCTTGACAATGGAGGTGGAATCAGTCACCAATGCCCTCCGCTGGATTGCCTCAAGAAGTGACAGTCAGACCACACAGTCATGTCTGATGTCCGAGTTTGAGGCATGCGGATTTCGTGTCTGATGTCCGACTCTGAGGCTTGCGGATTTTGTGTCTGATGTCAGACTCTGAGGCCTGCATGTTGTGTCTGATGTCAGACTCTGAGGCTTGCTGCTGTTGTGTCTGATGTCAGACTCTGAGGCCTGCTGATGTTGTGTCTGATGTCAGACTCTGAGGCCTGCTGATGTTGTGTCTGATGTCAGACTCTGAGGCCTGCTGATGTTGTGTCTGATGTCAGACTCTGAGGCCTGCTGATGTTGTGTCTGATGTCAGACTTTGAGGCGTGATGTTGTGTCTGATGTCAGACTGAGGCTTGCTGATGTTGTGTCTGATGTCAGACTCTGGGGCCTGCTGGTGTGTCTGATGTCAGACTCTCAGGCCTGCTGGTGTTGTGTCTGATGTCAGTCAGACTTTGAGGCCTGATGTTGTGTCTGATGTCAAACTTTGAGGCGTGATGTTGTGTCTGATGTCAGACTCTGAGGCCTGCTGATGTTGTGTCTGATGTCAGACTCTGAAGCCTGATGTTGTGTCTTATGTCAGACTTTGAGGCGTGATGTTGTGTCTGATGTAAGACTCTGAGGTCTGCTGATGTTGTGTCTGATGTCAGACTCTGAAGCCTGATGTTGTGTCTGATGTCAGACTCTGAGGCCTGCTGATAGGCCTTTTAATTATTATTTTTATAGAATCAATATACTCGGGAGTTGATTATCGTTCGAAAGACGTCACACACTAAAGACATGAGTCGCTTACGGTAATCCTCACCTGGCATACGTGTGAATACAAGGTACGTAACTCCACCAGAGGCACACACACACACACACACACACACACACACACACACACACACACACACACACACACACACACACACACACACACACACACCACACACACACACACACACACACACACACACACACACACACACACACATACTCACTCACTCACAGAGACAGACAGACCGACAGAACACACACACACACACACACACACACACACACACACACACACACACACACACACACACACACACACACACACACACACACACACACAAACACACACTTTCTATATCTCTCTGTCTCTCTGTCTGTCTGGCTGTCTGTCTGTCTCTGTCTTAAATCTGCATATTTCATTGTTTCCACACGTTATTCCTTCGAGGGGCTGCGACCTGCGCTTGGGCCGTGTAACGTGTAACGTGTAACGGCCTCTGTACTCTGCGCTAAACAGATTGGTCGGCACAGCGTCCGTACCGCTTGGGCCGTGTAACGGCCTCTGTACTTTGCGCTAAACAGACTGGTCGGCACAGCGTCCGTACCGCTTGGGCCGTGTAACGACCTCTGTACTTTGCGCTAAACAGACTGGTCGGCACAGCGTCCGTACCGCTTGGGCCGTGTAACGGCCTCTGTACTCTGCGCTAAACAGACTGGTCGGCACAGCGTCCGTACCGCTTGGGCCGTGTAACGGCCTCTGTACTTTGCGCTAAACAGACTGGTCGGCACAGCGTCCGTACCGTTCACTTCACAGGCGTCGGCAAGCGCAGTATCCTTAACGTTCATCGGGCAGATGGGTAATTAAACACATTACCCCTTTCACTGGACAGATGGATAATTAAGCACATTACCCCTTTCACAGGGCAGATGGATAATTAAGCACATTACCTCTATCTCTCACCACAGGCCGGTGCATAGTCATTATCTCAGTATTTCATAATGGATTGATTTTTCTTCTCGATCGCCGCTACGCTGAAAGTCCAGTCTGCAAAATGAATGTGGCATAACGGATTGATATTTAAGCTGAATGTTTTCGTTTCTCTGCACAGATTGATAAGCATCCCTATTTTTGACTTGACAGAGTGATATTACTAAAAAGCGCGTTATTCTCTGTCTGTCTGTCTCTGTCTGTCTGTCTGTCTCTCTCTGTGAGTGAGTGAATGAGTGAGTGAGTGTGTGTGTGTGTGTGTGTGTGTGTGTGTGTGTGTGTGTGTGTGTGTGTGTGTTGTGTGTGTGTGTCTGTGTGTGTGTGTGTGTGTGTGTGTGTCGCGTGTGTGTGTGTGTTGTGTGTGTGTGTGTGTGTGTGTGGTGTTGTTGCTGTTGTGGTGGTGGTATGTGTGTGTGTGTGTGTGTGTGTGTAGTGTGTGTGTGTGTGTGTGTGTGTGTGTGTGTGTGTGTGTGTGTGTGTGTGTGTGTTGTGTGTGTGTGTAGTGTGGTGTGTGTGTGTGTGTGTGTGTGTGTGTGTGTGTGTGTGTGTGTGTGTCTCTCTCTCTCTCTCTCTCTCTCTCTCTCTCTCTCTCTCGCTCTCTATCTCCCTCTGTCTTTTTCTTTCTATCTCTCTCTCCCTTTAACCACTGAAGCGCCACAGCCTATGGGCGCCAGATGATTTGCCAACAGCAGCGTTAAAAGCCTGCAAAACTTTGAAAGCGATGGGCCGTTTCGAGAGGAGTATGAAAGCAGTGTGTGATAGAAATTTTTTTTTAGGCGGTTGAGGAGCAGGTGTACAGGAGGTGTTGTTGACTTTCCCCCCCTCCCACCCTGCTCTTCCACTGCCCCTTGCTCTTCCAGTGCCTCTTGCCCCTAGCCCTTCCACTGCCCCCTGCCCTTCCACTGCCCCCTGCTCTTCCACTGCCCCCTGCTCTTCCATTGCCCCCTGATCTTCCACTGCCCCCTGCTCTTCCATTGCCCCTTGCTCTTCCAGTGCCCCCGCTCTTCCAGTGCCCCTTGCTCTTCCAGTGCCCCTTGCTCTTCCACTGCCCCTTACTCTTCCAGTGCTCCTTACCCTTCCAGTGCCCCTTGCTCTTCCATTGCCCCTCGCTCTTCCATTGCTCCTTGCCCTTCCACTGCCCCTTGCCCTTCCACTGCCCCTTGCTCTTCCACTGCCTCTTGCTCTTCCATTGCTCCTTGCCCTTCCACTGCCCCTTGCTCTTCCACTGCCCCCTGCTCTTCCACTGACCCATGTTCTTCCACTGCCCCTTCCCATTTGTTTGCAGAGCTGCTTTTTTCTGGAACTGATGGGACCAGAATGCGGACCGCCTCCCTCCCTCCCGTCCTCCACTCTTCGTCCATTCTTCCACCTCCATCACCCCCCCCACCCCCCCGTCCACCCCTCACGCTATCTGTCTGTGGCTCACCTGCCTACCTGCCGATCTGCTTTGCTACCTATCCAACTGCATGTCTATTTGCCCACCTGCCTGGCTACCTGTCCAACTACCTGTCTGCATGGCCACCTGTACGCTTGTCTCTCGTCATACTTTGTTAGTCTGCCTACCTATCTTCATACACTGTTAACGTGCCAACCTGTCTTCATACACTGTTAACCTCCTGTCTTCATACACCGTTAATCTCATGTCTTCACAGACTGTTAACCTGCCTACCTGTCCTCATGCACTGTTAACCTCCCGTCTTAATACACTGTTAACACCGTTAACCTCCTGTCTTCATACACTGTTAACCTCCCGTCTTAATACACTGTTAACACCGTTAACCTCCTGTCTTCATACACTGTTAACCTCCTGTTTTCATACACTGTTAACCTGCCTACCTGTCTTCATACACTGTTAACCTCCTGTTTTCATACAC
>JABMCL010000740.1:220000-225000 GCA_018857735.1 Alviniconcha marisindica
GTAAGCTGCAGCGGATTCAAACTTTGGCTCAAAACGCATTCCTCCCTCCGTTTTACTTTGAAGTCTTTTTACGCAAGTGACATTAAACTTATCTTATGATTATCAAGAGAACAAATATGTCAGCAAGTTCAAAACAACAAGAGAGAGAGAAAAAGGGAAAAAAAAGGGAGAGAGAAGAGAGAGAGAGAGAGAGAAGAAGAGGAGAGAAGAGGGGAGAGTAGAAGAGAGAGAAGAGTATGATAAGGAGAGAGAAGAGAGAGAGAGAGAGAGAGAGAGAGAGAGAGAGAGAGAGAGAGAGAGAGAAACATGCTTGTAGTCGCAATAAATAATTTGGTGTTTTACGCCCAGTCAACCATTCCGGTCATATCAGGGCGATTGCAGCCCCAGAAACAAACAAAAGACATAAGAGGATAACAAGAACTCTGTTTTAATTGGACAATACAAATGTTGTGTTTTCCAGCTACAGACTTATAATACTAACGATGATATGAGTGAAAACTGAGCTGCTGCAGAGATTTGAAACATTTCTTGTACTGAAAAATAATGTGCACATGTTTTGTGTTGTCCGACTGAAATAGCAAAAATCTGAAACAAGAATGAGTGCTAGCGTTCTAAAACAAGATCCAAACACATGAAAGGTTCAAAAGAACGCTTATTTATTATGACACGGACACACAATCTGCACATTTTCGGGGAAATCCCCTTTGTCAAGCTACAAAACGACACTTAAACAACAGTTAAATGGTTAAAAACGGTGAAAAATGAGATGAGAAGCGGAAATAACTTATCTTTTTGACAAAGGGGATTACCCTGAAAGTTTGCAGATTGTGTGTTCGTGTCCGAATAAATAAGCATCCTGTTGACCCTTTTGTATGTGTGGATCTCGACTGAAATATAATTTATGTTTTGATCGTGTTTCGGAACACGACAGTTACATTTGTTTCAGTTTTTTCTTCTCTCCAAACCTTGGTCCGTTTGCTTGCAAGGTGAGCGTGCGCAGTGTTAAATATTATCTCCATGATCAACTGTCGTAGTTTGCTTGTCTTTGAAATTGTCGTCACGGACCAGGCCTCATCGTCGTAATCATCTTCAGGTCGTCGTCCTCCTTCATCTTTCGTCCTGAAGTGACCGTACGGTTGACAGAAAGATACAGCTCAAGAAATAACTAACCTCTTTCTTCTTAAAAAAAAAAAAAAAAAAAAATCAAAGAAGAATGACTGCTAGCATTCTAAAACAAGTTCCCAACAATAACAAGTTCAACAGAACGCTATTTATTATGTGTGAGCCGGCTTGACCCAGCGGTAAGGCGTTAGGCTGGTAAGCAGAAGGGCCTCGGCTCGATTCCGCTTCGGCTCTCCGGTTTTCTCTTCCAAAAGGTTGTGGTTCGTGGACACTGTCTTGTGACTTTGTCTCTTGCAATTAATGAAACATTAAAATGACTCTCATATCGCTGCCCATCTTAATGCATGAGACATTCTGGAGGTGACAATGTAGCCGTAGGTATATAATCTGCCTTTTCTGCGCCTCTCCCAGTCCCGAATAAGCCTTATGGTTTCTGTGGACGTTAAGCACCATGTTTACTTACTATTTATTATGACAAAACACACACAGAAAATTTGTTTCATAAATAGCATTCTTTTTGTTTGGATCTCCTTCTTCTTGATATAAACATTTTTTTATTTATTTTTTATTTCAAGAAAACACACCAATAGACACCAGCAGAAGGCAGTTTCTTGGAGCGTCAAACAAATAACGTATACATGTACTAGAGTTTCTTTGAGCGTCAAACAAATAACGTATACATGTACTAGAGTTTCTTGGAGCGTCAAACAAATAACGTATACATGTACTAGAGTTTCTTGGAGCGTCAAACAAATAACGTATACATGTACTAGAGTTTCTTGGAGCGTCAAACAAATAACGTATACATGTACTAGAGTTTCTTGGAGCGTCAAACAAATAACGTATACATGCACAACAGACTCTTAAAACTGCCAAAGTAGAAACAAGTGCGCAGGTGGAGGCTACTTGATATTTTATAGACACAGGATGCAGTGAAACAGAAGCTGATTAAGCGCAGGGAGAAGACTCTTAAAACTGCCAAAGTAGAAACAAGTGCGCAGGTGGAGGCTACTTGATATTTTATAGACACAGGATGCAGTGAAACAGAAGCTGATTAAGCGCAGGGAGAAGTGATGGGAAACATTGCAACACAACATCAACAACGACTCGCACCTCGCGCTCACTGGAACACCTGCCTGCTCTGTTGTTTACAGTTTTAGGTTGACTGTAAGTGACTTCTGACGGACGGAGTCTGTACTCTCGAATTTCAACAGGAGTTCTTTCTCGCCCCCTCCCCTCCCCTCTCCTCCCCCTCCCATTTGTTTGTCGTCTGTACTTCTGCACTTCCCCCAGTTGATAGCAACCTCGATACGATTCTTCTGTCGTTTACAACGTTTTCCTTCAGAGTGTGTTTACATGTGTGAGCTGGTGAGTGAGTGCACGAAAGCGCGCGCGTTTATGTATATGTGTCAGAGAGAGAAGAGACGAGGAGAGAGAGAGAGAGAGAAGAGAGGAGAGAGAGAGAGAGAGAGAGAGAGAGAGTGCAGATAATGAAAGGTATTGTGGGTGTTGTGTGTGTGTGTGTGGGTGTGGTGTGTGTGGGTGGGGGGTGTGGTGTGGTGGGGGGGTGTGCTGTGGTGGGGGGTGGTGGGGGGTGCGTGCGTGCGTGCGTGGGTTATATATACACGTATATAAAACACGCGTGTGTGTGTGTGTGTGTGTGTTGTGTGTGTGTGTGTGTGTGTGTGTGTGTGTGTGTTGTGTGTGCGTGGTCGTGGTCGTGTGGTGCGCGCGCGCGTGCGTGCGTGCGTACGTACGCGTGTATATAAACGTGTGTGTCAGTGTGTGTGTGTGTGTGCGTGCGTGCGTGCGTGCGTGCGCGTGTATATAAACACGTGTATATAAACACGTGTATAAAATTTGCGTGTGTGTGTGTGTGTGTGTGTGTGTGTGTGTGTGTGTGTGTGTGTGTGTGTGTGTGTGTGTGTGTGTGTGTGTGTGTGTTTGTGCGTGAATGTGTGCGCTTCTCCACAGGTCAGCGAGGACCTTTGGTGCACCATGATCATTATAAGCTTGGTCACATTCAGCAAGTATTGTAGTGAAAGTCGAGGTGGACGTCCCTAATAAACCTACGGTTTCCGTGGACGTAAAGCAACACTTCAACAAGCAAGTATTGTGCTTTTCTGTGCCGGCGCTCTCATGTTCTGCCACCGCCGACCAGTGCTTGTGGACTATCCAACCATAAAAAAACATCATCACTTACGACCGGTCTCAAAGCGTGAGTCGGTTTGGCCTATCGGTAAGGCGTTAGTTAGGCTGGTAAGCAGAAGGACCTCGGTTCGATTCCTCTTCGGCTCTCCTTTCTCTTTAGAAGTTGTAATTTGTGGACACTGTCTTTGTGACTTTTACCCACACAGTTAGTGAAACTTTAAAACGGCTCTCATCGCTGCCTGTCTCAATGCAGGAGTCACTGTGGTGGTGACAGTGTAGCCTTAGGTACAGTGTCCCTCTTTACTCACCTTCCGGAATTTCTGTCCCCGCCAGTACTTTTTACGGAGACAACTGGGCGTTAAACAAGTTGAACCTAACGGGTCTCGACAAACACGCACTCGTGATCGACAAACAGAAATCCGAGTGGAAGTATGAACTGTATTTTCTTATTCGTCGTCGTCCTCCTCTTTACCATAATCATCGTCGTCCTCCTCTTTACTATAATCATCGTCATCGTCGTCCTCCTCTTTACTATTATCGTCGTCGTCCTCCTCTTTACTATAATCGTCGTCGTCCTCCTCTTTACCATAATCATCGTCGTTGTCCTCTTTACCATAATCATCGTCGTCGTCCTCCTCCTCTTTACCATAATCATCGTCTTCGTTCTCATCTTTACCATAATCATCATCGTCGTCCTCCTCCTCTTTACCATAATCATCGTCGTCGTCCTCCTCCTCTTTACCATAATCATTGTCTTCGTCCTCATCGCCATCACCATCGACAATGTCATCGTCTTCATCATCGTCATCACCATCATAATCATTGTCATAATCACAATTATCATCTTCATCGTCGGCGTCATCATCATCAGCGTAGTCGTCGTTGACGTCTTTGCTGCAGTTGCTGTCGAATCTAACGCTCCTCGTCTCTTGTCATTGGTCCGTCACATGCTGCTTGACGGTTATTCTGTCTGTCCTTTCGCATCCCGCCCAAATCCGCCACGGAAGGGAGACAATTCCATTGCTTTGGGGTACAGTAAGAGAAAAAGCGTTGGCCGAAACTTGCTCGTCAGGTCAGCTCTGACTGAACGTCCGACAACCCCAACCAGTGAAAGTCTTTGCCGCTGGACGTTGTTCAAACCCTGGCTAAGGTGGTCACAAAGGGTGAAAGTCTCTGAGAGGCTTATCAGCAGCTCCATCAGGTTGCTCAATCCTGTCCCCACCGCGACTGAACCCAACAGCTACGCCCAGCCAGCATGAGAGTCTGAGGGGCCGTTGTGTTTGGACGTTGTTGTTGTCGTCGTCCTTGGGTGGTGTTATTGCCGTGGATGTTGTTCCCATCGGCGCTTCTCCTTCTTGAACTTTTCACCCTCCTCCAATTCGCACCCACCCGACAATTTTCTCTACCTACCCGGGCATACCTGGCTTTTCAGATTTCTCGGAAGCTTTTGATGCCGTAGTTGCTGGGAGCTTTGAGAAGTAGTTTGGGTGAGCGTGTATAGCACCAGTTTAATGGTCCTGGCGGGTGTTTAGCGCGCCGTGGGCCCAGTGGGTCTCGGTCGTTACCGCCCAGCCCGCACGACGGTCCTCGCATCGGCGCCCCGCACACACAACTTCTTCATAGCTCTCGCCACAGAAAGGGGTCGTTAGAATAGAAACGGAGTCCGCTAACCGCTGTCTGTACCGGGGCCAAGGACCTGAAAGGCGTTTTCTTCAGTAGTGATGAGG
>JABMCL010000740.1:250000-252500 GCA_018857735.1 Alviniconcha marisindica
CCCGCCCAGCTGACCTTGACAGCAGCCAGAAGGGCGGAGCGCCGCCGGATTAACGGGATTAGTGGATTAACGGATTGACACTAATCCGTTGACGTGAGATTGCGTGTGGCAGCGGCGGGGGCAAGTCAGAAAGTCAGCGGGAGTGGGCAGGACACACAAGGTGCAGGGACCCGGCATTGTGCATACATTAATTAATTAGCCGGACCCGACCCTAATCGTCTTACGCTGGAACACCGTGCCATCGACTGCCCTGTCAACCGGCGTTCTACAACGGCCCCTCTTACCTAGGTAGGCCCAACTTTCGTCAGGGGTCAGCTGAAAACACTGTGTTACAGCACCCCTCTTACCTAGGTAGGCCCAGCTTTCGTCAGGTGTCAGCTGACAACACGGTGTTACAGCACCCCTCTTACTTAGGTAGGCCCAGCTTTCGTCAGGTGTCAGCTGAAAACACTGTGTTACAGCACCCCTCTTACCTAGGTAAGCCCAGCTTTCGTCAGGTGTCAGCTGAAAACACGGTATTACTGCACCCCTCTTACCTAGGTAAGCCCAGCTTTCGTCAGGTGTCAGCTGTAAACACTCCCACCTCCACCTTTCCTCATGTATCAGCTGTAAACACTCCTACCTCCACCTTTCCTAAACACTCCTACCTCCACCTTCCCTCATGTGTCAGCTGTAAACACTCCTACCTCCACCTTTCCTCATGTATCAGCTGTAAACACTCCTACCTCCACCTTTCCTCATGTGTCAGCTGTAAACACTCCTACCTCCACCTTTCCTCATGTGTCAGCTGAAAACACTCCTACCTCCACCTTCCTCATGTTCAGCTGTAAACACTCCTACCTCCACCTTTCCTCATGTGTCAGCTGTAAACACTCCTACCTCCACCTTTCCTCATGTATCAGCTGAAAACACTCCTACCTCCACCTTTCCACATGTGTCAGCTGTAAACACTCCTACCTCCACCTTTCCTCATGTGTCAGCTGTAAACACTCCCACCTCCACCTTTCCTCATGTGTCAGCTGTAAACACTCCCACCTCCACCTTTCCTCATGTGTCAGCTGTAAACACTCCTACCTCCACCTTTCCTCATGTGTCAGCTGTAAACACTCCTACCTCCACCTTTCCTCATGTGTCAGCTGTAAACACTCCCACCTCCACCTTTCCTCATGTGTCAGCTGTAAACACTCCTACCTCCACCTTTCCTCATGTATCAGCTGTAAACACTCCTACCTCCACCTTTCCTCATGTGTCAGCTGTAAACACTGTATTGCAGCACCCCTCCTACCTCCACCTTTCCTCATGCGTTTAATAAATTATTTATATTTACGAAGTACGAATAAACTTATTATTTATCGTCTCTTAAGTTACACTCGCCCAAACATATTTACTTGTGTGTTTCCATGCTTGTTTTATGTTAAGTTTATGTTTACGAAGTGCCGGTAAACCTCGTCAGTTTAAACACAGGGACGGCACTTTTGGCGCCAGTGACCACAGCGGAAAAGCCCAGGCAGTGGTCGTGAGGACGGCTGTAGACGTGACAGTGCGTGACTGAGACTAGGCCGGACTTACGGCCATTATTCTCTCCCCGGCCGCGGCCAGCCAGCCGGCAAGCCAACGCTAACCCCAGGCGTGGATTATACGATTTTCCACCGCTACCTACCGAGGATTATGGCAGCACTAATACGGCAATCTACCCGCCACTCTGATACCCCGCTGACAAGGACGCACGTTCATCAGTGCCAGCGGTACAGAAAACGGCTCGATAATGACGACATTTTATATATCAACGTCAGCGGTACAGAAAACGTCACGCGTTGCTGCTCGATAATGACGACATTTTAGTTTTTACATATCAACGTCAGCGGTACAGAACTCGTCACGTGGTAGTTGCGGCTCGATAATGACAACATTTTAGTTTTTACATATCAACGTCAGCGGTACAGAAAACGTCACGCATTGCTGCTCGATAATGACGACATTTTAGTTTTTACATATCAACGTCAGCGGTACAGAAAACGTCACGTATTGCGGCTCGATAATGACGACATTTTAGTTTTTACATATATATCAACGTCAGCGGTACAGAAAACGTCACGTGTTGCGGCTCGATAATGACGACATTTTAGTTTTTACATATATATCAACGTCAGCGGTACAGAAAACGTCACGTGTTGCGGCTCGATAATGACGACATTTTAGTTTTTACATATCAACGTCAGCGGTACAGAAAACGTCACGTGTTGCGGCTCGATAATGACGACATTTTAGTTTTTACATATCAACGTCAGCGGTACAGAAAACGTCACGTGTTGCGGCTCGATAATGACGACATTTTAGTTTTTACATATCAACGTCAGCGGTACAGAAAACGTCACGTGTTGCGGCTCGATAATGACAACATTTTAGTTTTTACATATCAACGTCAGCGGTACAGAAAACGTCACGTGTTGCGGCTCGATAATGACGACATTTTAGTTTTTACATATATATCAACGTCAGC
>JABMCL010000740.1:257500-265000 GCA_018857735.1 Alviniconcha marisindica
GTTTAGGCCAGTTCAGTCAAATCTTTCAACTAGTCCTTTGCTACGTTTTATACTCAGGAATAAAATTTAAATTTATGTTTTACATACATATTTCAAGCTTTCACAAAAAAAAAAAAAAATTAAGGAGAGAAGAGAGAGAGAGAGAGAGAGAAGGCAGAAGAAGAAAGAAGAGATGAAAGGAGAAAAAGAGAGGAAAAAGAGAGAGAGACGAGGAGGGGGGGGGAAAAAAAAAACAAAAATCTCAAGGCCATCCCGGACCCGCCAGTGACTGCCATAGAAAATGGACAAGTTGAGATGAAGACAGGAGGATTCGTAGTGCCTGGGAGGGACTGTGGATGGATCCTTGATGTCCCGACTGACTGTCCGATCGATGGGGGTTTTAGCAGGGCGGCATGGACACGGTGGGGAAGGTAATTGCATTACGGAGTGACGGCGGCTTGATGTCAGGCGCCATTTCCCCAGAACTGACCTTGAACTTTTTACACCAGGAAAAAATGCGCTGTTGGAATGGCCCGATGTCATTATTATCTGACAATGCGCTCACGGCCAAGTCTGCTCTTTTAGCTTGTCCTTAAAAAAAAAAAAAAAAAGGAAAGAAAGAATCAAAACGAACGAACTTCGTTGCTGTGATAGTTTTGAAATAATTATTACTACCCGGTAATAGCTGTTCGTCTATCATATAGAAGAAGAAGGAGGAGAAGGAGAAGAAGAGAGAGAGAGAGAAGAAGAAGAAGAAGGAGAGAGAGAGAGAGAGAGAGAGAGAGAGAGAGAGAGAGAGAGAGAGAGAGAGAGAGAGAGAGAGAGAGAGAGAGAGAGAGAGAGAGAGAGAGAGACTTGATGCACTCTCGTAAACAAGTAATACAAAATCCTTCTAAAGTTAAACCTGCACCGTGGAACGGGCGTTAGACTGAAAATCAACAGAAGTGTGAGTCACAGTCAAAATTCGCTCGATCGATCCCGAAAGCAAGGTGCCTAAACAGAGCTCCACAATCGCCTAGCACAAACAGAGCCTCTGTACACAGACCACGGTCAAGAGAAATGCTAATGGAAGGTCAGGGTCATCTTGTTGTCTTCAGAATTTGTAATTTTCTGTGCTAATAACCCCTCAGCTTATTCTGGAATCCCATTCACGGGTGTTTTACGGGAGCGACTGTCAGCAAAAGCCGACTCACGAAGCTCCATGAATTTTGTATGGTGGAGAAATAGTTCTGGAAGGCTACTGTCGAATTGAATTACAGTCTGAACAGCAAGGTCTCCAAAAAACAATAAATTATGTAGCCTACACAGTTTGGAAACAAATGTCTTTGTTGGTAGCTACGAACAGAAAGAGTTCTTATTGTTGTTGTGTGGTTTTGGGGGTTTGGGGGTGTTGTTTGTGTGGGTTGTGGTGTGTGGTGTGTTTTGTATGTGGTATATGTGTGTGATATGGGTATGTGTGATGTGTGTTGTGTGTTGTGTTGTTGTGTTTTGTGTTGTGTGTGTGTGTGTGTTGTGTGTGTGTGTGTGGTGTAAAATGTGGTGTGTGTGTGTTTTTGGTTTTGTGGTGTTGTGTGTGGTGTTGTGTGTGTGTTTGTGTGTGTGTTGTGGTGTGGGGTGTTGTGTGTGTTGTGTTGGGGTGTGTGTGTGTGTGTGTGTGTGTGTGTGTGTGTAAAAGGGAAGCATCTTGAAAGTGCCGCACACGAGAGGAGGCGATCCATTGAGGTTTGAGACCCGTGACCGGAAGTGTGCAGAAGCCGTACTCTGTTTGCCAGTCGTGACCTTGCCCTTGGCTGCTGGCGGTAGTAGCGTTAGTGGCGCGTTTGGCAGCAGCGTCTTGTGTGCCCGATAGCTCACCTGTGTGGCCAGGCCGAGTGCGGGACTGGGAGTAAACACGGCTGATGTCACGGCGGCCAAAGCATGGCGACCACACAGCACATTCTGCACCAGAGCGATCGGCAGGCCGCCTCCACAGGCTGGGCTTTGCTGTCGTCGTCCTCTTGTCGTCCCGTTGTCGTCCTCTGACAATCGTCACCTTGTCCTGACGTCTTGCACAGTTCATCAACTTGTCGTCTCTGCCACGTCGCCGTCATCTTGTCAATGTGTTTCCTGCCTCTCCATGGTTTGTAATTATGCCAGCAACTCGGCCCACCAACAAACTGACAAAAGGAGAGGGAAAGAAAAAAAAAGGAAAAAAAAAAGGAGGAAAAAAGGGTCGAAACAAGATTGGCTTTTTGGTGTGCGTGCGTGCGTGCGTTACGTGCGTGCGCGCGTGTGTGTGTGAGTGTGTTTCTTTTCTCGAGAAACTAAACGTGTAATGCGCAAGATGCTCAACGGAAATGCACCCCTGCCTATTCGGATGGAATCAACAAGGAACCGAAATTGCTTTAGTGTTTTGCTTTTATCTTAACGTTCCTGAACAAATCTCATCATGTTAATTTTTTTTATTTAAGTTTGAGTTAAATGTTGCTTTATGTCCACAGAAATAATAAGGCGAATTAGGGACGGGGAGCACACAGACAGACAGACAGTCAGACAAACAGACAGACAGACGGGACAGACAGACAGCACCACGCACCACGCAGCACGCACACATACAACCAACACACCCCAACACCCCACTGACACATTTTTGCACGCACACGCACGCCCCCCACCACCACGCAGCGCGCGCGCGGCCGCCACCACACACACACCACACACACACACACAACCCCATCACACTCCCACCACCAACCACCACACACACACACACCACCCGACACCACACACACACACACACCACACACAAAACACACACACACCACCCCAACACACACACACACACACCCCACACACACACACACACACAAACACACCACGTACATACGTACGTTTACTTGAGGCAGGCTGGAAACAGTTGGAAGTGTTAGGGCGTTAAGTGTAAGAGACAGAGAAAAAGGTGAGTGTTGAGCTGTGACTTGAAGGAATACAGTGTCTTAGAAAGTCTCACAGAGAAAGGGAGAGTGTTCCAGACGGAGAGATCAACAAAAGAAAAGGCGCGCTGTCCTTGACTGAATTTGCGTCTGTTTGGAACACGAAATATGCGAATATTAGTAGAGGAGCGGATGTACAGTTGAAGGAGGTCAGACAGGTATGGAGGAGCAGTGCGTGTGAACACGCTGTAGCAGATTGTAGCAATCTTGTATTCTATTCTGCGTTCTACTGGCAACCAGTGCAAAACGACAAGAAAGGGGGTAACATGTTCACGATTGGGAGCCTTGCATTACAAGACGAGCAGCACAGTTCATCACACGCTGAATTTTGCTTACTAGTTTACAATAAAGATTGTGTGTGTGTGTTGTGTGTGTGTGTTGGTGGTGTGTGTGTTGTGTGTGTGTGTGTGTGTGTTGGTGTGTGGTGTGTTTTGTGTGGGGTGTGTGTGTGTGGGGTGTGTGTGGTGTGTTGTGTGTTTTGTGTGTGTGTGTGTGTGTGTGTGGGGTTTGAGGGGGGTGTGTGGTGTGTGGTGTGTGTGTGTGTGGTGTTGGCTGTTGTGTGTGTTGGGGGGTGTGTGTGTGTGGTGTGTGGTGTGTGGGAGAGAGTGTGTGTGTGTGTGTGTGTGTGTGGGGTGTGTGTGTGTGTGTGTGGTGTGTTGTGGGGGTGTGGGGCTTGCCCGGGTGGGTGTTGGGGGGGGCGGGGCGGGTGGGGGGGGGGGGGGAGGGGAGGGGTGCGTGCGCGTGCGTGTAGGCCAGGTCTGTATCAGGCAGTGCACATTCATGCTCCCGTTCAATGGGCAATGGGCAACATCTTTCAGGGCTGACGTGTCTGTGTATTCACCCGCTCTGAATCTTTCTTTTCTCTCAGTCCCGTCGTCTGTATCAACTTCACTGCTCTCGCGCCGCCCGCCCTGTCTCCTGCCACACTCAACACTCATTCAGCATCGCCACTCCGCCACAAGAGGTCCACGTGAACAAACGTCAGATCGTTGGAAGGCTACCCACAGAAGGAGGCACCGCAATGCTACCGAGTCATTTGGGGAATTTTTGAAAGATGATTGTTCTGATTCAGTATAAGCGAGATGGCACCTATTAAACACCCGTTTCTTCTTCTTATCGATCGCCGCTACACAGAAAGTCCAGTCTACAAGATGAATGTGGCTGTCTTCTTTAGTTCCTCCTTGCTGACGTAGA
Source organism: Alviniconcha marisindica (assembly GCA_018857735.1). Lineage (NCBI taxonomy): Eukaryota > Metazoa > Mollusca > Gastropoda > Provannidae > Alviniconcha > Alviniconcha marisindica. The sequence goes on from JABMCL010000740.1 coordinate 261,646, forward strand.
GTTGGGTGCCCCCTACTGACGAGTGTAGGGTGCCCCCTACTGACGTAGCGTTGGGTTTCCCCTACTGACGAGTGTTGGGTGCCCCTACTGACGTAGCGTTGGGTTTCCCCTACTGACGAATGTTGGGTGCCCCCTACTGACGTAGAGTTGGGTGCCCCCTACGGACGAGTGTAGGGTGCCCCCTACTGACGTAGCGCTGGGTTTCCCCTACTGACGAGTGTTGGGTGCCCCCTTCTGACGAGTGTTGGGTGTCCCCTACTGACGTAGAGGTAGGTGCCCACTACTGACGCAGCGTTGGGTCTCCCTACTGACATAGAGTTAGGTGTCCGCTATTGACGTAGAGTTGGGTGTCCCCTACTGACGTAGAGTTGGTTGGGTGTCCCCTACTGACGTAGAGTTGGGTGTCCCCTACTGACGTAGAGTTGGGTGTCCCCTACTGACGAGTGCTGGGTGCCCCATAGTGACGAGAGTGTATACCGCCCGCTACCTCCTTCCATCAGTCTAGCGTACTTGGATCCATAGCACGTGACAAACAGAAACCAGTCTGCAGGGATGGAGTAGAACAATTTCGGTCTTGCGGTAAGGCGTTTTGGTCTAGCGGTAAGGCGTTTTGGTCCTGCTGTAAGGCATTTTGGTCTAGCAGTAAGGCGTTCTAGTCTTGCGGTAAGGCGTTTTGGTCTAGCGGTAAGGCGTTTCGGTCTAGCGGTATGGCGTTTTGGTCTAGCAGTAAGGCGTTCTGATCTAGTGGTGAGGCGTTTTGGTCTTGCGGTAAGGCGTTTTGGTCTAGCGGTAGGGCGTTTTGGTCTTGCGGTAAGGCGTTTTGGTCTTGTGGTAAGGCGTTTTGGTCTTGTGGTAAGGCGTTCTGCTGGTAAGCATACAGATCAACGCCGGGTCTCAGTTCGGTAAAACTGTGTTTGGCAGGTACTCGGTCTAGTCACCTGTATTCTGTCATTCAGAGCAGCTACCTGCCTGACGCTGCCACCCACCTGAATATGCAGAACCATTCTGGTGGTGACAGTGTAGCGTCAGAAAGTCGGCCCCCTCTTCTCCCCATCACGTCCTGGTGTCTCGCGCCCGCCAGCACCTGTAGAAAGGGGAGACAACTGGACAAAGCAAACGGTGTGGGAGGAAACAGTCCACAGCAAGCCGCAGCGAAATTCTGCAGGAGCCTGTGGCCAGTACCGGCCCCTGTCTCTCTGCCTGTCCCCACTGGCGGTGGGCCACCGGAATGGCCCTCGCTGGCCACCACGTCAGCAGCATGGGCGTTCGGGGAACAACGCCACCTGTGTCAGCCAGCCCAGTCCCAGCGCCCGGCAGCACGCTGCTGACCACACTCGTGACGGTGGAGCCAAACTCCGACATGGGCTGTGTGTTTGAGGACGGCCAGTCTGTTGTGGTGAACCTGCGCTTCTTGCTGCCCGAGGGCCGAGGGCCGAGGACCGTCGTGGCTGTGATTGGCTGAGTGCTACAGGTCACCGGGGTCAGCGGTGGGGAGAGGGGCGCAGATGTGGACATGAGCCCTTGGCTGAACGGCAGTCTGAGAAGCTTACTGCAGGTGTGGTACAGAGATCCTCAAAAGAGGAGGATGTCCGATTCGGACTTTGGTGAGCCGGTTTGGCCTAGCTGTACGGCGTTAAGCCCGTTCTTAATTGGGCGAATGTTTCTTCGCGAACCTAGTTGGAAGTATTCGGCGAAGCTAGTTGGTTCGTAATTGGGCGAACTTTTCTTCGCGAACCCAGTTGGAAGTATTCGTCGAAGCTATATTCGGGTCCAAAAGCTTCGCTCAACATGTTCTGGGAACATTCGCCCTATTCGACGATCATTGCCTCTGATTGGCTGAGAGCAGAGCTCTCCTGTAATGAAGAAAATAAAAAATAAAATGGATGACGGTGTCGCTAGGTTCTCCACTCGCTTCGGAGGGAATTTGTTTATTTGTTGACTTGTGGGAGGCGCAGCCTTGTCTCGGGGACCCAGAATGAGATGGTAGTTAGTTGAATTACCCTGTGAGGGATGATGAGAGTATATTGACTTGACTTGACTTGACTTTAGCCTACATCTCATTACAAGCCAGTTGAGAACGAAGTAAAGTTTGGACTGTCCGAACCATGTTCGGCGAACTAAAAGTTCAATTAAGAAACGAATCATAGTTCGTCGAACTGTCCGAAGTATGTTCGGCGAACAAGCATTCGCCCAGTTAAGAACGGGCTTTAGGCTGGTAAGCGGAAGGACCTTGGTTCGATACCGCTTCGGCTCTCTTTTCTCTTGTAGTATAGCAAGGACTGGCATTTAAATAGGTCCAAATACACCTAACCCTACTATCCCTGAGTATTAAAGTTTTCGAGTTCGAGTTCAAAACGTTTGTGGTTTATCGGCACTGCCTTGTGGCTTTGTCCATCACTTCCTACTGAAACATTGAAATGGCTCTCATCGCTGTCCATCTTAATGCAGAAGTCATTCCGGTGGTGACAGTGTAGCGATAGGTGTATAATCTACCTCTCCCCCCACCTCCGTACCCCCTCCCCCCTTCTCCCAGTCCCTAATAAGCCTTATGGTTTCTGTGGACGTTAAGCACCATGTTTACTTATTCGGACATCGGAGCTACTAGCTGACGTAATTGAGGGCATGAACCACCGTTACAAATTTGACAGACAGACAGACAGACAGACAGACAGACAGACAGACAGACAGACAGACAGACAGACAGATAGACAGACACAGTCACACAGACAGGCAACCAGAAAAGAAGACATGGAGAAGACAGATAAATGTAATGTCGATTTACATAGCGCACAAAACAACAACAACAAAACTCCAATTGGCCATATTTACAGAATACGCTCACTGCGCTTGAAAAAGAGAAGAGGATGAAGAACAACAACAGCAACAAACAAAAAACACCGGTGGGGAAAAATTAAACAACACTGACTAAAAAAAAAAAAAAAAAAAAGAAGAAGAACCCCCCCCCCCCCCCACCCCTTGGCAGCTGCATCCAGTTACGCCAGTTCCAAATAGCCTAGTGCACGTGCATGTAGTTAGGCAGGCAGACAGGCAGACAGGCTGACAGAAAGACAGAGATCTCTCTCCCCCCCCTCCCCTGTTCTCCCATATCTGAACATTAATCACCACCGTCACTCACCCTTCCCCTAAAAAGAAAAAGAAAGAACTACATAATGATACGTGTGTGAGTGGTGATGCGATCATACCTAAGGTACGACACACGAACTGCGATTTGGGGAGACGGACGTGCCGAGCGTGGGAGGAAGCGAAGGAAGGAGGGGACGTTGGGAGGAAGCGAAGGAAGGAGGGAGACGTTGGGAGGAAGCGAAGGAAGGAGGGACGTTGGGAGGAAGCGAAG
>JABMCL010000740.1:270000-305000 GCA_018857735.1 Alviniconcha marisindica
CTTGTGGCGCTGTCAGTCAGTACAATCTTTACCAATTTGGTGGGAATGTCTACCGGACCGAGTGGCGTGCTTGGCTTACACAAAATGTTTGACCGAATAGCGTAGATTTGGCTGAACCGCTGTACCGGCTTTGAGATTCAGGTTAGGTACTTTGTGTGATGAATTTGGACACGACAATATTCGTGCGGGGTTGGAGTAGTGTAGTGCAGCTTGAGAAAACACTAGGACTTAATGGGTGAGGACCTTTGGGCTGCTCGGTGTTCCACGGAACGTTATAGCCTGGTGCACTGTTTTGAATTTGGTGCAGAATGCGCATACACTCCAACTGTGTTGATTCTTCTCTGTTTCCTTCACCCCGTCCTTCCCTTGCTGAGTGAAGTGTGGGTGTTGCTCAAAGGAACCTGCACCATGTTCGGGGATAGGCACACTTCCGGCCACCTTTGGCCTTTCAGACCGCTTTACGGTTGTCGCTCACCCTGCGAGCACCGAGTGCGTTATGGTGGATACAGTTTCACTGCGGATAGGGAAGTCTAGCTGGCTTGCGCGCGCGGCGCGCGTGTGTGTTTGCTTGTTTGTGCGTGTATGTGTGTGTGTGTGTGTGTGTGTGTGTGTGTGTGTGTGTGTGTGTGTGTGTGTGTGTGTGTGTGTGTGTGTGTGTATTGCTTTTCAAGTTAAATTGTTGGCCTACAAACTCACAAACAGACGGGCGGACATACAAACAAACAGGCAAAAAAGACTGACAACCAGCCAAGTTATTCTCAGCACATTCCTCAGGTTACAAGTAAAAATATTCAAACATAGACCAGGCACATATCGCTACACATGCCTATATTTGAATGTGGAAAACCTGTTAGTCAGCTGTCTAATGTCATAACATCCAATCAACCGGGAGAGGGAGACTATTATACCTATCGCTACACTGTCACCACCAGAATGACTCCTGCATTAAGATAGGCAATGATGAGAGCCATTTTAACGTTTCATTAATTGTGATGGACAAAGTCACAAGACAGTGTCCAGAGACCACAATATTTGAAGAGAAAGGAGAGCCGAAACGGATTCGAACCGAGGTCCCTCTGCTTACCAGCCTAACGCCTCACCGCTAGGCCAAACCGGCTCATAAACATGTGCCTTTCCTTGGTGTCCCCTTTAAGTTGAGAGACTCAGCTGGTCATTAGTCGGACAAGGCTGCTTTCCTTTTCTCTGGGCTGGGGTTGGCTGGAAGCTGGGTTGCGACAATTCACGTTGCGCCAAAGGGAGGCTGACAAACTTGTAAGCTTACACGAGCGCGGAGACAGTTTGACAAATACCTACAAGTATTGTACATTACGCCTCTCTCTTTTTCGTCTGCAAGATTAATCAGCAAGTGCGCGCGTGAGCAGTTGGCTGGAAATACGTTTAATGGCCTGTGAAACTCATGTGACAAAGACGGGAACCTAACTCACAGGAAGTGGACGAAGGGAGGGGGTGGGGCGGGGGGGGGGGGGGGGGGGGGGGGGAGGCGGAGGAAGGGGAGGGGGGAGGACATCGGAACATCACAGAAATTTGTTAGCAATAATTCATCCTTCTTTATATTCTAAACACAGTTACGTTGGAGTCTTGGCGTGCATTTACCGACAGAAAAAACAGACACAGACTGACTTACGGTCAGGGGTTGTCATTTTTCTCAGGATGACCCATTTTCAAGCGCATTTTGAGAAGGTGCAGACTATCACGAATCAACATACAGAAACTGGAGTGTCCCGAACTGAAGAAACCCGTCCATTTTCCACGAACTGGTAAGAGTTTAAAACGGCTGGTCTGGTCATAGTTCCCGGTTACTGTGCATGCTAACCACTGCTTGTTTAAGGATTAATCTCTCTGACCTGTTGTGAGATTTTCCATGTTGCATTGGGCCTGTTGATCTGAATTAGGTGTTGGAGACTTTAAATGTGCGTTGACTTACGGCGGTGGTTGTTCTTAATAATAATAAAGTAAATAAAGTATTTTTAAAGCGCAAAATCTTGTCCTCGGAGACTATTCTAAGCGGACACACACACACACACACACACACACACACACACACACACACACACACACACACACACACACACACACACACACACACACACGCACGCATGCACTCAGGCAGGCACGAACGCACACACGCACGCACGCACGCACGCACGCACTCACGCACGCACGCACACAGACAAACACACACACACACAAACACACACACACACACACACACACACACACACACACACACACACACACACACACACACACACACACACACACACACACACACACAGAGGCACCCGCACACACAAGCATTCTGACTATACAAAGCTAAATATACACAGCCTAAAACGGGCAGCAAACGCCCGGGAGACTTGCAATGGATAAAGACGCACGGAACACGCGCGGTTGAGAAGACGTTCAAATCCAGTTGCTAACTCTGAGAACGGCCAAAGACGGTGAACTGACCGCCAGGCCACCTTGCATGATTACAGAATTACATATTCGAAATGACTGTTTTATTTCAAAACTCGCACATGTGCGTTGACAGCCAACGAGTTTGGGGTCAAAGGTTGGATGTCAGTCAACACACAGGCCCACACGCGTACACTTCTGTGTAGGCTACTGACGGAGAGGGAACTCCTCAGCAACACACACGACCGCCCATGTCACCCATTTCATTGTGCTGACAGAAGTAAGGGCGTTCACGAACACCTCACACATACATTCGTCCATAATTATGCACATCTCTGTACTTACAGAAATGGCACTCACAAACACCACACGTACAGTCGCCCATAATTATGCACATCTCTGTACTTACAGAAATGGCACTCACAAACACCACACGTACAGTCGCCCATAATTATGCACATCTCTGTACTTACAGAAATGGCACTCACAAACACCACACGTACAGTCGCCCATAATTATGCACATCTCTGTACTTACAGAAATGGCACTCACAAACACCACACGTACAGTCGCCCATAATTATGCACATCTCTGTACTTACAGAAATGGCACTCACAAACACCACACGTACAGTCGCCCATAATTATGCACATCTCTGTACTTACAGAAATGGCACTCACAAACACCACACGTACACAGACACAGGCTCTGCAAGAAATAACACCACCACACTCAAGAGTGCGGCTGACAGGCTGACAAGGTAAAGAAGAACGGACGGAGAGAGGAGAGAGAGAGAAGAGACGAGAGAGTCGAGAAACGAGAGCGAGAGAACCAAGAGATACTGTAGGGTTAGGTCCATTTGGACAGCTAACAGCCAGTCCTTGCAGCAACTACACACAAAAGAGACAGAGACAGAGAGAGAGAGAGAGAGAGAGAGAGGAGAGAGAGAGAGAGAGAGAGAGAGAGAGAGAGAGAGAGAGAGAGAGAGAGAGGAGAGCAGCATAAGTGACGAAACTAGGCGGTTGACTATGACTGCGATACAGTATGTATGCCTTGTTAGTCAAGAGGAGGGGGGGGGGGGGGGGGGGAATAAATGAAGGTCAACATTTTACTGTACATGGCGAAATGGGGAGGGGCGGGGCGGGGGGGGGGGGAGGCAAAGGGAGGAACTGCACGATGTTGGTATCAGCTGGCTAATTCAGAGGCTGCAGCTTGCTGCTGTGTTATATCACGTGATGTTAATGTCATATGCCAACTCGTAAATCCTGCTGTACATTCCACAGTCACTACATGGGTTAACTGTTCTGTTGTTTCCTTCTGTTCTGTTCCGCGGAGAAAAATGAGAGAGAGAGAGAGAGAGAGAGAGAGAGAGAGAGAGAGAGAGAGAGAGAGAGAGAGAGAGAGAGAGAGAGAGAGAGAGAGAGAGAGAGAGAGAGAGATAAGATAAGATAAGATAAGATAAGATAAGATAATACTTTATTACACAGGGATAAAGATTTAAGCACGTGTCGAGAGAGAGAGAGAGAGAGAGAGAGAGAGAGAGAGAGAGAGAGAGAGAGAGAGAGAGAGAGAGAGAGAGAGAGAGAGAGAGAGAGAGAGAGAGTTACTGTGCTTTCCCCGTGGCAAGTCGGGAAAGGCAGCTACAACAGAGTCATGTTACTGCCACCCTGCTGTAAGCCTGTGATACAGCTATAGCCTATAATTATGATGGGTGGGAGAGTGAGTGAACGCCTGGGAACCTGCCCACGTTTCTTTTTCGATTGTAGGCTGCCGAGGTATCTCCTACGTTCGCTATCCAATGCATTTGACGTCTTTGCTTCATTGCTTACAATCCGAGGATTAACATGTTAATGAGGATTGCGTGTTCCGTAAGCCAAAGAATTTCTGACGTCTTCATTCACTTTGGATTGTATTTTTCGTGGGAGGAATAAATTCCTGTTTGATCCACTGAAGGTCGCAAAAAAGTCATGCTACGACATCGCATTTTCATTGGCTGACGCACACATTGAGCACGAAACTCGGAATGCGGATTCAGGAAACAGTTCTCCGATGGGAAAGGCTGGACATTTCATCTCAGAGACCACCGAAGACGTCACTGCCCTCTTGACCACTCTGCTGTACTGAGAAAAAGAGAAAACAACTCCGACTCTGGCCAAATACACTCCAGCCACCAGGCTTTTTTTGTGTGTGCGTGTCCCAAAACCAGCAATCGTCCCCCACCTGCCTCTACGTTTGAAGCAGAGTGTCAATGGGTTTTTGTCGTCAGGAGTCCCACCCGTCTGTCATCCCCCTGACCGAGTACAGACGGCCTTCAGCAGTTTCTTTAATTAAACCCGCCGGACCACCGGCAGGGGCGATAACCGCGGCTCAAGCCTAGTGATTACCTCCCGTGATGGTGGGTGGAAACAGTTTTGCGGAGGGTCAGAGGAACAAAAAGACCAGGGATGCGTTGCCTTCCAAAGTTATTGGACAGCAGGGGCGTGCAGGGACTAATAAGTCAGAGCTGCCACACTGCTCAGCGGCTACTCACTGTCCACACTGCTCCACCCGAGGGTCAAGTGTCAGCCATTGTACCCGCAGCGATGCCGTGGCGGGTATCAGCGAACAAGGTCTCCGTTCCCTGGGTGCTTCTGGCCGAAGTCCAGTTTACTTTAGTTCGGGAGGGTGTCAATGCTCACGAAAAAGCCCATATGCGCTCCAACCTATCTCTAAACGTTGCTTTTGAAACATGTTCGTCTGACTGACTGTGACCGGTTTTCGTCCATTCAAGGAAGATCGTCTGACTGACGATGACCCTTTCTCGTCCTTTCAAGGAAGATCGTCCGACTGACGATGTCCCTTTTTCGTCCTTTCAAGGAAGATCGTCTGACTGACGATGACCCTTTTTCGTCCTTTCAAGGAAGATCGTCGAGCGCTTCGTCTTTTCAAGCCTCAGTCTCTCCTCCGGGAATGTCCAGCTGTCAGTCACTCCATCACAGCTCGCATGCCCCGTGTTTGTTTTCCGTGTCCTTGTTTCATCATCACTGACATCGCCACAACGCGGGAGTGTCAAGACGAGACAGGTTTGACGTTGCACGTGATCGATCGTCGGTGACAGTGAAGGCCAGGGCTAAGCAGCTGAGAAGGGATGACAACAGACTGCATCCTCTGAGTCTGTTTACCCGTTTTACAATTCAGTGGTCTGACCCCCCTTCCCCCTTTATCCCCTCCCTCTTCACGCCCAATCCCGGCTGCTTAGTAGTCAGACACAGAGTAAGTGCGTGCCAGTTTTGGGACAGTTGCGTGTGTCGGAAACAGATTCAGGATGTGAATTTTATTGCACAGTGATTAATATTTGAGAGGGGGAGAGAGAGAGAGAGAGAGAGAGAGAGAGAGAGAGAGAGAGAGAGAGAGAGAGAGAGAGAGAGAGAGAGAGAGAGAGAGATGCTGCTGCTGTTGCTGATAATACTTTATTACACAAGAATAAACAGTGAAAAAAGTCAATACGGCAAAGTAAGACCACAAATAATAATTTTATAGCAAAACCGTACGAGATTTCTGTTGACGTTAAGCTCCATGAAAACAAGCTGACCTGTCGGACCCACAGACCTTCAGGTCTCCCCCCCCCCCGCCCCACGGACCCACAGACCTTCAGGTCCCCCCCCCCGCCCCACGGACCCACAGACCTTCAGGTCCCCCCCCCCGCCCCACGGACCCACAGACCTTCAGGTCCCCCCCCCCGCCCCACGGACCCACAGACCTTCAGGTCCCCCCCCCGCCCCACGGACCCACAGACCTTCAGGTCCCCCCCCCCGCCCCACGGACCCACAGACCTTTGGGTACCCCCCCCCTCCTTCACCACACCACCTAATACCCTCTCGGCTGTCTCTGACCAAGGTCTTTTCCAGGAACGGCCAACGCGAGAGGGCGGGAATAGGGTGTTGCGGTCCCACTGACCGCCTGCGTGAATTCAGCTGGCCCGGAATCACAGACCTGTCTAAAGAGAGAGAGAGATACATACATATACATACACACGTTTCAGGGGGAAACGTTTGGCTGAAAAACTGTAGACTCAATAGTACCGCCGTGAGACGTCATAAAAATATCGCCTGTTCCACGGGTCTTAGTTGGACACCGCAAAGATCTGAGTTCTTGTGAGGTTAGATAAAGAATACGTAGACATGGTTCCACAGGTCTTAGTTGGACACTGCCAGGATCTGAGTTTTTGTGAGAGAATGGACACGTATGGCTTTGGTTAGACAGAGGATACGTACGGGTCTTTGTTCGACACTGCAAGGATCTGAGTTTTTGTGAGAGAATGGATACGTATGGCTTTGGTTAGACAGAGGATACGTACGGGTCTTTGTTCGACACTGCAAGGATCTGAGTTTTTGTGAGAGAATGGATACGTATGGCTTTGGTTAGACAGAGGATACGTAGACATGGTTTCACGGGTCTTAGTTCGACACTGCAAAGATCTGAGTTTTTGTGAGGTTAGATAAAAGATACGTAGATATGGTACCATGGGTCTTAGTTTTGGACACTGCAGGGATTTAATAATAATAATAATATATGATATTTCTGGCGTGCAGACTCGGATGTGTTCATGGCGCTTAGAAAAACGGCACTAAAGACTAAGGGGGGGGGGGGGGGGGGGGGGGGGTAACATACTAAGTAAAGTACGTACACGCCAATACAACTATCAACCATACCATACAAACACCCTAAGTTAGTCAACAGCAGATCCACACAGTACATAAACAATCTGCGAGGGGTGGTGGGTGGTGGGGGGGGGGGGTGGTGGTGGTGGTATACAACCACAATTCTAATCCCCCTAAGCCGCCCCCCCAACACACACACACACACACGCACGCACGCACGCACGCACGCACGCACACGCACACACACACACACACACACACACACACACACACACAATGATGGGCTGGGATTTGTGCTGCTTTGAGAAAATGCTTTGGTTAGACAGAAACAGAAAATAGGTGGACTGACATTGTTCCGCCAGTGAGCTGCTTTGAGAGAAAAGACGTCGTTTTGGTCAGACGGAAGATAGATGGACATTGTTCCGCGGGTTTTAGTTGGACGGCTCTACGCTCTAGGCTGCTGTTAGAGAATGGACATCACTTTGGATTGACAGAAGATAAGTGGACGTTATTCCAATGGACATCATTTTGGATTGACAGAAGATAAGTGGACGTTATTCCAATGGACATCACTTTGGATTGACAGAAGATAAGTGGACGTTGTTCCACGGCTCTTAGCTAGATACTGCAAGGATTTGAGTTGCTATGAGACAATGCACGCCGCTTTGGTCAGACAGGTTTGTGGACTGGCTGAAACCGGCCACGACACCCGAGACCTCCAGACACGGCTCATTAACCAATAGGCGATGGACACGCCTCGTTGTGTCTGTCATCGCACCTTCGCAAACGAACCCGCTCCTTCATGACCGCAGTGCCAGGGTTTCCGCACCTTCAGTGTTGCTGTACGCCCACAGAGACCGTAGGGACTGTTAGAGACGGGGAGCCCAGGACGGCCACCTCCACTTTCACACAGCTCCTGAGCTCCGTTGACATGCGTTCGCTCAATGTAAAACAGAAACCGTACGGACTGTTAGAGACAGGGAGCGGCCAGGACGGCCACCTCGACTTTCACACAGCTCCTGAGCTCTGTTGACATGCGTTTGCTCAATGTAAAACAGAAAGTGACCGTACGGACTGTTAGAGACGGGGAGCGGCCAGGACGGCCACCTCGACTTTTATGCAGCTCCTGACCTCTGTTGACATGCGTTTGCTCAGTGTTGCTCTACGTCCACAGAGACCGTACGGACTGTTAGGGACGGGGAGCCCAGGACGTCCACCTCGACTTTGACACGGCTCCCGGGCTCTGGATTAGGGTTTCCTACCAGCCAGCCCGTTTTAATCGTCTCTCTGTGGCATTGTGGGTACAACGAGAAGACGACGTTCCCTTGATCCAACCAGAGATAGCACTACAGTTCTGTCTCTGATCCGACCCAAGTCCGTCTGTTATTCCTCTGGCTTTGGCGCCTCTCTGGCCGTCACTTCACACCTGGGTGTCAGCTCATGGGTCATTCATGACCAGCCGTCCCGCTGGGCACGCCACTCTACGTGGGGGCAAAAAGAGAGTTCTCTCCCCTAGTAGTCACGATGTTTACTCGGGGCTTTAATTGCTCCAGCCTCGGTCTTATCAAGCCAGCTGATCACACCAACGCCGATTCAGGTTGTGAGTTCAATTACCTGCATACATCAGGATGATCACCTGCTGCTATAAGTACGTAAAAACCAGTTTTCAGTCTTGTCAGTCTGCAGGCTAACACGTTGTGTACTCGGCTTTTCTAACTTCAGCTGTTAGAAAAACGCTCTTCTCTCTCGTACCTTTGTTTTCTGCTGTCAACATTCGCACCATGTGGTGATTTGAATTTCTCCGAAGGCTGGTCCTTAAAACGGCCTATAAATTCTGCTCTCTGTCAACACACACACACACACACACACACACACACACACACACACACACACACACACACACCAACACCACCAACACCACCACCACCACCACCACCACCAACAACAACAACAACACTGAAACAAGAATGACTGCTGGCGTTCTAAAACGGGTTCTAAAAAAAGGTTCTTTTGAGCCTTTTATGTGTTTTTCTCTCCGTCCCGTTTTGTGCGTTTGAGTCTCTCAGGCTTGGCCGAACTAGCACAAAGACTTGGGTGAGCTTTGAGGCAAGACACAGCCCACAGAAGAGCGAAATAATACCTCGAGGATCAGTTCCTTAGTCAAGGACATCAAATTAATCTTCATTCGTCTGAGACGATAAGACCTGCTGGACAGGGATGATATACTGTTCCAGCGCTGAGCGGCCGCAGGCCAAAGTCATCGGGTGAACTTTACCGCCTAGGCAGGCTACTCCGACAGACGGAGTCATTTCGTTCCATCGGCCCGGCCCTTGCGACTCTCTGCTCATCACACATGTCGGGCAGCGATAACGGGTCTGTCCACGCTGCAGTGAGCACACTTCAGACACTCGTCCCTCAATAGCGGAATCGGCACGCGTCGATGTCCCGCCTGCGGGACACACGTCATCCAATAACGGTTCCCTGGATCCAGGCGATGACGACAAATTTCCTCCATTGTTCTCTGCCGGCGTTCACGCGTTGCGGCCGGTCAGTGTGACATTTGATTGGTTTCGCCACCCCCGAGAGAGAATCACGCCCCCTGCTCCCTCCCCACTCCACTCCCCCCACCTCACACCCTCCCTCCACTCCCCCACCCTCCCTTCTCCCGCGCTCACCACGTCCTTCATCTGTCCGGTAGGATTGGCTTGACCCTGGGAGCGGAGCGCACAGCCGGGAATCTGTTGTTGCACGTGCGGATCGTCGCCAGCGTGTGACAGCGCTGTGCAACAGACGCTTCGGCAGCCGTCAGGCGTTCAGTGCTTGGTGACGGTGCGTAGACAAGGTCACACTCGCACATAAGTACATACCGACACAAACGCATGTTACATTCAGACTCATAATTCTGTGTGTCTTGTTCTTCTGTGACTGGTTTGTAAACTCTCGGGGATGCGAGGTTTTTTTTGACAGGTAAGGTGCCGACGAAAATGTCTTTACTATCGTCACCAGCATACGCATAGACGCGCGCGCGCACACCAAAAACCCCACACACCCACACAAACACACACACACACACCCCCAACACACACACACACCAAATACACAACACACACACACACACACACACACACACACACACACACACCACACACACACACACACACACACACACACACACACACACACACACACAAATACAAACACACCACACACACACACACACCCACACCCACCACACACACCACACACACACACACACACCACACACACACACACAACACACACAAACACACAACACACAACACACCACACACACACACACACACACACACACATACAGCACAAAACACACACACACACACACACACACACACAACACCACACACACACACACCACACACCACACACACACACACACACACACAAAAACACACACACACAACACACCACACACACACCACACACCACACAACACAACACACACAAACACCACACACACACACACACCACAAAACACACAAACACACACACAACACACACACACAAACACACAACACAACACACACACACACACAACACACACAAAACACAACACACACACAAACAAACACACACCCACACACACAACACACACACAACACACACACACACAACAACAAAACAACACACACACAACACAAACACACAACACACACACCCACAACACACACACACCAAAACACAACACACACAACACACACAACACACACAAAACCACAAACACACACACACACCACAAAAACACAAACCCACACACACACACACACACACACACTGATCTGTCCACTCAGGTTTGAGAGGACGGGACGCTGTCCAGCGGGTCAGTTAGACCGTGACACGTGTGGGTTCCTAGGTCCAGCTGATGCGAGACGACCACAAGTCAAAGTAAGTAAACATGGTTCTTAACGTCCACAGAAACCATAAGGCTTATTAGGGACGGGGAGAAGGGGGGGAGGGGGGGGGGGGGGGGGGCATGGAGGCTGCGGGAGAGAGAGATTATATACCTATCGCTACACTGTCACCACCAGAATGATTCCTGCATTAAGATGGGCAGCGATGAGAGCCATTTTAATGTTGCAGTAGGAAGTGATAGACAAAGTCACAAGACAGTGTCCACAAACCACAACCTTTTTGAAGAGAAAGGAGAGCCGAAGCGGTATCGAACCGAGGTCCTTCCGCTTACCAGCCTAACGCCTTACCGCTAGGCCAAACCGGCTCACGACCACAAATCATAGCAAACTGTGCTTCAATGTACCCCCTTCGCCTGTCACACGCGTCCATGGAAACTGCCTGCAATTAGAACGCGTCCCCTCGTCTGGAAGACACCGACTGTCATAAAGACGCCTGCGTTGCTACCGAGTCGTTACCTGTTGGGAGGCGTCGTTCGTCTGACCCGCTGTGGGTCTCCAACGTGTCAATTAGTGGCGAACAAAACTGAAACACGCCTGCGATGCTTGTCTGCCTCGCGTTGCTTCATCACCGTCAGCTCCAAGCGTTTTATTTGGCTAGGGAACGGTTTCGTTCTCCCTGAGCGTTATGCAGAAAGTACTAAAAAATGCATTTTGCATTTCGATTAATAAATTAACCTGTTATGAGCTCGTTGTGGCAGCAGCAGCATTCAGAGTAAGCTATGGCTTCTAACGCTTTCGCAGAGGATCAGACGGCAGAATCCTAGGTATCTGAATTGTGTGGTATTCAATTCAAAATCGTGTTGTTTACAACAGAAACTTCTAATGGACTACGTCCACTGTTTCTCAGTCAGAAGTCCTTTGTTTTTGCTTCGCTTCCTTTTGCCAGTTGTCAAGTGAGTGTACAAATAACTGAATGAGTGTACAAATAACTGAATGAATGTACAGATGACTGAGTGAGTGTACAGACGACTGTAAACACTGTTGGTCCTCGAGCAGAAAACCTTGCTTGGAAATTTCACTTATGGTGTCTTGGCTCTCTTCTTTGCTGAGCACTCCATCCAGACATAATTTTATGACGTGCATCAAACGAGTTCTGAGCATTCGACCTCTTTATTTCTTCGTTACTCCCGTGAAACACCCCCCATCTTCTTCACTCCGTGAGACACCGTCATCTTCACCACTCCGTGAGACACCCCATCTTTCATCATTCCGTGAAACACCCCCATCTTCGTCACTCCGTGAGACACCGTCATCTTCATCACTCCGTGAGACACCCTCATCTTCACCACTCCATGAGACACCGTCATCCTCATCACTCCGTGAGACACCGTCATCTTCACCACTTCGTGAGACACCCCCATGTTCACCACTCCGTAAAACACTGTCATCTTCGTCACTCCGTGAGACACAGCCATCTTCACCGCTCCGTGAGACACCGTCATCTTCACCACTCCGTAAAACACCGTCATGTTTATCACTCCGTGAGACACTGACAAACACCGTGCCCCAACGTCACTGTCAGCGATCGCTCGCGATGGAAACCCGTTCCGCAGTCCGAAGAACAAAACGTCACCAGAACGATCGCGTTGAGAAACGCTCCTCGGTTGAAGTCGTTTCTCTGACAGTGCCGGGACTGATTCCTGGTTGTCAGTTATGGCGGAGGGTATGATGAGTCACTGCAAGTGTTGGACAATTAGTTACCTGTTAAAGATGTCCACGGCACCTGCTGCTGGCAGCGTGATTTTGGATTCGGTCTTTGAACGTTAAGACCGGTGTGCCTTCAGAGACGATAACAGTCCTTCCTTTAATGCTCATGCACAGCGTAATCAGATTGGACCTTCCCACTGCTCTGTGGGTGTGGTTTGATACTGCTACTACTACTGCTACTACTACTACTGCTGCTGCTGCTGCTGCTGCTGCTACTACTACTACTACTGCTACTACTACTACTACTACTGCTGCTGCTGCTACTGCTGCTGCTGCTGCTACTACTACTACTACTACTACTACTACTACTACTACTACTGCTGCTGGAAATTTGTAAAGCGCCTACCCTGCGGCTTAAAGCGCTGAACAAGCATAGTATAACACATCATGTACATCGAGATGGAAAATGTTATCAGAGCGGCAATCAAATTTAAAACAAAACAAACAAAAAACACTAACACTTCATCGTTTCATCGCATCAGCTCGTGGCATCTGCATTGCCTATCAGGAAGTATCTGCCCATTCAAATAAAATAAGAAAGCGTACAATATCAATAACAACGATGACGACGAAGAGGAAGAAGAAAGGAGAGGAGGAGGAAGAGGAGGAGAAAGAAGAGGAGAAAGAGGAAGATCGATAGATAATCAGGTTCACAGTCAACCATGATGGTTATATCAAGGCGATTAGGGAAGAAGAAGAAGAAGAAGGAGGAGAAGGAGGAGGAGGAGGGGTGGAAGAAGAAGAAGAAGAAGAAGAAGAAGAAGAGGAGCAAAAAGCAACAGCAACAACAACTACGACAACAAAAGCTAACCAGTACTTCATGTTCCAAAATATTTAATAAAAAATTACACGGAAAAATCGAATATGCAGAACTTATGAAAATGAACAAACTTATGAAAATGAACAAACTTATGAAAATGAACAAAACGGAAACAACAGAAACACTGACACAAACTAGAAGCGGAGAGGGGCACGTGAAATTGCAAATTGCGACACGGTACAACCACACTACTGAATCAATCCTCCAGTAGAATTAATGAACCAACGCAAGAGCGCACACAAAAATGTTGTTTACATGGAATCATTAATTACGGCCCTGTCGCCAAGTGAATTGCTCGCACTTTATCAACAAGACAAAGACGAATAAACAGTACAGTTTATGAGAGGAACAAGAGCGCACCACGCATAAAACAGCACATAAAACATAGAAGGCATAATCTAAAGCCCTGCCGGTTTAAGTATGACTCTCTCTCTCTCTTTCTGCCCCCCCCCCCACACCCCCCCTCCCCACCTCTCTCTCTTTCACTCGCCGCAGCCTTCGCTTTTGAGTAGCAGAGAACCAAGTGGTTTGATGCTGCTGCTGTTGCTGCTGCTGCTGCTGCTGCTACTACTACTACTACTACTACTGCTACTACTCTCTCTCTCTCTTTCACTCGCCGCAGCCTTCGCTTTTGAGTAGCAGAGAACCAAGTGGTTTTAATGCTACTACTACTACTACTACTACTACTACTAGTAGCAGGAAAATATACTCTCTCTCTCTCTCTGTCCCTCCTCCCCCCACCTCCCCACTTCTCTCTCTTTCGAGTCATTCACCGCAGCCTTCGCTTTTGAGTAGCAGACAACCAACGACTCTTACTTTTCGTGTAGACACGACCGAAGGCGAATGTCATGTGATCTTTGTATGCCCAGTGTACGACCAGTTCAGAAAGTTCCCCTTGCCTTTGTACGGTGGCTTGCGTGAAAAAGAACGCTATTGCAGTCTGAAATTCGATGATGATACATTGCTTAACATGTCACGGTTTATCTTTCTTTCTCACTTGTGCGGAGGGCGAGTTTAGTAAAGACTCTGTGTAAGTCGGAATGCATATGGATCCACCGAATTTAGTTTCTTTGTTGTCGTTGACAAATGTTTTTCTACCGTTTTATTAGTAATGTTTAGGAAATTCATAGCCCACTTGCCACGGGCCACAGACCTAAAGACACATACATGTCGGTTCTTGCCTGTCGAGATACTGGTGTCAATGATTCTTGCCTGTCGAGATACTGGTGTTCATGGGTCTTGTCTTTCGAGGTACTGATGTCCATGGCTTATGCTGTTGAGATATGGTGTCCGTGGCTCTTGTGTGTCTAGATACTGGTGTCCATTGCTCTTGTTTCTAGAGATACTGGTGTCCATAGCTCTTGTTTCTCGAGATATTGTGTCCATGGCTCTTGTCTGTCTAGATACTGGTGTTCATGGCTCTTGTTTCTCGAGATACTGGTGTCCATAGCTCTTGTTTCTCGATATATTGTGTCCATTGCTCTTGTTTCTGGAGATACTGGTGTTCATGGCTCTTGTTTCTCGAAATACTTGTCTCCATGCCTCTTGCCTGTCGAGATACTGGTGTCCATAGCTCTTGTCTCTCGAGATATTGTGTCCTTGGCTCTTGTTGCTCGAGATACTGGTGTTCATGGCTCTTGTTTCTCGAAATACTGGTGTCCATGGCTGTTGTTCCTCGAGATACTGGTGTCTATGGCTATTTTCTGTCGAGATACTGGTGTTCGTGGCTCTCTCTTCTCGAGATACTGGTGTCCATGGCTCTTGTTTCTCGAGACAGTGGTGTCCATGGCTCTTGCCTGTCGAGTTATGGAGTCCATGGCCCTTGCCTGCGACTGGCTTACCGCAGACAGGACAGAAAGCAAAAAGATGGATGGGTGCGTGTGCACGTGGAGATGTCCAGTGTCCTCTTAATTGCATTTCACCTGTCCATTTATCTCGCTCATTTCTCGCTCATCCTACCCTTTCACTCCCCCCCCCCATCCTCGTCCCCCACCCCGCCCCTATTTGTTTCAAGGCCACAAGATCGATAGGACAAGATGCATCACTCTGCCGTCTGCTACAATGGATTGCTGCCCCTGACAGCTGCCGGGCAGCAAATGGTTTTGTTCGTTGAGCGTTTCACGTCGCTGGACGTCCAGTGGTCAGTCTTCACCGGCACCCACCCACTCATCGGCAACGTATGCGTTGTTTCGCAAATGACCGCCCTGTTCCTCCTCATAATGACCCCAAGGCTAGCGGCCCCGTCCTTGGCTTCGGCACACATCGCTGTCTTTTCACCCCACGCTGCCGTCGTTTCATTTATTGGGGTGTAATTAAGCGTGAGTGACAGCAGTAGATTTCAGCGGTGATGACAATTACTACTGTCAACCCGCGCTATTGTCGCCGAGCCAGGTTGACTCTTCTCGCTGATCCAATGAAGCGTGGCTAACGGCCCCTGATTATACCTCTCACTCCTGATCGATGATGGGTGGCGTGCTTGGGGGGAATTACCGTTGCTGACGAGGTTCCCATGCAAGACGCTCGCCCATTCAGTGGATAAGTACAGCGGCACGCAGCGATTGACAACTCTTACGGGTAACGAGCAGCGTCACGCTTCCCTGATTCCCATGATTACGCTGCTATACAGTTGATTCTGTTCGTCACTCATGAACGGTTTTGATGACTGCTGATACCAAGGTGTCCTTGGCTCGGCTTGAATGATTTTGTGTGTCTATGTGTGGGTTATGCCCGGCCGTTGCTACCGCCTAATTCAGGCGGCCTCGGTTGAGTGGTTTTGATGATTTCAGCTGTATGCGTGGACGTGTGTGTGTCGTTCAAGGTGTCAGAGAATGCCAGAGTTAGTTCTTGCATTTCAACGTCCCATCCAGCCAAACAGAGAGAGAGAGAGAGAGAGAGAGAGAGAGAGAGAGAGAGAGAGAGAGAGAGAGAGAGAGAGAGAGAGAGAGAGAGAGAGAGACACACACACACACACACACACACACACACACACACACACACACACACACACACACACACACACACACACACACACACACAGAGTCTTCTTCTTGTGCTGACTCTTCTATCTTAATGTCTTGTTTTTATCAGCCTTCTTCTTGTGCCGACTCTTCTATCATAATGTCTTGTTCTTGTCAGCCTTCTTCCTGTGCCGACTCTTCTGTCTTAATGTCTTGTTCTTGTCAGCCTTCTTCCTGTGCCGACTCTTCTGTCTTAATGTCTTGTTCTTGTCAGCCTTCTTCCTGTGCCGACTCTTCTGTCTTAATGTCTTGTTCTTGTCAGCCTTCTTCCTGTGCCGACTCTTCTGTCTTAATGTCTTGTTCTTGTCAGCCTTCTTCCTGTGCCGACTCTTCTGTCTTAATGTCTTGTTCTTGTCAGCCTTCTTCCTGTGCCGACTCCACCCATAACGGGACTGGCGGGGTGGATGCGCTGTGCTGTGCTGTGCTGTGCTGTGCTGTGCTGCTATCCAGGATTTTTCTTCCCCGAAGGTAAAGTAAGTAAACATGGTGCTTTACGTCCTTCATAGTTCAGGAGCTTTGTGAGAGTCGAGGTGGCCGTCCTGATCTGTCCGTCCTAACGAGCCTTCTGGTTTCCGTGGACGTAAAGATTTATTGCACCGTGCTTAGGCATTGGTCACAACTTGTCCCTAATATGTCAACTGACATCTGAGGACATTAAGCAACACTTCATCATCAGCTTAACGTCCACAGAAACCATAAGGCTTATTAGGGACGGGGAGGGGGGAGGGGGTTTGAAGGTAGGGGGAAGAGGGAGATTATATACCTATCGCTACACTGTCACCACCAGAATGACTTCTGCATTAAGATGGGCAGCGATGAGAGCCATTTTAATGTTTCAGTAGGAAGCGATGGACAAAGTCACAGGACAGTGTCCACAAACCACAACCTTTTTGAAGAGAAATGAGAGCCGAAGCGGTATCGAACCGAAGTCCTTCCGCTTACCAGCCTAACGCCTTACCGCTAGGCCAAAACCGGCTCACCCCCGAAGGTTCTGAAAAGGCTCCTCTTCAGTGACGCCGTGGATCTTCATCAGTGGGTCCACCGAGTCGGAGCGGCCGTGACGGAAATGTGCTGTGACACACCAAGGCCAGTGATGCGATCTCACATCTGTCAGACCGCTGTACCCATGGGCTTCTCTCGACCGGACGGCCCCCTTGCCCCCCACCCCTCCCCCCTTCATCCTTTTCGCCCCCCCCCTCTCCAGCAGCCCAGGTAGTCCGTGGCTCTGTGTGGCGATAATCGGTTGAGTCCAGCATCGAGTTTCTTCCCCTGTGGCCTTGACTGCCGACAGGTGGCCAACTGTCTGCAGTGACAAACGCAGAAAGTTTGGGGGAGAAAAACAACAACAAACCTTTATTGTGGAATAAACACCCCCCTCTTCGCCATCTGTGTGTGTGTGTGTGTGTGTGTGTGTGTGTGTGTGTGTGTGTGTGTGTGTGTGTGTGTGTGTGTTGTGTGTGTGTGTGTGTGTGTGTGTGTGTGTGTGTGTGTGTGCGCGGCGCGTGTGTGTTGTCGTGCGGGCGCGGCGTGTGTGTTTGTGTGTGTGGTGTGGTGTGTGTGGTGTGAGAGAGAGAGAGAGAGAGAGAGAGAGAGAGAAGAGACGCTGACAGGCTGAGGAGGTTGCCCCACCCTCCCCTGTCATCCTCGCCCCCCCCCCCTTCGAGCGGTAGTCGTGGCTCTGTGTGGCGATAATCGGTTGAGTCCAGCATCGAGTGTTCTTCCCCTGTGTGCTTGACTGCCGAAGGTGGCACTGTCTGCAGTGACAATACGCGAAATTTGGGGAGAAACACAACCTTTATTGTGGAATAAAATCTTGCATTGTGTGTGTGTGTGTGTGTGTGTGTGTGTGTGTGTGTGTGTGTGTGTGTGTGTGTGTGTGTGTGTGCGCGTGTGGTGTGCGTGCGCGTGTGTGTTTGTGTGTGTGTGTGTGTGGTGTGTGTGTGTGTGGGTGAGAGAGAGAGAGAGAGAGAGAGAGAGGAGAGAGAGAGAGAGAGAGAGAGAGAGAGAGAGAGAGAGAGAGAAAGTGTGTGTGTGTGGTGTGTGTGTGTGTGTGTGTGTGTGTGTGTGTGTGTGTGTGTGTGTGTGTGTGTGTGTGTGTGTGTGTGTTTCTCTGTCTCCTTCCCCCCTTTCTCTCTTAATACCGTTTGCTACATGTTCATTTTTTAAAAATTAATGAAATGTTTATGCAGTTCGCTTTGAAGTTCTCTCCTCTCTCTCTCTCTCTCTCTCTCTCTCTCTCTCTCTCTCTCCTCTCTCTCTCTCAATCCAAGAACTTACTCATTCCTCCCCTCTTCTGTTTCTGTCACTGAGCCCCTTTCTGCCTGTCAAATGGGAAAGCCAACTGCAACGAAGTCGCGCTACCCACCGTACTACGCATGTCCTAACTTTGGTGAAATCTCTACGTAATTTGGCCGGGACTATATTTTCCTGCTGCTGTGGAATCTTTGACGTGCGCAGGTGTGCGTGTAACACACAGGATCTCGTGTTTAGTCTCCTCCGAACAAAACAGCAACAGCAACAAAGTAAGAAAGTGTCACTGACAGGGAAGATGTACGTATGTTCTGTCAAATGCTCAGCAGTATCTCTCGCTATCCATGTGAGTTTTCCGTATTTTACTCACATTCTGCATGCCTGTCTGTTGCTTTGTCTCTGTCTCCCAGTCGGTCTGTTTACACACCCTTGCATCTTTGCATTTTGCTGAAAAGAAAAGATTAGCCTTTTGCTGATTAATTCCAAAATATTTTAAACGCAGTGTCCTCTCTGCATTCTCCCTCCCCCTTTTTAAAAGAAATAAATAAATATTTTATAAGCGCATTGTTACGCCTTTGTTCAATGCTCTTTGGTGAGAGCGTGAGTGAGTGAGGGAGTGAGAGCTGACTTGTCGAGTTTGTGGGTGAGTCAGAGCGAAGGGATGGTGATGTATTGAGCGATGTGTGTGTATGTGCGTGTGTGTGTGTGTGTGTGTGTGTGTGTGTGTGTGTGTGTGTGTGTGTGTGTGTGTGTGTGTGTGTGTGTGTGTGTGTGTGTGTGTGTGTGTGTGTGTGTGTGTGTGTGTGTGTGTGTGTGTGTGTGATGTGTGTGTGTGGTGTGTGTGTGGTGTGTGTGTGTGTGTGTGTGTGTGTGTGTGTGTGTGTGGTGTTGTGTGTGTGTGTGTGTGTGTGTGTGAGTGTGTGTGTGTGTGTGTGTGTGTGTGTGAGTGTGTGTGTGTGTGTGTGTGTGTGTGAGTGTGTGTGTGTGTGTGTGGTGTGTGTGTGTGTGTGTGTGTGTGGTTGGTTGGTTGGGCACCAGTGGAAATATTTTGTGTTCTATTTTGTGTGTGGTCTTTTGTTTGTTTGTTGGACTTGATTTAGGCTACATGTATTCGTTTAAATTGCTGTTGCGTCATGCTGTTCCGAAATAAATCAATCTGTATCTGACAGACGTACAAAAAATTCTTACGTCTAAAGTTATGTCTGTCTCTGTGTGTCTCTGTCTTGATTGATAAATAACCTTATTTCTCACAGACAAAAACTTAAAAAAAACACACACTAAAAAACTAAAAAGAAAAAAGAAAAGAAACAAAAAGCAAAAGACAACAACAGAGACAAACGCTTCCTGCTACTAATTGAGACCGGAGTAACCGGAAGTGAGTTTTTGAGAGCGGAGGAACCGGAAGTGAGTTTTTGTTGTTGTCAAGAACGCTGATTGCGTGCCCAAGACGCGCTGCTTGTTCCGACTCCTTTGATTCTCTCCTGTCCCACCTCCTTGATAATTGTCCGTCAGATCGTGTTTGTTTATCATTCGCCATCACTTTCACTCCTCCATTGTCGCTTCATGACTAATTGATTATTATTCTCGCCGGCCGCTCGCGCCAAACCGAATTCAGCTAATTAGCATGCCCAAGCGGGACTACTCCCTTTCTCCCACTCTCCGTGCTTCTGAGATTGCTTCCCAATTAGCAGAGTTGTTGCCCTTGACCCACTTGAGCGCGCAGCAGGTGCGTGATAGGAGTGACTCATGAGAATGAACTTTGCTGCCTTGTCCGATCGAATCAGCTTTGCACGCACTGCATCAAAAGTCATCGAAGAGAGAGGCAGGAAAATCCAGTGAAAGAATTGCTTTTATGCACACGAGCATTATTCATCAGCTTCAGCGGAGCTGTGCAGCGTGACGTTGTTGTCTGGATGTTGGCTGTTTTTCTTCCCCAGTCCTGCCATTCCTGCTGTCCCCGCCACTACCTTTCTATATGTATAGGTTTAAGCAAATAATAATAATAATGGAAATTTGCAAAGCACTTACCATGGGGCTCAGAACGCTGAACATACATAACACGAATCGTGTACATCTAGACAGATAATGTTATCCGCAGGTTACCAACAGCTAACACATAACGGTACACATCAGCAAACATAGCTATGTGCAAGATGCATGCGCACGCGCGCGCGCGCGCGCGCACACACACACACTGACACACACACACACACACACACACACACACACACCACACACACACACACGCACGCACGCACGCACGCACGCACGCACGCACGCACGCACGCACGCACATTGTACAGACTGATAGGGATGAAGGACAGTGTTACTAAATTGAACTATTCGGAGATGAGAACTGTCTTGAGTTCCCTTTTCAAGGAAGGGAGAGTAGTAATGTTTTAGGGGAGATTGTACCGGATGGGGAGAGTAAAATGTGTAAAACAAGTAATGCGCAAAACAAGTAATGTGTAAAGCAAGTAATGTGTAAAGCAAGTAATTTGTAAAACAAGTGTCTATTTAAATGTAGGATTATAGGTTTGTGGGTGCATTTTTGTTTTTAGCCTCTTTTTTCTTTCTTTTCAATCTCAATATTTTGTTGTTTCGATCATTTTAACATCAGTCTAATGATAGCCTATTGGTACTATAGAAAGACTTTCACTTGAAGAAAGTAAAGAATTGCCTCTCTAGTAAATAAGCAAGTTGGTGTTTTACGCTCAGTCATCCAGTGCGGTTATATCCGGGCGAATTTGCCTCTGTGCATACGATCAATGTCAACAATGCTGTGGTACAAACATATGGACTGACAATGTGCAGCTGTCTGCACTGCAGCGATGATTTTGTCATTTGCTTTCATGTGCTATTTATGTGCGCCTAGTTGACACTGTAATTTCCGGCGATGGGATGAATAGCCTAAATTGCTTTGTGTTCTGTATAGTGCTGCACACTTCTAGAAAAAAGCTTGCAGCTGGGACCAACGATACGGAATAGTGCACTTTCTACGGGCGGGGAGGTGGGAGGTGGGGGAGAGTAGCGGAGACAAACGTCGTGCGGTGAGAGGTGGCTTGGGTGGGGGTGGGAGGAGGAGGATAGAGGAGAGACAAATTACTGGGCGGGGAGGGGGGGAGGGTGGGGGGAGGAGTAGGAGGAGAGACAAACGTCGTACGGGAGAGGGTGGGGGGTGGGGTGGGGGGGTGAGGGAGGAGGATGATGAAGAGGAGAGACAAATATCGTGGCTACGGGCAACTATTGAACACGTACCCCGCCATATACTACTACTACTACTGCCCCCCCCGCCATCTACTACTATTACTACTACTAGGAATAATAATAATGGTGCACTTATAAAGCGCCTGCCTTATGGGCGTAGTACATTGACAACAACAGATAGCATTCAAAACCCTCGCACACACGCATGCACACACCTCCCCCCCCCCCGCCCCCACACGCACTTCACACACACCTACTCACACACTACACCTACACCTACACACACACACACATTCACTACACCCACACCCACACCCACACAGTCTCACTACACCTACACCCACACCCCCACACACCCCCACACACATACACCCCCACGCCCCCCCCCACACCTACACACACACTACACCACCTACACCTCACACATACACTCACACACCTACACCCCCCACACACACACACACTCAGACACACACACACTACACCACACCAGCACGCACGCACGCACCAGCACCACACACACACACACACACACACACACACACACACACACACACACACACACACACACAACACACACACACACACACACACACACACACACACACACACACAACACACAACACACACACACACACACACAACACACACACACACACACACACACACACACACACACACACACACACACACAACACACACACACCACACACACACACACACACACACACTCAGACACCACACACACCACACAACACACACACACACACACACACAAACACATTGTCGCATGGGAGGGACTGGAGGGAGGGGTGGGGGTGCTCAAAGATCAAGTCAAATATGAGACAGAATTTCAACAGTTGAGCTGCGAGAAATGTTCAGAGAATAGGTAGATCTTGAGATTAATTTCGTTAAATGAGAAAGGGTTACTCAGTGTCTGAAAGAGTACTGCACTTCGTTCCAGACTTTGGCTCCAGGGCGTCTTTCCATTTCTTGCATCAGTGGGCGAGGCAGGTCAGCAGGAAGGAAGTGAGATCTGTGGCTAAACACGGTCAGGCAGGTGGGCAAGTGGTGTCCACTGTTTACCGCTGTCCGCTTGATTGACCAGAACGTCACGCCTCACTGAATCAGTATCGCCCCCCCCTCCCCCCCGCGCTCTTCGTCAAATGGGATGGCTCGTTAGCAAAAGGGATACATAACAAAAGAGTAGCCAGGTCACCTTGTCTTGGACCGGAACTTCGTCATCATAGGACTTCATAGAGTGTATAGGTAAACAAATATAGTTCATTACGGTCGGCGGGTTTTTATAAAAGGGGGAGAGAGAGAGGAGAGGGGGGAAGGAGAGAGAGGGGAAAAGGAGAGGAGGAGAGAGAAGAGAGGAGAGAAGAGAGAGAGAGAGAGGGGAGGAGGGCCAGGTGGGAACGCATACGCTATTTCTTCGACTAAATGAGGAACAGGGGGTTTTGATTTGTTGATTTGTTTTTGGCCGTATCACCCCCTTCCCCTTTAAAGCTCTCGTGCGTCCCCTTTGTGTGGTTGGGCGTGCCTGCGTGCGTGTGCTTTTGCTTTGGGGGTTTGGTGTGGGGGGTTGTTTTTTGTGTGTGGTGTTTTGTGTGTGTGTGTGTGGGGTGTGGGTGTGTGGGTGTGTGTGTTGTGGGGTGTGTGGGGTGTGTGTGGGGGGTTTGGGTTTTTGGGGTGGGGTTGGGTGTGTGGGGGAGAAAAATTCGGTTTTCCCAAAAAGGTGGACCACCGGAAGGTTGCTTTGTGCGGCCCCCCATTAATCAAAGGGTTAAAACCAAAAAGAAAAGGGAGCTAAACCGGTTAAAGGGGTTCTCTTTTTTGCCCTTTCCCCCCAATATTCACCCCATCCATGATCGTCCTTTTGGGAATTTCCCTTTTTCCTTTGCCCTTTTTTTTTTTTTAAAACCAAATTTTTTCCTCCCCCATCATCATCATCACATAATTTATCACCATATAATCACACCCGGGTTTCCCCGTCGTCGTCGCGTCGCCCGCCCCCCGGCCCCACCACCCCAAACCCCCCAAACCACCACCACACACAACCCACCACCCAAAACCACCCCCCAACCATCACCCATCATATAAATCATCATTCCTATATTCCTTTATCCTTGTTTTTCCCCTTCCTCCTAATCATCATCACCCCATCATCCATCATCATAATCACCCATCCCTTTTCCATCATCACCCCTTGTATTTCTTCCCCCTAATCGCACCCCCCCCCCCCCCCACCCCACCACCACCACCACCCCACCCCCACCCCCACCACCATCATCATCAACCCAATTCAATCTTCCGGGAGTCCGTGGTCAATTGGTATTTTTTCCTCCTTCAAAAATCCCCTCACCCTCTTTTCGTCACAAATCACTTTTCATCCTTTTTCCATCAAAAAATCACCCCCCCAACACAACCACCAACCACCAAAAACCCCCAAAACATAATTTTCACCTTTTTCCATTTTTTAAAAATGTGGGCTTAAAAATTCCAGGTTGCCTTTTAAATTTAACAAGCTACGTCGTTATCAACATCCCAGTTGTCATGCTCATTTTACCACTCTTTAACAATGCTACGTCGTTATCAACATCACATTTGTCATGCTCATTTTACCACTCTTTAACAATGCTACGTCGTTATCAACATCACAGTTGTCATGCTCATTTTACCACTCTTTAACAATGCTACGTCGTTATCAACATCACAGTTGTCATGCTCATTTTACCACTCTTTAACAATGCTACGTCGTTATCAACATCACAGTTGTCATGCTCATTTTACCACTCTTTAACAATGCTACGTCGTTATCAACATCACAGTTGTCATGCTCATTTTACCACTCTTTAACAATGCTACGTCGTTATCAACATCACAGTTGTCATGCTCATTTTACCACTCTTTAACAATGCTACGTCGTTATCAACATCACAGTTGTCATGCTCATTTTACCACTCTTTAACAATGCTACGTCGTTATCAACATCACAGTTGTCATGCTCATTTTACCACTCTTTAACAATGCTACGTCGTTATCAACATCACAGTTGTCATGCTCATTTTACCACTCTTTAACAATGCTACGTCGTTATCAACATCACAGTTGTCATGCTCATTTTACCACTCTTTAACAATGCTACGTCGTTATCAACATCACAGTTGTCATGCTCATTTTACCACTCTTTAACAATGCTACGTCGTTATCAACATCACATTTGTCATGCTCATTTTACCACTCTTTAACAATGCTACGTCGTTATCAACATCACATTTGTCATGCTCATTTTACCACTCTTTAACAATGCTACGTCGTTATCAACATCACAGTTGTCATGCTCATTTTACCACTCTTTAACAATGCTACGTCGTTATCAACATCACATTTGTCATGCTCATTTTACCACTCTTTAACAATGCTACGTCGTTATCAACATCACAGTTGTCATGCTCATTTTACCACTCTTTAACAATGCTACGTCTTTATCAACATCACAGTTGTCATGCTCATTTTACCACTCTTTAACAATGCTACGTCGTTATCAACATCACAGTTGTCATGCTCATTTTACCACTCTTTAACAATGCTACGTCGTTATCAACATCACATTTGTCATGCTCATTTTACCACTCTTTAACAATGCTACGTCGTTATCAACATCACATTTGTCATGCTCATTTTACCACTCTTTAACAATGCTACGTCGTTATCAACATCACATTTGTCATGCTCATTTTACCACTCTTTAACAATGCTACGTCGTTATCAACATCACATTTGTCATGCTCATTTTACCACTCTTTAACAATGCTACGTCTTTATCAACATCACATTTGTCATGCTCATTTTACCACTCTTTAACAATGCTACGTCTTTATCAACATCACATTTGTCATGCTCATTTTACCACTCTTTAACAATGCTACGTCTTTATCAACATCACATTTGTCATGCTCATTTTACCACTCTTTAACAATGCTACGTCGTTATCAACATCACAGTTGTCATGCTCATTTTACCACTCTTTAACAATGCTACGTCGTTATCAACATCACATTTGTCATGCTCATTTTACCACTCTTTAACAATGCTACGTCTTTATCAACATCACAGTTGTCATGCTCATTTTACCACTCTTTAACAATGCTACGTCTTTATCAACATCACAGTTGTCATGCTCATTTTACCACTCTTTAACAATGCTACGTCGTTATCAACATCACAGTTGTCATGCTCATTTTACCACTCTTTAACAATGCTACGTCGTTATCAACATCACAGTTGTCATGCTCATTTTACCACTCTTTAACAATGCTACGTCGTTATCAACATCACAGTTGTCATGCTCATTTTACCACTCTTTAACAATGCTACGTCGTTATCAACATCACATTTGTCATGCTCATTTTACCACTCTTTAACAATGCTACGTCGTTATCAACATCACATTTGTCATGCTCATTTTACCACTCTTTAACAATGCTACGTCGTTATCAACATCACAGTTGTCATGCTCATTTTACCACTCTTTAACAATGCTACGTCGTTATCAACATCACAGTTGTCATGCTCATTTTACCACTCTTTAACAATGCTACGTCGTTATCAACATCACATTTGTCATGCTCATTTTACCACTCTTTAACAATGCTACGTCGTTATCAACATCACATTTGTCATGCTCATTTTACCACTCTTTAACAATGCTACGTCGTTATCAACATCACATTTGTCATGCTCATTTTACCACTCTTTAACAATGCTACGTCGTTATCAACATCACATTTGTCATGCTCATTTTACCACTCTTTAACAATGCTACGTCGTTATCAACATCACATTTGTCATGCTCATTTTACCACTCTTTAACAATGCTACGTCGTTATCAACATCACATTTGTCATGCTCATTTTACCACTCTTTAACAATGCTACGTCGTTATCAACATCACATTTGTCATGCTCATTTTACCACTCTTTAACAATGCTACGTCGTTATCAACATCACATTTGTCATGCTCATTTTACCACTCTTTAACAATGCTACGTCGTTATCAACATCACATTTGTCATGCTCATTTTACCACTCTTTAACAATGCTACGTCTTTATCAACATCACAGTTGTCATGCTCATTTTACCACTCTTTAACAATGCTACGTCTTTATCAACATCACAGTTGTCATGCTCATTTTACCACTCTTTAACAATGCTACGTCGTTATCAACATCACAGTTGTCATGCTCATTTTACCACTCTTTAACAATGCTACGTCGTTATCAACATCACAGTTGTCATGCTCATTTTACCACTCTTTAACAATGCTACGTCTTTATCAACATCACAGTTGTCATGCTCATTTTACCACTCTTTAACAATGCTACGTCTTTATCAACATCACAGTTGTCATGCTCATTTTACCACTCTTTAACAATGCTACGTCGTTATCAACATCACAGTTGTCATGCTCATTTTACCACTCTTTAACAATGCTACGTCGTTATCAACATCACAGTTGTCATGCTCATTTTACCACTCTTTAACAATGCTACGTCGTTATCAACATCACAGTTGTCATGCTCATTTTACCACTCTTTAACAATGCTACGTCGTTATCAACATCACAGTTGTCATGCTCATTTTACCACTCTTTAACAATGCTACGTCGTTATCAACATCACATTTGTCATGCTCATTTTACCACTCTTTAACAATGCTACGTCGTTATCAACATCACAGTTGTCATGCTCATTTTACCACTCTTTAACAATGCTACGTCGTTATCAACATCACAGTTGTCATGCTCATTTTACCACTCTTTAACAATGCTACGTCGTTATCAACATCCCAGTTGTCATGCTCATTTTACCACTCTTTAACAATGCTACGTCGTTATCAACATCACAGTTGTCATGCTCATTTTACCACTCTTTAACAATGCTACGTCGTTATCAACATCACAGTTGTCATGCTCATTTTACCACTCTTTAACAATGCTACGTCGTTATCAACATCACAGTTGTCATGCTCATTTTACCACTCTTTAACAATGCTACGTCGTTATCAACATCACAGTTGTCATGCTCATTTTACCACTCTTTAACAATGCTACGTCGTTATCAACATCACAGTTGTCATGCTCATTTTACCACTCTTTAACAATGCTACGTCGTTATCAACATCACAGTTGTCATGCTCATTTTACCACTCTTTAACAATGCTACGTCGTTATCAACATCACAGTTGTCATGCTCATTTTACCACTCTTTAACAATGCTACGTCGTTATCAACATCACAGTTGTCATGCTCATTTTACCACTCTTTAACAATGCTACGTCGTTATCAACATCACAGTTGTCATGCTCATTTTACCACTCTTTAACAATGCTACGTCGTTATCAACATCCCAGTTGTCATGCTCATTTTACCACTCTTTAACAATGCTACGTCGTTATCAACATCACATTTGTCATGCTCATTTTACCACTCTTTAACAATGCTACGTCGTTATCAACATCACAGTTGTCATGCTCATTTTACCACTCTTTAACAATGCTACGTCGTTATCAACATCACATTTGTCATGCTCATTTTACCACTCTTTAACAATGCTACGTCGTTATCAACATCACAGTTGTCATGCTCATTTTACCACTCTTTAACAATGCTACGTCGTTATCAACATCACAGTTGTCATGCTCATTTTACCACTCTTTAACAATGCTACGTCGTTATCAACATCACATTTGTCATGCTCATTTTACCACTCTTTAACAATGCTACGTCGTTATCAACATCACATTTGTCATGCTCATTTTACCACTCTTTAACAATGCTACGTCGTTATCAACATCACATTTGTCATGCTCATTTTACCACTCTTTAACAATGCTACGTCGTTATCAACATCACAGTTGTCATGCTCATTTTACCACTCTTTAACAATGCTACGTCGTTATCAACATCACAGTTGTCATGCTCATTTTACCACTCTTTAACAATGCTACGTCGTTATCAACATCACAGTTGTCATGCTCATTTTACCACTCTTTAACAATGCTACGTCGTTATCAACATCACAGTTGTCATGCTCATTTTACCACTCTTTAACAATGCTACGTCGTTATCAACATCACAGTTGTCATGCTCATTTTACCACTCTTTAACAATGCTACGTCGTTATCAACATCACAGTTGTCATGCTCATTTTACCACTCTTTAACAATGCTACGTCGTTATCAACATCACAGTTGTCATGCTCATTTTACCACTCTTTAACAATGCTACGTCGTTATCAACATCCCAGTTGTCATGCTCATTTTACCACTCTTTAACAATGCTACGTCGTTATCAACATCACAGTTGTCATGCTCATTTTACCACTCTTTAACAATGCTACGTCGTTATCAACATCACAGTTGTCATGCTCATTTTACCACTCTTTAACAATGCTACGTCGTTATCAACATCACATTTGTCATGCTCATTTTACCACTCTTTAACAATGCTACGTCGTTATCAACATCACAGTTGTCATGCTCATTTTACCACTCTTTAACAATGCTACGTCGTTATCAACATCACAGTTGTCATGCTCATTTTACCACTCTTTAACAATGCTACGTCGTTATCAACATCACAGTTGTCATGCTCATTTTACCACTCTTTAACAATGCTACGTCGTTATCAACATCACAGTTGTCATGCTCATTTTACCACTCTTTAACAATGCTACGTCGTTATCAACATCACAGTTGTCATGCTCATTTTACCACTCTTTAACAATGCTACGTCTTTATCCATCCAGTTGCCCTTCTCATTTCCCCTTTAAAAATTCCCTTCGCTTTACAACAACGTTGTCACTCTTTTACCACTCTTTAAACCAATGTTTAGGGTTTTATCAATGAACCACCTTTCAGGCAAACACACATAGTCAGCTCCATGGTGGAGTTGTCAGTAGTCAGCGAATAAACTACCTTTCAGGTAAAGTTGTCAGTGGTCAGCGAATAAACTACCTTACAGGTAAAGTTGTCAGCGGTCAGCGAATAAACTACCTTTCAGGCAGACACACACAGTCAGCTCTACGGTGAAGTTGTTAGTGGTCAGCGAATAAACTACCTTTCAGGCAAACACACACATTCAGCTCTACGGCGAAGTTTTTAGTGGTCAGCGAAAAAACCCTCCCTCAGTTTCGGTAAAGTTTTTCAGTGGTCAGCAAATTTAAACTCCCTTTTCGGGCCAAACACAAAATAGTCAGCTCAGGGGGAAGTTATACACAAACAAAAACCGTCAACGGGTTTAAATAAGGTTTTAACAAATACAAAAAATGATGATGCAAATGCAAATTTATAGAACATCAAAATGCTTTTTAAGGCTTAAAGCGATGCGCTCATTTCCCCATACTGGCAAAAATCCAAAAACAACTAACAGGGGGACAAACCAATCTTTTGTTTTTGAAAGGGAAAAAACTTTGTTGTCATGTCAAAGGAAATTTTCTTTGAAACATACCATCACGAAATGGAAAATTTCTTTCCTCCCGTTTTTTTAAAAAACAAACAAAACAAAACACAGCCCCCCAACACACACACACCCCCCCCCCCCACACACACACACCACCCCACCCACACACACACCCCACACCACACACCACCACACCAACACACGCCCTTTTTCCGGGAAATTTTCACTTCCCACACACACACAAAAAAAGGGGAACGTTTAAAAAAAAAAAAAAAAAAAAAAAAAAAAAAAAAACAAAAAAACGGGGCCCCCACACTACACACCCCCACACACACACACAAAACCCACACACCCCCACACACACACAACACACAAAACACACACCACAACCCCGCCACCCCACACACCCACACCCCCCCCCTTACACACAACACACACACACACACACACCCCCAAAAACACACACACCACGAAAACCCCGCGCCGCGGCCCCCAAAACCCCCCGCCACCCCCACCCACACACAAAAACACACAAAACCGCGCACACCAACCCCAAAACCAACCACACACACACACACACACCACACCCCCGCCCAACCACACCGCGCGCCAAACACCCCAACCACACACCAACACCCAACACCACGCCCCAAAGGCGCGGGCCAAACACCGGCCACACCCCCAAAACCCCCCACCCCAACCACACACCACCACACACACACACACACACAACAACAAAACACACACACCACACCCAAAAAAAAACACACACACACACAAACACCACACAAAACACACACACAAACACACACAAAACACACACACACCCCCAAAACCCCACACGCCAGGGGCACGGTAGTTGTTCTAGCGGCAGTCCGACGGTTTACCTTGCTGCCAATCCTCAACACCTGCGCTGACTCTGCTCACGCAGTGTCCATTTGCCATGACCCCAGGAAAACACTCGTCTGCTCAGGGACCAGAAGACATTCCATGTCCATTTGCCATCGACCGGACTCCCAAGGAAACTACTTCTCTGTTCGCTGGCCAAGAAGATTTCCAATCAATTGGACATTCGCTCAATCTTCCCAAGCACTTCTCATTTTAATCTCGCGAACGTGTGTGTTTGTTGGGGTGGGTGGGGGGTAGGGGCAGGGGGGTATCCGAGAGGGGGTGGGGGTCATGGGATTGTGTTAATTAGTTTCTGTTGTATGTCCACTTCCGTCTTCGTGTCGCAGTCTGTTATTGTAAGTGCTAGCAAAACGAACAGCTGAAACAAACAGGTCTCAAGGGTGACATAGGTTAAACAAAACAACTGTGTGGAGTGCCAACCGAAAAAGAAAAAGAAAAAAAAGCACAAAAAGCACACACACACACAATAGCTTGCATACCCTTGATGGCAGTCCTGACGTAGACCTACGTGCGTTGACTGTTGTCCTTTTAAATGAAACGTGTCTGCTTTGTAATTATTGCGAAGGACGTTCTGCAAACACAGGCTTTATGGACGAGGAAAGTGGTGCATAATTGATGTTCAGCTCTGTGTCTCCGACAACAGCCGGGTGAGTACCCTCTGTCCGTTTTGTTGTCACCACGGCCGGCTAAATTACCCGGATGACAGCTTTGGCGCAATGCCCAACACTTGAGATTGTGTCCCCTTTTCCTCTGGCCTCTTATCTTCTTATACAATTATGACCCTTCGTCCCCCCTACCCCCCCCCTCCCCCCTCCCCCCAACCCACTCCCTTCCCCACTCCACACCTCCACTCATGCTTGCTGTCACTTGATCTCAAAGTGACAAATCACCAATCTGCCGACTTTCACTTTTCGCTGCGTGCATTGTTCCACATTATACCTTTGGCTGTGAGGCCTGTAGCTTGCGTGATGTTGGCTTACTCTCACTGGCTTCAAACACACAAGCCCTTTCTGTGCTGTTTAGTTGCTTCTTGTACCTCGCCGCTGAAGAAGAAGAAGAAGAAGAAGAGAAGAAGAAGAAGAAGAGAGAGAGAGAGAGAGAGAGAGAGAGAGAGAGAGAGAGAGAGAGAGAGAGAGAGAGAGAGAGAGAGAGAGAGAGAGAGAGAGGTGTGTGCAAATTTTCGGGGCTGTATGTAGACCCGCTACCTTCTTCTTCCGGACAGCAAGTCACACGCACACGTACGTACACACAGACAGACACAAGACATACATAAACACACACAGACATACACACACACACACACACACACACACACACACACACACACACACACACACACACACACACAACCACACACACAGCACGCGCATGACACACACACACACACACACAGGCACGCAGCACCACACACACACACACACACAAGACGCTGCACACACACACACACACACACACACACACACACACAACACACACACACACACACACACACACACACACACACACACACACACACACACACACACACACACACACACACACAACACACACACGCACACACAACACACACACATACACACACACACACACACTTACACACTCAACCCAGACACCCAAGCCCTACATCTCTTCTCCCTCCCCCACTCTGATGAAGCCAGTGTCCACTGAGCACGATGCGCGCTGTTTGTGTAGACAGGCCCGGCGGAGTGGACAACAAACGCACGGCACAGACGCAGCACAGAGGACAGAGAGAATGCTGGGACTGGTCAACAGCCGCATCGGCTAGTCAGAGGGGAACGATCCGGAGGTTGCCGGTCAACACTGACCATCAGTTCATCCTCGCTCGTCATTCTGCTTATGCCGCCTTTAATCCCCTTCCCCCCTCTTCCTCCCTCCCCTGCCCCCGCTCCCCACCACCTCCCTCCTCCCGCGTTGACTCTTCCGGCACCGTTGTGTTGACCGCCTCTGTGGACTCCAGTGATCCAGTGTTTACAGTGTGAAGGTGGAGCGATTGGAGGGGGGAGGGGGAGAGAGAGAGAGAGAGAGAAGAGAGAGAGAGAGAGAGAGAGAGAGAGAGTTCAAAAATACGTTGCGTTGACCGCCGCTGTAAACTCAGTCCAGTGTTTACAGTGAGGGTGAGTGTGTGTGTGTGTGTGTGTGTGTCTGTGTGTGTGTGTGGGTGTGTGTGTTGTGTGTGTGGTGTAGAGAGAGAGTGGAGAAGGAGAGAAGAAGCGAGAAGAGAGAGAGAGAGAGCGAGAGAGAGAGGAGAGAGAGAGAGAGAGAGTTTCAAAATGACACTGTAAATGTCCAGGTTTAGCAGTGAGGTGTGTGTGTGTGTGTGTGTGTGTGTGTGTGTGTGTGTGTATGTGTGTGTGTGTGTGTGTGTGTGTGTGTGTGTGTGTGTGTGTGTTGTGTGTGAGAGAGAGAGAGAGAAGAGAGAGAGAGAGAGAGAGAGAGAGAGAGAGAGAGAGAGAGAGAGAAGAGAGAGATAAAAGTAAAAACATACAGTGTGTTGTGTGTGTGTAGTGGGTGGTGGGGGGGGGGAGTGGAGAGAGAGAGAGAGAGAGAGAGAGAGAGAGAAGAGAGGAGAGAGAGAGAGAGAGAGAGAGAGGAGAGAGAGAGAAAGAGAGGAGAGAGAGGAGAGGAACTGGGGACGGAGTGGGGTGGGAGTGTTAGAGAAATGGGGGAGGACGAAAGCTGGCTGGCGTGGGTTTTCGTGGTGTGGTATTGTCAACATTGACCAGTGGTCAACACAGAACTTGTGGAAGTGGACAGAATGACCCTTCCCCTCCCCTCCCCCTCCTCCCCCCCCCACCCCCCAACCAGCCACCACCTCCAACAGGCATCAACATTGCAGAACTCACCGAACCCAGCTTCACCCTTCTTTTTCCGGGAAGGACGGAGAAAACAACACAGAAACACTACGCAAAAGCATCACGGCATTCAACGTAAAAACTGAGGCAAACAACAATCGTTCATTCTTAGTCCTGCTCTGGGTGTGTTTGCTTTTGACCGATGCTACTTGTTTGTTTTTGTTTTTGTTGTTGTTCTTTTTTGTTTTGCAGACTTCTTGTTCTTCGTTTTTAGTGTTTTTGGGTGTGTAAGCCGTTTGTTTATGTGTTTATTGAGTTTGTGGTTTGATGCATTTATGGCTCCATGGTTTTTGCGCGTTGTTTTTTAAAATAATAATATTAAAGGAAAGTTGCACAGCGCATCATCTAGTGACGCCATAAGCTTCACAAACTACGTGTATGTACTAAAGCAAATAATGCAGCAGAAACAAGAAGAAAAAACATACAATTGAACACTAACTGGTAATACATCATAAATCATAACAGTGCCTAATTATCCACTTCCAGACATTCAACACTCATACGAACATCACATAGATGCATACATATTCATAACAGCATTTTGAAACACACATCAACAACTTGATTTCATTTTCGGTAGACTGCCTTTCTTAACTGATGGCTGAAGGCAAATGGCCTAACGAAAAACAACCAAACAACAAACAAAACAACATCCAAACACGGAAAAGATTCAAAAGAACGCTTATTTATCACGACATGGACAACGCGATGTAAATTTTCAGGGAAATCCCCTTCTTCAGGCCT
>JABMCL010000740.1:312500-322500 GCA_018857735.1 Alviniconcha marisindica
TCGCTAATATTATTGCAGGGCTGTATGACAATGAACAGCATAAGTTTTAGAGCTGACAGCATACTGCTTTGCTGGGAGTGATGTATTGTTCATCAGGCGTTGAGACACGGGATAAGTATGCCGTTTGTACAGTGTCTCTTGTTGCGTTGGTCTCTGCCTCCGTTCGTTTCACCCCCGGGACATGGAACAGAGACTGGAGACTCCCTCCTGTTGCTGCTGCTGCTGTGTTGCTTGATGTCCTCGGGTGTCGGTTGACACATCAGGGACAAGCTGAGACCAATGCGTGAGCACGGTTCAATATTGCTTTACGTCCACGGAAGCCATAAGGCTCGTTAGGACGGACAGCCCAGGACGGCCACTTCGACTTTCACACAGCTCCTGAACTCTCTCTCCCTCCTGTACCCGGGTGGTCTTCAACACCCAACGTCAAAGCGTCCACCCATGGGTGTAGTGTCTGTGCCTGTGGTCCACATATGGATGTAGTAGTATGGATGTAGTGTCTGTGCCTGTGGTCCACATATGGATGTAGTAGTATGGATGTAGTGTCTGTGTCTGTGGTCCACATATGGATGTAGTAGTATGGATGTAGTGTCTGTGCCTGTGGTCCACATATGGATGTAGTAATATGGATGTAGTGTCTGTGTCTGTGGTCCACATATGGATGTAGTAGTATGATGTAGTGTCTGTGCTCTGTAGGTCCACAGATGGATGTAGTAGTATGGATGTAGTGTCTGTGTCTGTGGTCCACAAATGAATGTAGTACATGGATGTAGTGTCTGTGCCTGTGGTCCACATATGGATGTAGTAGTATGGATGTAGTGTCTGTGTCTGTGGTCCACATATGGATGTAGTAGTATGGATGTAGTGTCTGTGTCTGTGGTCCACATATGGATGTAGTAGTATGGATGTAGTGTCTGTGTCTGTGGTCCACATATGGATGTAATAGTATGGATGTAGTGTCTGTGTCTGTGGTCCACATATGGATGTAGTGTCTGTGTCTGTGGTCCACATATGGATGTAGTGTCTGTGTCTGTGGTCCACATATGGATGTAGTGTCTGTGTCGGTGGTCCACATATGGATGTAGTGTCTGTGTCGGTGGTCCACATATGGATGTAGTGTCTGTGTCGGTGGTCCACATATGGATGTAATGTCTGTGTCTGTGGTCCACATATGGATGCAGTGTCTGTGTCGGTGGTCCACATATGGATGTAGTGTCTGCGTCTGTGGTCCAGCCACGCGGCAGTTGAAGGAAGACTCCCTCCCCTATCCCCCACCCCCTTCCCGTGCACCCCCCCCCACCCACCTCCGGGCCCCCTCCCCGCGGTCCTCTTGACCATTGTCCTTTGGTGCGGACTGCCCTGGGTCAGTGCGGCAGAGGTCAGGCTGTATTGTGTGCACGCATTGTCCGGCCTCATGCCGCTCGCTGTCCACTCGATTTGCTGGCTGACCAAACCCATCACTCATTCTGATCACTTTTATTGGCACGGCTGTCCATCCGGCGCCTGGATTGAAGCACTGTAGAACTGGCATCGTCACGCTCTGAAGTCTCTCGTCGTCACGCTCTTAAATCTCACTGTCTCATCGTCACGCTCTAAAGTCTCATTTTGACGGTCTGAAATCTCTTACCGTCACTCCCTGAGGTCTCATATTCTCACGATCTGATGTCTCTTATTGTCACGCTTTGAAGTCTCAATGTCACGCTCTGAAATTTCTTATCGTCACGCTCTGAAGTCTCATTTTCACGCTCTGAAGTCTCTTATTGTCACGTTCTGAAGTCTCAGTGTGACGCTGTGAAATTTCTTATCGTCACGCCCTGAAATCTCTTATCGACACGCTCTGAGGTATTTAATTTTTTGTTGTTGTGGTCAAGCTCTGAATTCCCATCGTCACGCTGTGAAGTCTTATCGTCACGCTCTGAAGTCTGTTATCGTCGCGCTCCGAAGTATTCTTATCGTCAGGCCCTGAAATCTCTTATCGACACGCTCTGAGGTATTTAATTAATTTGTTTTGGTGGTCAAGCTCTGAATTCCCATCGTCACGCTCTGAAGTCTTATCGTCACGCTCTAAAGTCTCTTATCATCACGATCTGAAGTCAGTTATCGTCGCGCTCCGAAGTATTCTTATCGTTATGGTCTCAATGTTCCCATCGTCACGTTCCGACGGTCACGTTCGGAAGTCTCATCGTCACGCTCTGAAGGATATCATCGTCACACGCTTAAGACTCTCGTGTCTGTGGATTAGAATTCAGCTTTCACCCTTTTGTGGCTCCATTCAGAATGTCCTGCTCATTTGCATTTCCCGCGATCAATGACGAACAGAGAGTATTTTACCTGTTCTCTCTCTCTCTCTCTCTCCTCTCTCTCACCTCCCCATCTACCCCCCCCCCCCATCAGCCCCCCTCCCTCCTCCCGCCCTTGAGCTGACCAGCACAACAATCTCGCAGATAAAAGTTTCCATTTGCGGGAGTGAATTGATTAGTCCAGAGTTCACATTCCCTGCAGCTAATTCTCCGTGAAGGAGCGTGCGAGTGAAAGAACGACTGAACCGGAGAACGAATAGGATTGATCATCAAGGACTCCCAGCGTGGAGACAGGGGCAGCGAGGGATTTGATCCTCAGACACAATGGGCAGGCCGCACAATGGGCCCAAGATGTACGTTTGATTGAGGACCTGCACGAGAGAAGGCATTTTTCTCTCTTTCTTCGAAGAGACAATTCAACCCACGTTTTGTGCGGTGGAGAGACGGCTGTCAAAGTGTGATAAATGATAACAGAATCTCCCTTTCTTGGTTGGAGACTAATCCTACAGACGGTGTATCGCAGCCTTCTACGCAGTGAAAGATTTGCCGGGTTACCTTCAAAATTGCTACTGTTCTGTTGTTATTGTTCTTGTTGTTTCTGTTGTTGTTCTCGTTGTGGTGGTTTGTATAATTTGTTGCTTCCTTGGTTGTTTTGGTAGTGTTGTTGTTGTTGTTGGTGTTGCCATTTGTTTGTTATTGAGTTGCTGTTGCTGTTTTGGGGAGCGTCGTCTTTGCTAAGTACTGCTGTTTTTGCGGACAACTGGGGAGGACTGCTTGATTCCCCTCCCTCCACACTGACACACAGACAGACAGACACACACACACACACACACTCACACACACACACACACACCACACACACACACACACACACACACCACACCACACAACCACACACACACACACACACCACACACACACACACACCACACACCACACACACACCACACACACACACACACCACTGACACTCACACACACCACACACACACACACACACACACACACACACACACACACACCACACACACACACACACACACACACACACACACACACACAACACACCACACACACACACACACACACACACACACACACACACACACACACACACTAGCAAACAAGGAAAATGCCACCAACGGAACAAACAAGGAAAATACTTCTAAAGGCAGTTTATTTTATTGACAATCAGAATGTGATCTTATTGTAAAATGCGCTCGCTGATACTGTTTTCTTTCCCCCCCCCTCTCTTTTCCTTCACAGCACACATCGTATTTCGAAAATATCGTTTCTAAGCTGGAAGTTTGACGATGTTTTACACATTATGCGTATATAAGCCTGTGTCAACACATGACGGACATACTTTTCATCGTACCTCACACTGCACCAGTCATGCAGTCACACCAAACGTCATGCTGGCCAGACGAGGGATAAAAAAGTAAAAACTACGATGCGACAAACAAACCAGCGGCGCCAAGTCCCTTGTTACGGTACACTACTTACTGACTAGCACGCGTGTTTTGCTGCACGTTTTGGCAAACCAAGATAGAAAAAAAGAGAAATAGCGATGTTTCTGTGTGTGTGTGTGTGTGTGTGTGTGTGTGTGTGTGTGCGTGCGTGCGTGCGTGCGTGCGTGCGTGCGTGCGTGCGCGTGTGTGTGTATGTGTGTGTGTGTGCGTGCGTGCGTGCGTGCGTGCGTGCGTGCGCGTGTGTGTGTATGTGTGTGTGCGTGCGTGCGTGCTCGCGTGTGTGTGTGTGTGTGCATGCGTGCGTGCGTGCGTGCGTGCGTGCGTGCGTGTGTGTGTGTGTGTGTGTGTGTGGAATCTGCTGTTTCAGCTGGGATGGATGAAGGTTCCAGTGCTGTCCATATGTGGGTTGCTCCCTGGAACAATTTTACCGAAGTGTAGGAGGTCTGGCATACGGCCTCGGATTACTTTTTGATGGCATCGGCAAAAGAAGAGCGTCTTCCTAAATGAAGCAATACACCAAATAGATTCTATATAGATTCCTAATCAGAAACTGGGGATTTTCTCGCTGATACCGGTCAAAGGTCAGGTGGGGCCATTCCCCCGAAGCAAACGAGTCATGCTGATTGAGTTAGCTGCCCTGCCACTGGCCAGCAGATGTGTTCAAGATGTTGTTATGATCGGACCGATGACCAGCGTAGCCTGAGGTGTGCTGGACGATGGGTCACGGGGCCTAAAGGCAGGACGAATCTTGTTGGTTGCTAATGACGTTCTCACAGCTCCAAATGTCTTCCTGTGTCACACTCACGTCCACGCTGACAAGGACGACAGTCCCGTGCAGGCTTATGAGCCAGTTTGGCCCAGCGGCTCATAGTTCAGGAGCTGTGTGAGAGTCGAGGTGGCCGTCCTGGGCTTTCCGTCCTAACGAGCCTTACGGTTTGCGTGGACGTAAAGCAATATTGAACCATGCTCACGCACTGGTCTCAGCTTGTCCCTAATATGTTAACCGACATCCGAGGACATTAAGCATCACCTGAAGAAGAAGAAGAAGCGGCAGGCACTGGGCGTGTAAGCACCC
Source organism: Alviniconcha marisindica (assembly GCA_018857735.1). Lineage (NCBI taxonomy): Eukaryota > Metazoa > Mollusca > Gastropoda > Provannidae > Alviniconcha > Alviniconcha marisindica. Next base: position 317,348 of record JABMCL010000740.1, read on the forward strand.
AGATGTCGGTTCGAATCCGTTTTGGCTCTCCTTTCTCTTCAAAAGTTGTGGTTTATGAACGTGTAAGCATTCAGAGGTCGGTTCGAATCCGTTTCGACTCTCCTTTCTCTTCAAAAGTTGTGGTTTATAAACGTGTAAGCATTCAGAGGTCGGTTCGAATCCATTTTGGCTCTCCTTTCTCTTCAAAAGTTGTGGTTTATGAACGTGTAAGTATGCAGAGGTCGGTTCGAATCCACACACAAGGGAGTTAATTAGCGTTCGAAATACGTAACACTAGTACAAAAACAAAGACCTGTGTCGCCTACTGTAAACGTTTTCGGTTCGAATCCGTTTCGGCTCTCCTTTCTCTTCAAAAGTTGTGTGTGGTTAACACTCAAATAAGCTTATTGCTTTTGTGTTTCCTGTACTTATTTGTTGAACTTATGATTACGATGAATGAATAAATTTAGTTTACACCAAATGTTGTGGTTTATAGACACTATCTGGTGACTTTCTCTCTCTCTCTCTCTCTCCCCCCCCCCTCACTTCCCTCGCCCCTGTTCATCGAAACATTAAAACAGCTGACACCTCTTCCCACTTTAATGCAGAATAATTCTGGTGGTGACAGTGTAGCGCTAGGTAAAAAAAAATCTTCCCACTCCTAGTGGGATCTCGGTCCCTGCCAGTTCCTCTCTGAATAAAACTGGGTGTTAAACAAATGTAACAGGTCATAGTTCAGGAGCTGTGTGAGAGTCGAGGTGGACGTCCTGGGCTGTCCGTCCTAACGAGCCTTCTGGTTTCCGTGGACGTAAAGCTATATTGAACCATGCTTCGGCATTGGTCACAGCTTGTCCCTAATATGTCAACTGACATCTGAGGACATTAAGCAACACTACCTACCTACCTAGTGTAACAGGTGCACCACGCCTCGCCTGATAACTCCTCGCCCAACCGAGTCTCGCCTAACCACGACTCGCTTAACCCCTTCACTGCCATGATGTCACTCGAAAAGACCAGTAAAAGTGCGAAATTTGAAACCCTTAAGCCTTTGTGTTTTCTTTTTCGCACTGGCATGAGAAAGGATTTTTATCAAAACGCATAGCACTGAAAAGAGATTTGTTATAAGACCAGAAAATATACTGTTTTTGGGGGGCGCTTTCGTGCGTCTTTCAGTCCGGAAATTTGACACGATGGAGCAGTGAAGGGGTTAATCGCAGCTCCCCCTAAACACCTATAGACGTTTTCACAGTCATTACACTTCGCCTAAAATCCGAAAGAATGAAAGAATCCTTAAGAATTAACGGTAGCGACTTCATTCGACATAAGGTAACTAAAACAACAAGGTCGTCAAACATTCAAAGGTTGTGATCAAATCAAAAGAGATCACAGATACCAGCCCGTAGGCCTGAATGAGTATGCTGACTGCTGTATTTGTTTGGCCCGCCATGAACATCTATCCTCAATGCTCAAACAAATACATATAGGCTCATTCGTTCGCCCAGAGACTCACATTTATATGAACATTTTGCTCACACACTTCCGATGGCAAAAATGCCCCGAAAGACTGTTTAGGTGAGTCATGATAGAGCGATTTAGGCGAAAGTAAACATGGTGCTTAATGTCCACAGAAAGCATAAGGCTTATTAGGGACGGGGAGAAGGGGGAAGGGGGAAGGGGGAGATTATATACCTATCGCTACATCCCTATCGCAGAATGACTTCTGCAGTACGGTGGGCAGCGATGAGAGCCGTTTCAATGTTTCATAATTGTGAAGGACAAAGTCACAAGACAGTGTCCACAGACCACAACTTTTGAAGAGAAATGAGAGCCGAAGCGGATTCGAACCGAGGTCCGTCTACTTACCAGCCTTACCTCTAGGCCAAACCGGCTCACGATTTAGGCGAGCCAGGATAGACCGATTTAGGCGAGCAGGATAGACCGATTTAGGCGAGCCAGGATAGACCGATTTAGGCGAGCCAGGATAGACCGATTTAGGCGAGCCAGGATAGACCGATTTAGGCGAGATGTTACAACTACATTATCCTCGCCTCTAGGGATGACAGTGCACGGCCAACCACCTTAAACGTTATCTTTGCCCACCTTCTTCTTTCGTATAGTGTCCAACTTCAACATCATGAAGACTCTGACGCTAATACTGCATGCTGGGCTATTTTGCTGCTTCTCTAATCCACCCAACTCTGACACGGACTACAGGAACTTTAACGTGCGTACGTGATCTTTTTGCACGAGCATACACACGGGGGACCTCGGTTTATAATCTCATCCGAAGGACTTTTGTAAAGTCTGCACAGAATTGGACTCCGGAGAAATCTCAGGGCGGGCGCGAAGCCTAGCACGTCTGTACGTCAGACCATCCGTATTTGGTGTGACCGACGCGCCAATCGTGAATACTTGGCTTTCGAGAGGCGAGTGCTCTTGCTCTGCGTCACTGACTCTCCCTGTTCACTGACTCTCCCTGTGTCACTGACTCTCCCTTTCACCGACACTCCCTGTGTCGCTGACTCTCCCTGTCACTGACTCTCCCTGTGTCACTGACTCTCCCTGTGCCACCGACTCTCCCTGTGTCACTCAATCTCCCTATGTCACTGACTCTCCCTGTGTCACCGACTCTCCCTGTGTCACTCAATCTCCCTGTGTCATTGACTCTCCCTGTGTCACTGAATCTCCCTGTGTCATTGACTCTCCCTGTGCCACCGACTCTCCCTGTCACTGACTCTCCCTGTGCCACAGACTCTCCCTGTCTCCCTGTCATTGACTCTCACTGTGCCACCGACTCTTCCTGTCACTGACTCTCCCTGTGTCACAGACTCTCCCTGTGCCATCGACTCCCTGTGTCACTGACTGTCCTTGTCACTGGCTCTCCCTGTGTCACTGACTCTTTTGTGTGTCACTGACTCCCTGTCACTGACTCTCCCTGTGTCACTGACTCTTCTTGTCACGACTCTCCCTGTGCCACTGACTCTCACCGTTGTACTGACTTCCTCCTGTCTCACGGACCCTCCCTGTGTCAACCGTGACTCTCCCATTCATTGACTCTCCCTGTGTCACGGGGACTCTCCACCTGTGTCACTGAATCTCCCTGTGTCCATTGACTCTCAACTGTACACACCGACTCTTCCCTGTCACTGACTCTCCTCTGTCCACCTACTCTCCCTGTCACTGTGTCACTCTCCTCTGTTCCCCGGACTCTTCCCTGTCACTGACTCTCCTTTGTCACCGACTCATCCCTGTACACTGACTCTCCCTGTGTCACTGACTCTCCCTGTCCCCTGACTCTCCCGTGGTCACTGACTCGCCTTGACCCGCAGGCGTAAAAAAAGCAATTTCGCTCATGGAAACCAGTCATATACAGAGGAAGTGACCAATAAAAGTCAGTACTGTTGGCACGCCCCCAACTCCGCCGGGCGTCAGTGCATGTGCGATGGATAGTCAGATTGACCGGATAAACACCACTCAGAAAGTTCACCTGGTAATACAGGCGTGCTCTCATGCTGGGTCGATTTTCACGCTGATGTGGAGTTGAGTTTTTATCTCCCCTCGTCCGCAGCGTGACCTATGAAACAGGTGTGTCTGTAGATGTGATTCAATTAGCGAATCATTCTTTACAACGTGGAGACATACAGAGATGGGCGACTGTAGTGAGAACCTCGCACGATGGTCATTGCTCACTTCACTGTTCATCAGATAGTTGCCTTTCACTGGGTCTCAGTATTCAGACTAGATTTTTGGTTCAAACACGTAAAAGGTTCAAAAGAACGCTGTTTATTAGGACAAAACCAAACCAGCAAATTTCGTTTCGTTTTGATCGCTAGCAACGAGAACATGAACGCTAGCAGTCGTTCTTGTTACAGATTATCTCTCTGTCTCTGTCTCTGACTGTCTCTCTGTCTCCCCCCCCCCCTTCTCTCTCTCATTCGCTCTCTCTCTCTCTATCCCTCTCTCTCTCTCTCTCTCTCTCTCTCTCTCTCTCTATATATATATATATATATATATATATATAGATATAGACAGATAGAGAGATAGACAGATAGATGGTGTAAATTGTAATTCTTGAACAACAAAGACGTGACTATTTTTGTACCTAGTTGAGCTGTGGACTAATCCAGCGGGCTAGATGTCGGAGAACAACCCCGGAAGGCCAAAGAAGAAGAAGGAAAAGAAACTATCGATTTTGTCATGACACAACGACTGCCAGCGTTCTAAAACAAGATGGGCAGTCCAAGAACACAGTGATAGGGGTGGGGGCCATGACTACACTGAATTGTTATAGTGACGGCAGTTCAAGAACACACTATGGTGGGGCTGGTGTGTGGTGTGGGGGGAGGGGTAAGGACGGGCAGTTCAAGAACACACTATGGTGGGGGTGGTGTGTGGTGGGGGGGTGGGGGGGGGGGTAGAGGACGGCAGTTCAAGAACACACTATGATGGGGTTGTGTGGTTGGGGGGGGGGGTGTGGGGGGGGGGTAAGGCGGCAGTTCAACGAACACACTATGGCTCGGGGGTGGTGTGGGGGTGGGGGGGGGGGTAAGAACGCAGTTTCAAGAACACACCTATGATGGGGGTTGGTGTGTGTGTGTGTGTGTGGGGGGGGGGGGGGGGGGTAAGTAAGTAAGTAAAGAGTGTGTGTGGGTGGGTGTGGTGTGTGTGTGTGTGGGGGGGGGGGGGGGGGTAAGAACGGCAGTTCAAGAACACACTATGGTGTGTGTGTGGTGTGTGTTGTGTGTGTGTGGTGTGTGTGGTGGGGGGGGGTAAGGACGGAGTTCCAAGAACACACTATGTGGGGGTGGTGTTGTGTGTGGGGTTGTGTGGGTGGGGGGGGGGGGGGGGGGGGCGGGGTGGGGGGGGTAAGTATGGAGAGGACTGGAACAAGCGAAACGAGACCGGACGGAAAAACGGGGGGGGGGGGGGGGGGGGAAAAAGGTGCAGACCAGGAAGAAAAAAGTGAACAGGCGCAGGAAGAGAAAGGAAACCAAACAGGCAGTTCAAGAACACACTATGGGTGGGGGTGGTGTGTGTGTTGTGTGGTGTCGGTGTGGGGGGGGGGGGGGGGGGGGGGGGGGGTACAGGAGCGGCAGTTTCAAGAACCCCTATTGTTGGGGTGTGGTGTGTTGTGGTGTGGGGGGGGGGGGATGTGTGTGGGGGGAGGTGGGGGG
>JABMCL010000740.1:327500-332500 GCA_018857735.1 Alviniconcha marisindica
GTGGGTGTGTGTGGGTGTGTGGGGTGTGTGTGTGTGTGTGTGTGTTGGGGTTGGGGTGTGTGTGTGTGTTGGGTGTGTGGATGAAGGCCTTCCCTTTTTAAACCCTCTGGGTTTTGTTTTTTCGAAATCCCCCAAAAAACCTAAAAACATCTTCCCCTTTGCTTTCCCCGGGCGCCATTTGGGCTTTGTTACCTTTTAAAACGTTTCGTAGCTTTTCCGCAACCTCCACTCCCGCACCCCCCACCCAAACACCCCAAAAAAGGGGGGGGGGGGGGGGGGTGAGAGAAGAGGAAAAAAAGGGAAAAAACAGAAATGGACTGTTAGCTCTGAAGAGAAGAGAGAGGGGAAGGGGAGAGGGGAGAGAGAGAGGAGAGAGAGAGAGAGGAAAAGGGGAGAGAGAGAGAGAGGGGGAGAGAGCAGAGAGAGAGAGAGGGGTGAGAGAGAAAAAGAGGAGGGGAAAAAAGAAAGAAAGAAGAAAAAAGAAGAAAAGAAGAAGAAGAAGAAGAAAAAAGAAAAAAAAAAAAACAACAACAACAACAACAAAAGGGGGGGGGGGGGAGGGAAATCTTTGGGAAAAAATATTCGTTTACATTGACTTTGGGGGGGGCAAAAAAAAAGGGGGGGAAGAAGAAAAAAAGGGGGGGGGGGGGGGGGGGGGGGGGGGGGGGGGGGGGGGGGGGGGGGGGGGAGGGAGAGGGCTTTGGCAAGGGGTTCTTTTGGTAGTCGGGATTGAAAGAAAAGGAAAATAAATTATTTTAAAAAAAAAAAAAATACTTTTGGGTTTAAAATTTAAAAAAAAGCATTTCTTTATAATGCCAGTCGGGGATGTAGGGGGGCAACAGTTTCATATGATTTTTTCTAAATCATTTTGCTTCAAAAATAAGGGCTATTTAAGGGCGTAATTCAGCCTTTTTTTTCTTCTTCTTCTTCTTTTCTTCCTTTCTTCTTCTTCTTCTTCTTTTTTCTCTCCTCCCCCTTCTCTCCCCTCTCTCTCTCTCTCTCTCTCTCTCTCTTTCTCCTCTCTCTCTTTTCTCTCTCTCTTTCTGTCTTCTCTGTCTCTGTCTCTCTGTCTGTGTCTGTCTCTGTCTCTCTGTCTGTCTCTGTCTGTCTCTGTCTCTGCGTCTCTGTCTCTGTCGCTGTCTCTCTCTCTTAAACCTTTTGGTTGTTGGTCTCTGGTGTGGAGAAGCAATCAGTGCTGTGAAAGAGCTGAATAAAACATGAACGGCCAACTGCGTGAAGCTGCACAACCCGATAACCCCCGCAAAGTGTCTCACACGCACTTGCCTGCCCTGTCAGTTGTACCCGGGCACACACACACACACCCAAAACACACCCCACACACACACACACACCACACACACCAACAACACACACCCCCACCACACACAAAACACACACACACACACACGCACACACACACACACACACACACCCCAAAACCACACACACACACAACACACCACACAAAACACAACACCCCACACACCACACCACACACACACACACACACACCACACACACACACACACACACCCACACACCACACACGCGCGGCAAACACACACACACGAACACACACACACACACAACACACACACACACACACACACACACAACACACCACAACACACACACAAAACACACACACACACACACACACACACCCCGAACACCCCCCACACACACACCTACAACACACACCCCACACACACACCACACACACACACACACCACACACACACAACACACACACACAACACACACACACACACACACAAACACACACCCCACACACACACACACACACACACACAAAACACACACACACAACACACACACAAACCACACACACACACACACACACCCCCCACACACACACACACACACACCCCACACACAACACACCCCACACACACACACACACACCACACAACACACTCCCCGATGCCAGCAGGCCAGATTTCCTCTTCGTGACTCCAGTTCCAGACTGCCAACTGGTGCCTGCGAGTGACTGGGTTGCCAAAGTCTGGCACCTGTTTGACCTGTTTAATTCTGACAACGCACTCGCCGCACCTGGCCCCAGTGCAGTCTTCATCCGTTTCACGACAGTCAGCAGGCTTCATCAGTTTCACGACAGTCAGCAGTCTTCATCAGTTTCACGACAGTCAGCAGTCTTTATCAGTTTCACGACAGTCAGCAGTCTTCATCAGTTTCACGACAGTCAGCAGGCTTCATCAGTTTCACGACAGTCAGAGGCTTCATCAGTTTCACGACAGTCAGCAGGTTTCATCAGTTTCACGAGTCAGCAGGCTTCATCAGTTTCATGACAGTCAGCAGCTTCATCAGTTTCACGACAGTCAGCAGGTTTTATCAGTTTCACGACAGTCAGCAGGCTTCATCATTTCACGACGTCAGCAGGCTTTATCAGTTTCACGACATCAGAGGCTTATCAGTTTCACGACGTCACAGCTTCTCAGTTTCACACATCAGCAGGCTTCATCAGTTTCCGACGTCAGAGGTTCATCAGTTTCACGACAGTCAGAGGTTTTTATCGTTTCACACAGTCAGCAGGGTTTTATGTTTCACACAGTCAGCAGGTTTTATAGTTTCACGACAGTCGCAGGTTTCATCATTTCACGACAGTCACAGGGTTCATCAGTTTCACACAGTCAGCAGGCTTCATGTTTCACACAGTCACACTTCATAGTTTCACGACAGTCAGAGGCTTTATCAGTTTCACGACGTCAGAGGCTTCATCAGTTTCACGACGGGCACAGGCTTTCAGTTTCACGACACAGCAGGCTTCATCATTTCACGACATAGGGCTTTATCAGTTTCAGACAGTCAGCAGGCTTCATCAGTTTCAGACAGTCAGCAGGTTTCATCAGTTTCACGACGTCAGGGTTTTATCAGTTTTACGACGTCAAGGTCATCAGTTTCACGAGTCAGCAGGCTTCTCAGTTTCAGACAGTCAGCAGGTTCATCAGTTTCAGAAGTCAGCAGGGTTTTATCAGTTTCACGACAGTCAGCAGGTTCATCAGTTTCACACAGTCAGCAGGCTTCATCAGTTTCAACGTCGCAGGTTTTATCAGTTTCACGACAGTCGCAGGTTATCGTTTCACGACGTCAGATTTCCCTCAGTTTCACGACAGTCACAGGCTTCATCATTTTCACGAAATCAGCAGGCTTCATCTTTCAGAGTCAGCAGGCTTCATCAGTTTCAGACGCACAGGCTTCATCAGTTTCACGAGTCAGCAGGCTTCTCGTTTCACGACAGTCAGCAGGCCCTTTTCGGGCCTTATATTCAGCTCCCGCGCTTAGGATCAACGGGGGTCATCTGTCGTGCGTGCGTGCGTGCGTGCGTGCGTGCGTGCTGCGGTGCGTTGGGGGGCGTGCGTGCGTGCGTGCGTGGGGCGTGCGTGCGGCGTGCGTGCGTGCTGCGTTTGGGGGGTGGTGGGCGTGTGGTGTGTGGTGTGTGGAGAACCACAGAACAGCCTTCAGTGAACATCAATCTATGCACGAAAGTGTTTAGGCGATTCACTTGTCACCCAACCGGTTTTATTTCGGGAGGGTGTGGTCTCAAAAGACTTTCTGAGTTCGAAGAACACTTCAAAAAAAAAAACAAAAAAAAACGGTGCCACCAATAAACTGACTGGAGCTGGCCTGTCACGGCACAAAATCCGCTTTTGATTGCGGTAAGTTCCTTCACTCAGCTGAAAGTTGCCAACAATGCCTCCCTGTATCATCACAGATGTCCAAAGGATAGGAAAAGTGGCGCAAACACAAACTCGATGTTGGCGCAAGCAACCATATGCCCTCAGAGCTGTCTTTTTGCCATGCAGTTCAAACAGACCATGTCTTTGGCGGCCTGACCTAGAAATTCAGCAGAATATAATCTGCCAAAATCACGATCCCTTACCTCACAGGGAGTATTTAACGTCGTCGGAGGTGTGAGTGTGAAAACCTCATGACGATTAGTTATGCAGTCTAAGGAAATGTTGTCGTTATGCAAGCTCGCTGCTTGTTAAAGAAGCCAGCCTTCTGAAAATACCTTTTGTCTAACAGCTGTAAAAGAGCTCAAAGAGGGAAACGCCCCGTTCATTTTGTATCGGGTTTAGAAAACGAGTGTCGTGAGTGATGATTAACAGGATCAAATATACAGAACACTGTAGGCTTGCCTGTCTCATACCGCGGTCTCTGATGTTTGGTCTTGGGCGATGTGAGCACTGTTAGCACACACACACACACACACACACACACACACACACACACACACACACACACCACACACACTCACACACACACACACACACACACACACACACACACACACTCACACACACACACACACACACACACACAACACACACACACACGCACACACGCACACACACACGCACAGACACACACACACACACACACACACACACACACGACACACACAGACACAGACACACACAGACACACACACACACAGACACACACACACACACACACACACACACACACACACACACACACACACACACACACACACACACACACACACACACACACACACACACACACACACACACACACACACACACACACACACACACACATTCAGCTGTTTGTTCACACACGCACACACCGCGGAGAGAGAGAACTCGAACTCAAACTCGAAAACTTTAATACTCAAGGAAGTAGCGATAGGTCCATTTGGACCTAACAGCTAGTCCTTGCTATGCTACAAACACAAACACGACAATACCACAAACACATATTATAAGCACGATTAAACAATTGATTAATTCGTTCATTGTGTGTGTGTGTGTGTGTGTGTGTGTGTGTGTGTTGTGTGTGTGTGTGTGTGTGGTGTGTGTGCGTGTGTGTGTGTGCTGTTGTGGTGTGGGGGGCAGGGTGTTGGAGAGAGAGAGAAGGAGGAGAAAGGAAGAGAAGAAGAGAGAGAGAGAGGAGAGAGAGAGAGAGAGAGAGAGAGAGAGAGAGAGAGAGAGAGA
>JABMCL010000740.1:337500-340000 GCA_018857735.1 Alviniconcha marisindica
CGTTGAACACAGCTCACGGCCCGTTTACAAAGTGACAGCAGAAACAAACAAAACAAAAACAAAAACAAAAAACAAAAAGACAAAAGAGAAAGAGAGAGAAAAAAGAAAAAAAGAAAAACAGCGAACCAAATCCTTTTGCTGCGACGTCTTACCTCACCTTACGAAGGAAACACAATTATCTGACTGTTGCTCTGAAGAAAACACAATTATCTGACTGTTGCTCTGAAGAAAAAACAATTATCTGACTGTTGCTCTGAAGAAAACACAATTATCTGACTGTTGCTCTGAAGAAAAAACAATTATCTGACTGTTGCTCTGAAGAAAACACAATTATCTGACTGTTGCTCTGAAGAAAAAACAATTATCTGACTGTTGCTCTGAAGGAAACACAATTATCTGACTGTTTCTCTGAAGGAAACACAATTATTGACTGTTGCTCTGAAGAAAAAACAATTATCTGACTGTTGCTCTGAAGGAAACACAATTATCTGACTGTTTCTCTGAAGAAAACACAATTATTTGACTGTTGCTCTGAAGGAAACACAATTATTTGACTGTTGCTCTGAAGGAAACACAATTATTTGACTGTTGCTCTGAAGGAAACACAATTATCTGACTGTTGCTCTGAAGGAAACACAATTATCTGACTGTTGCTCTGAAGGAAACACAATTATCTGACTGTTGCTCTGAAGAAAAAACAATTATCTGACTTTGCTCTGAAGAAAAAACAATTATCTGACTTTGCTCTGAAGAAAACACAATTATCTGACTGTTGCTCTGAAGAAAACACAATTATCTGACTGTTGCTCTGAAGAAAAAACAATTATCTGACTTTGCTCTGAAGGAAACACAATTATCTGACTTTGCTCTGAAGAAAAAACAATTATCTGACTGTTGCTCTGAAGGAAACACAATTATCTGACTGTTGCTCTGAAGGAAACACAATTATCTGACTGTTGCTCTGAAGGAAACACAATTATCTGACTGTGCAAAAAAGAAAAAAAGAAAAAAAGAAAAAAAGCGAACCAAATCCTTTTGCTGCGACGTCTTACCTCACCTTACGAAGGAAACACAATTATCTGACTGTTGCTCTGAAGGAAACACAATTATCTGACTGTTGCTCTGAAGGAAACACAATTATCTGACTGTTGCTCTGAAGAAAACACAATTATTTGACTGTTGCTCTGAAGAAAACACAATTATCTGACTGTTGCTCTGAAGAAAACACAATTATCTGACTGTTGCTCTGAAGAAAACACAATTATCTGACTGTTGCTCTGAAGAAAACACAATTATCTGACTGTTGCTCTGAAGAAAACACAATTATCTGACTGTTGCTCTGAAGAAAACACAATTATCTGACTGTTGCTCTGAAGAAAACACAATTATCTGACTGTTGCTCTGAAGAAAACACAATTATCTGACTGTTGCTCTGAAGAAAACACAATTATCTGACTGTTGCTCTGAAGAAAACACAATTATCTGACTTTGCTCTGAAGGAAACACAATTATCTGACTGTTGCTCTGAAGGAAACACAATTATCTGACTGTTGCTCTGAAGGAAACACAATTATCTGACTGTTGCTCTGAAGGAAACACAATTATCTGACTGTTGCTCTGAAGGAAACACAATTATCTGACTGTTGCTCTGAAGAAAACACAATTATCTGACTGTTGCTCTGAAGAAAACACAATTATCTGACTGTTGCTCTGAAGAAAACACAATTATCTGACTGTTGCTCTGAAGAAAACACAATTATCTGACTGTTGCTCTGAAGAAAACACAATTATCTGACTTTGCTCTGAAGAAAACACAATATTGACTGTTGCTCTGAAGAAAACACAATTATCTGACTGTTGCTCTGAAGAAAACACAATTATCTGACTGTTGCTCTGAAGAAAACACATATCTCTACCAATACTGACTGCTTGCTCTGAAGAAAACACAATTATCTGACTATTGCTCTGAAGAAAACACAATTATCTGACTGTTGCTCTGAAGAAAACACAATTATCTGACTGTTGCTCTGAAGAAAACACAGTTAATTTGACTGCTGCTCTGGGTGAACCACAGCTAAATGTCAATCTACAAGTTGTTCTAGTGTCATTGCTGTTGTTGTAGTAGTTTTGTTGTGACTGTTGTTGTTGTGTCGTTGCTGTTGTTGTAGTATCAACTAAGAAGGGAGTTAATCAGCGCTGGAAATACGTAGCACAAGTACAACAACAAAGACCTGAGCCGCCTACTTAACTCCCTTGGTTGTTGATTCTGCACAAGCTCTCTGGGCCCCGTTCTGTTTCAGAGTTGTTGTAGTAGCTGCTATTGCCGTTGCTGTTACTGTGCACTATCGATGACTACCTCAACCGGAAAGGAACTCATGAGAACTACATCTCCGTTACTATTTAAATGGGCGAAGGTATGACAGGTTAGCTTGTTTTTAAATCTCTACCGAACGTTTCTGAATCCGACACACGGAGGTGCATCGGCGCTGCGAACTAACCT
>JABMCL010000740.1:350000-362500 GCA_018857735.1 Alviniconcha marisindica
ACAGTTCTTACAAATGGAGAGAGAGAGAGAGAGAGAGAGAGAGAGAGAGAGAGAGAGAGAGAGAGAGAGAGAGAGAGAGAGAGAGAGAGAGAGGAGAGAGAGAGAGAGAGAGAGAGGGATGATGATGGTTTATTGCTTGTTAGGCTATAGCCTATACAGCAGTGTACAAAACAAGCGAAATTCAACATATCATGGGCACAAAGGGAGGCTCTTCTTTCCCGTCACTAACATGGTAATAGCTCCGCGTCAGTACCGTAAAGTCTTATATCCACCGTGTCTTCTCACATGGTACCGTAAAGTCTTATATCCACCGTGTCTTCTTACATGGTACCGTAAAGTCTTATATCCACCGTGTCTTCTCACATGGTACCGTAAAGTCTTATATCCACCGTGTCTTCTTACATGGATCTAGTCCACAAAACTGGTCACAGGCCTATTGATACCGCACCGCACCGATCGCAAACACGACTCCAACACACCGAGAGTTCAGCCTGTTGTCTGATCAACCGAGATGAAACCGTGTCACATCTCTCAGCACCGGTAATTTTGGAGAGAGAGAGAGAGAGAGAGAGAGAGAGAGAGAGAGAGAGAGAGAGAGAGAGAGAGAGAGAGAGAGAGAGAGAGAGAGAGAGAGAGAGAGAGAGAGAATCCAGAAGCAGTTTTTCACCCGATTTTTGATCCTGTTTGTTACAGATCGGTGTTTCAAAGCCGCCAAAGCACGACCGTGAGTCCGGCATTATGGGCTCAGCATTGAGTATCAGGGAGGTCACAAACAAAGGCAGACAGCCATGTGACAGAAACATCAAATACGCCAGGAGCCAACCTTTTTGTGTCAAAGAGCGAAAACACACCACACACACACACACACACACACACACACAACACACCACACACACACACACACACACACCACACACGCACACGCACGCACGCACGCACGCACGCACGCACGCACGACCCACCACAACGCACACAACACACCCACACAAACACACACACACACACACACACACACACAACACACACACACACGCACACACACACACACACACACACACACACACACACACACACACACACACACACACACCACACACACACACACACACACACACACACACACACACACACACACACACACACACACATAAACAACAACAACAACAACAAAATAAAAAATAAAAACAAACAAAAATAATATACTTTATTCATCCCAGCGGGAAATTAAAGCTGTCGTTCGATCTTATACATTAACGCACAACCAAGAACTGAACTGCACATATCTCAATAATTCAAAGTTATGAAACACACACGTACACACTCTTGGACATACAACCCCTTTCTCACAACCTTACACGCTAAAGGAATCATCTAATGCTAATACCTAGCAAACCCATAATACCTGGAACAATGTTTTCTCTAACAAACCAAAACATAAAAACTCTCAAACATGGCTCCACTTTGAACACATCTTTGTATAAATATAGATAGATAACCAACTGAAGCCAGCAGAAGGAAATATATGCACATCTTTCTAAGTTTCAGGCCAACGGGCGACTTATTGACTCCGAATCCCCTTTAACAGAGGACATTCATAATACTCTTAATTGCCAGCAACCAGCCCTACCAACCTTAATTTTTGAACAGCTGTAGAGAAATGTACTCACCTATACGACGACACATAAAGAACAATTAAAAACACAAGCGCTTTCGACCCATGGTCTTCATCTGGTGTAAAACTAAAAGAGAGATAGAAAATAATAAAAGAAGAAGGAAGTAAAGAAGAAGATAGACGAGAAGTTGAAGTTAAACAATGTTAAAGCCCGTTCTTAACAGGGCGAATGTTTGTTCGCCGAACATACTTCGGACAGTTCGACGAACTATGATTCGTTTCTTAATTGAACTTGTAGTTCGCCGAACTTGGTTGGGACAGTTCGACTAACTTTACTTCGTTCTCAACTGGCTTGTAATGAGATGCAAGCTTCGGCCCGAACTTGCGGCAGACGCGCAGCAGACAGCATGATCGAAAATGTAGGCTAAAGTCAAGTCAAGTCAAGTCAAGTCAATAATATACTTAATCATCCCTCACAGGGTAATTTAACTAACTATTATCTCATTCTGGGTCCCCGAGAAGGCTGCGCCTCCCACAAGTCAACAAATTAAAAAATCCCTCCGAAGCGAATGAAGAACCTAGCGACACTGTCATCCATTTTATTTTTATTTCTTCCTCATCCACAGGAGAGCTCTGCTCTCAGCCAATCAGAGGCAATGATCGTCGAATAGGGCGAATGTTCCCAGAACATGTTGAGCAAAGCTTTTTGGACCCCGAATGTAGCTTCGTCTCAGTTCGACGAATACTCCCAACTAGGTACGCGAAGCAAAAGTTCGCCCAATTAAGAACCAACTAGGTTCGCTGAATACTCCCAACTAGGTTCGCGAACGGGCTTTAGGATCTAAACGTAGACCATGTGTCGAAACACCAGACAAAGACCATGTGTCGAAAGCGCTTGTGTTTTCAAGTGTTCTTTATGTGTCGTCGTATAGGTGAGTACATTTCTCTAGAGCTGTTCTATTGTGTCAACCTCACCAGCAGGTGTTCACTCATTTTTCTTTAATGTTTGAGTCTGTGGACTCCCATGGCAGTAATGATCCAGACAGCAAACCAACGTCGGTCATCGTCAGAAACCGAAGCTGAAAAAGCCAGCGAGCGTGCAAACTGAATTTGAGTTCAGGAGCTGTGTAAAGGTCGAGGTGGCCGTCCTGTGCTCCCCTTTCCCCCAAAAAGTCCTTATGGTCTCTTGGGTAAAAAACTTTGAAGTTTATTAGAAGTTTATTTTTGCGTTCAGAGCTCACAGCTGTGGGGGAAATTTTCCCGGGGGGGGGGTGGGCCTTTTTGGGCTCCCCCCTAATGGGCCTTATTTTTCTGTGGACGAAAAGCAAAATTAAAAAATTTTTTAAAGCTTTCAGAGCCCCGAAAGCTGTGTGAAATTTGAGGGGGCCGTTTTGGGCTCCGCCCTAATAGTCTTTATGGTCTCTGGGGACATAAACCCAACATTAGAGAACGGGTTTCCGGGCTCAGCAGCTGTGAAAAGCCGAGGGAGGTCGCCCTTATGGTCTTTGGGGCCCCTAAAGCAACACTAAACCCCGAAAAAAACAATTTTGGGGCCCAAATTCACTTTGGGGAACCCCGGGTTTTGGCTAGCGGTAAGGCGTTAGGCTGGAAAGCAGGGGGACTTCGGGGGGAATCTGCTTCGGGTTCCTTTCCCCAAAAGTTGTGGCCCTGTGGACACTGTTTGTGACTTTGTCCCTCCCAAGTTATGAAACATTAAAAAGGCTCTCATCGCTGCCCATTTTAATGCAGGGAGTCTTTCTGGGGTGACAGTGTGGATAGGTATATAATCTCCCTCCCCCCCCCACCCTTCCCACACCCCCCCCCCCCACCCTTCTCCCCGTCCCCTAATAACCCTTATGGTTTCTGGGGGACTTTAACCAAAAAATGTCTATTATTTAAAGAACGAGGAGAGGGCGAGTGACGGAATAAATTTTAAAACCCCCAAAATCACTATCGCATCTTTAGAAACCCGCCGTTTTGTTGGTGTGTTGACGGAGAGAGTGCAGATTTCGCGGGTTGTGGGGTTTGTCGAGCAGGCAACAAGGGGAAACCCTGCTAAATTTTAGGGAAGAACGACGGGGGGGAAGAGAACGACGGGCTCCTTTAGGGGCACTGTTGTGGAGGGGAGGGAAATAAGAATTAGTTTGCAACGCCCAAGAACCGTGAAGTTCATATCAGGGGATTATAAAATGGGCAGGTGGAAAGGGGGGGGGGGGGGGGAAAGGGGGGGGGGCAGACAACAATCACAGGGGGAACCTCGCTACTGTACAAGGAAACTGATTCTAAAAAGGTGTGTGCAACCCAAGACCCCTTGGGACACGGTTCCCTATGCCGAGGTCCTCCCACAGCCCAACCAGCCAAACCTCTAGACATTCCATTCTAATTACTGTCCGGCCTAAAGCCACCACCCCCCCTCCATGCGGTGGAAGGAACCTTACTTTTTAGCGCTGAAGTAATTCCAAGGTATAGTGTTTATAAGGTAGGTATACCACTATCAGGTATTGTGTTTATAAGGTAGGTATACCACTATCCGGTATAGTGTTTATAAGGTAGGTATACCACTATCCGGGATAGTGTTTATAAGGTAGGTATACCACTATCAGGTACAGTGTTTATAAGGTAGGTATACCACTATCAGGTATAGTGTTTATAAGGTAGGTATACCACTATCCAGTATAGTGTTTATAAGGTAGGTATACCACTATCAGGTATAGTGTTTACCTCCAAGTTAGGGGGACGTCTTTCCATACGTGCAGGTCCATGGCGATAGTATGGCTTAAAGTGAGCGCTAGACATGAACGCTAGACGTGAACTTTACAAATTATCAGACATCTGTTGTCTAGACCTACTGCTTCATCCCAGTACAACCATCTTTGTGTTCTAGTATCACCTACACCCAATCGCTCAATGGACCCCCCCCTCCCCCCCCCCACCACCACCACCACCACCACTACCCCTGCCTCATCCTCCGTTACCCTCCTCCCCTTCCTCCACCCCTCCCTCCCCCGGCCTCCCGCTGTTCCACGCTCCGTCTGACTACAGATCGTCGTTTGTTGTCTAGGAGCGGTATTTAGGAGATGTATGTGGACCCGCTGGGCGGTCAGGACAGGTAACAAATGTTCAACCAACAACCGTTACGATTGTCTCCCTTGCAGGTGACCCATTTCTAATAAATTATCCGTGTTCCACGTGCTATCAAAGCCGAGTCAGTCCTTCATGTCCCATTCGCTACAAGCGTAGCGCATCCAGCGCCCCCTGCCGGCGAGCTGGGATAACGAGGTGGGTCTGAGGTGTAAATAAGAGAGATGCGTCATTTCATTAACCTCCACACCACGTGACTAATTGCCTCCCCTTTGAAGAGGCCTTTACGCCTAGGTGGCGCTGCGAACGGAGCATGTCGGGAAGGGAAATAACAGAGTTGTCGGAATCCAACCTCATCTTATGGCTACCTTGATTGCAGCAACAGCAGCAGCCGCAACAACAACAACAACATATATATATATATATATATATATATATATATATATATATATATAGAGAGAGAGAGAGAGAGAGAGAGAGAGAGAGAGAGAGAGAGTAAACGTTTTCAAACCAAGACGTGCTTGGACTTTTGTTATACTCTCTGTCTCTCTGTCTCTGTCTTTGTCTCTGTCTGTCTGTCTGTCTGTCTGTCTGTCTGTCTGTCTGTCTCTCTCTATATATATATATATGTGTGCGTGTGTGTTTTAATGTGTGTGTGTGTGTGTGTGTGTATGTGTGTGTGTGTGTGTGTGTGTGTGTGTGTGTGTGTGTGTGTGTGTGTGTGTGTGTGTGTGTGTGTGTGTGTGTGTGTGTGTGTGTGTGACTGCTCCCAGTATTTGGACAGAGCTCACTGTCTGCTTCAGACAGTCTACTAAGCTCTGGGAGATCTTAAAACACAGTAAGATTAGCACAAAACAGAAGTCTTGGCAAAACAAGGGTCATGCCATACAGAATCTCTCTCTCTTCTCTCTCTCTCTCTCTCTCTCTCTTCTCTCTCTCTCTCTCTCTCTCTAACGTTTCACTCACTCATTCATGCCTACATGTATATAAATAATGCCTGTAATTTTATACCTACTTATCAGTAGCTTATCAAGGACTAGTTGTTAGACAGGTTTTTGACTGAACCTAAACTACAGTCCTTGTAAAATAAAGTTTTCGAGTTCGAGTTCTCTCTTCATGCCTATATGTATATAAATGATGCCTGTAATTTGATATTTACTCATCAGTAGCTTAACAAGGACTAGTTGTTAGACAGGTTTTTGACTGAACCTAAACTACAATCCGTGTAAAATAAAGTTTTAGAGTACGAGTTCTCTCTCTCTCTCTTCGCTGCTTGTAGTATAGCAAGGACTGGCTGTTAGATAGGTCCAAATGGACCTAACGCTACTATCCTTGAGTATTAAAGTTTCCGAGTTAAATTCGAGTGCTCTGTCTGTCTGTCAGTCTGTCTCTCTTTCTGTTTGTAGTATAAGCAAGGACTGGCTGTTAGGTCCAAATGGACCTAACGCTACTATCCTTGAGTATTAAAGTTTTCGAGTTAAAGTTCGAGTTCTCTGTCTGTCTGTCTGTCTGTCTGTCTGTCTGTCTGTCTGTCTGTCTGTCTGTCTGTCTGTCTCTCTCTCTCTTTCTGTTTGTAGTATAGCAAGGACTGGCTGTTAGATAGGTCCAAATGGACCTAGCGCTACTATCCTTGAGCATTAAAGTTTCCGATTTCGAGTTCTCTCTCTCTCTCTCTCTCCCTCCCTCTCCTTCCCTCTCTCTTTCCCTCTCTCTCTCCCTCTCTCTCTCCCTCCCCCCCTCTCTCTCCCTTTCTTTCTCTGCCCCCCCCTCTCTCTCTCTCAGTCTCTCTCTCTTTCTCTCTTTCCCTCTCTCCCCCCCCCCCCCTCTCTCGCCCTGATATATCTGTCAAGGTTACCCGTCTCTCTGTCTGTCTGATTGCCTGTTTCTGTTTGTGAACATTATGGGCCGGTCGAGAACATGAAAGGATTGGTCTGCGGTCTGTATCGCTTCAAGGAGTGGGACAGAAATGGTTTACATTGACCTTTTCATTCGCGCTTCATCCTGCACATTGAGCATCAGAGTTGTCAAAGTAATTTACCTCTTTACCCTTTGCTAAGCTACAGTTAGCTACCGAAGCCAGCGAATAGAAAGGAGAGAGAAAAAAAAAGAGAAAAAAAAACATTAATTTAAAAAAATCAACATTCGTCTAACAGACCTGTAGCCCATCCTTCCTCGGAAATAGAAGCTTTCTGCAAAACCACAAAATGTCAGCTGAACACAAAAGAAAGGCGAAGCAAAAAACAAAAAAACAAAAAACAAACTTGAACAAAGAAAGAAAGTAAATATCGCAGAAGACACCTGACGTGAGTGTGTGTCTGTCCGTCTGTGCGCGCGCGCGCTCCCGTCTGTGTGTCTGTCTGTGCGTGGCGGGTCTGTGCGCGCGCGCCTCTCGTGGCTTACTTGCCATTAACTTTAATTATGCGCGGCATAGTGTATTTCGGTAACTTTCGTCGAACATTTTGCTGCGCGCTTTTTGCTCGAACATACGTAAGATATTTTGCAGTCTTGCGTGTACTCCGGATGTGATGCCTTCTCAGTGGTTGCTGTATTCCTTCTGCTTGCAAAGCGACGTCCCAACAGGAGACCACGGTCGTATTGACTCCAATTCAACAAGGAGCTTGACACAGCAGCACAAAATGTCAAATGAACACAATGAAAATGAGAGAGATACTGAAAATAGAAAGAAAACAGGATCCCGTGACGGCAGTCATCATAAGTCGGAGAGCAAAAAAAGGGTGGTGGGGTAGTGGGGTGTGGTGGTGGGTGTGGGGTGGTGGGTGGGGTGGTGGTAGGGGGTGGTGGGGTGGTGGGGTGGTGGGGTAGTGGGGTGGGGGGTAGTGGGTGTGGTGGGGGGTGTGGGGTGGTGGGGGTGGGGTAGGGGGTGGTGGGGTAGTGGGGGTAGTGGGGTGGTGGGGTAGTGGGGGTGGGGTAGTGGGGGTGTGGGTGGGGTAGTGGGGGGGTAGTGGGGTAGTGGGGGGGTAGTGGGGTAGTGGGGTAGTGGGGTGGTGGGGTAGTGGGGTGGTGGGGTACGGGGCAGCACCCCATTGGTGGATAAATGTTTCATTCACATCGTTGACGGAAGGACTGGTGTTTGAACGCTGAAAAGTCGATGTGCTGTGCAGGATAGACTGTAATAATTAGTCGTTTTATACATGCACAAAGAAAAAGTAAAGAAGAATGATGCGAGAAAGAACTCGAACTCGAGCAGGAAAACTTTACTTTACAATCAAAGTGAGAGAGATCCTGAAAACAGAAGGTAAACGGAATCGCGTGACAGACTCATCAGAAGACGGAGCACACGAAGAATGACGAGACAGTTGAACAGACCTCACTCCCCACACAGACCAACACGCGGGTATATGAACACACACACCACACACTCGTGAGCGTGCGCCGAGCACGCATTACAAACCTCGCACGCACGCACGCACGCACGCACGCACGCGCACGCACGCACGCACGCACTCACGCACACACACGCGCTTGCTCACTAGCTCGCACGCACATCCACCCACCTACACACAAACACACACACACACACTCACTCACTCACTCACGTACACGCAAATACGCAAACAAACATACATATACACACAAACACACAACACACACCACACACACACACACACACACACACCCACACACACCACACACACAACCACGCACACATACACACGCACACATACACACACACAACACCGCACGCGCGCACGCACACCACACCACACACACACACACACACACACACACACACACCACACACACACCCACACACACACACACACACACACACACACGATCTGATACCAACTGTCCCTCACACCCACACACACACACACACGCACACACACACCACACACACCCACACACACCACACACACACACACACACACAAACACACACACACACACCAAAACACACACACACACACACACACACACACACACACACCACACAACCACACACACACACACACACACACACACACACACACACACACACACACACACACACACACACACACGATGCTGATACACAGACTTGCAGTGTGAAGGCACGTCTGAGCAGAAGACGCAGTAACTGCCGGCAGATTTACGGCTGAATCCCGGTCACAGCAAAAGTGGCAGGCTGTTGGCAGAGTGTGCTGGCAATCACAGAAAGGAGCCGTGATCGATTTACGATGTCCACACGTTGGTTCCAGGCCTTTGAAGTGTGGCGCCCGCCTTGACGGTGAACGTTATCTGTTTCGCCAACAGTTAAGGCTCAAACCTGCACTGCTACCACAACAAGGGACGGCCCTGTTTGTCGCTATCTTGTTTACGTTGTGCGAATCGAACTGATTTCACACCACAACCGCAGCTGACCCACATGCCGTTTGTGTATGTGGGTGGCGGGGGTGGGGAGTGGTGGGTGGAGGGGTACACGGGTTGTGGTGGTGGGCGGGGGGGGGGGGGGGGGGGGTGGGCGTGGGGTTGGGGGGGGGGGGGGGGGGGCGGAGGAGGGGGAGGTGCGTTGCTGGTTTCGTGCGGCCGGTAATCCTGTTTTTGAAAGTTGAGCTGAGTGTCTAGTGCTTGGGTAAGTTAAACACCACACACCCCAAACACACACACACACACACACACACACACACACACCACACACCAACACCCCACACACACACACACGCACACACTGAGCTAGTGCTTTGGGTAAGTTAAACACACACACACACAACACAGCCACAACACACCACACACACACACACACACAACCACACACACCACACAACACACAAATGAGCTAGTGCTTTGGGTAAGTTAAACACACACACACACACACACACACACACACACACACACACACACACACACACACACACACACACACACACACACACACACACACACACACACACACACACACACACACACACACACACACACAAACACACACTCACTCACACACATTAACTAACTAACTAACCTTGGTCTGTAAGCATATATTCAACACACTCCATCTTGTGTAGATCGAGACTTTAGATTTAAAAAAATCATACCACCCACTTCGTTCTGTAAGGATATGGGTATCTGTTCACTGAACACCATGGACAGTAAGCCTACTGTAATAATTCCAATCTCACGCTACATGCTTTGCTCTACCACGTTAACAAGTACCAGGTGACTGTCGCGCAGACACTCACGACTAAGTCTCACGCAAATTACATCTTGGTCTGCTAGCAAATGTAGTCTCGTTTCTCCGGGTGGAGGAGACCTCTCAGGCAGTGAAGGTCAGAGAGTGTCAGCTGGAAAGACGTCCATGCCAACACGATCAGTCCTAGTCAGTCGTTCATTGGCCGCAGTGCAGACTATTAAGTGCCGCACATTCACATTTTATTCTCTACACATTTTGAATCAAAACACAAGGGAGTTAATTAGCGATGGAAATACGTAACACAAGTACAACAACAAAGACCTGTTGGTAACTCTACGGTAACTCTCACCTGGCGTGCGTGTAAACACACTCCATCACAGGTACATCTTCAGATGATGAGGTACCTCTGGTGGAATTTATGTACCTTTCATTTACACGCATGCCAAGTGAGAGTTATCGTGTTACGTATTTCCAGCGCTAATTAACTCCCTTGTGTGTTGATTCTGCACGAGCGCCAAAGGCCTCGTTCCGTTTCAGATTTTTTACATTTGAATTAATAATTAATAATTAATAATTAGTGCGAGGAGAGAGGCATGGAAAGAGGAAACGCTAGACGATCTTCCTTGAAAGAACTGGACAGGGCCATCGTCAATCAGATGAGCAGTAGAACCGTTTCAAAAGAGACGTTGGGGAAGTTTCTGAGAGACGTGTTGGAGCGCATATGGGCTTTTCCGAGCGCATAGATACCATCTGAAATGAACTGAACTGTTAGTGCGTAGTTCCAGATCGACAAGGCAAAACAAACTTCGCGTTCCTCAGTCCGGGTTTGCGGCACTCACAAAGACCAAGTAGCTTTGTATCGGCGGCATCACCTCATTTTTTGATGGATCGCCAGGTCACATCTCAAAATAAACTGTACCTTTGGATCAGTCGTCAGGACCCGCCATTTCTTTTTCAGGTTTTGAATCGAAAGTTTTTACTGAGCCAGTCATTGTTTCGGGGAATGTAAGAGATTTAACTGGTGTTTAGGTCAAAGTGTAGAGCAGAAGAAGAAGAAGAAGCAGAAGAAGAAGAAGAAGAAGAAGAAGAAGAAGAAGAAGAAGAAGAAGAAAACAAAAACAAACAAACAAACAAAACAAAACAAAAAACCCACCAACAACAAGCAAGTAATTAATTGTTGAGGGGTCATATTTAGATCTGGAAGACCTTAAGAAGAGTAAATCCGACATTGTTTCGGGGAATGTAAGAGATTTAATTGATGTGTGCGAAAGGCATCCTGCTTTCTTTTCGGGTTTGTGGGGTCGCATCATCGGAAATAACTCAACAAAAACAAGCTGTTCAATTCAGATTGCCGACGCGAAGTATGAACAGTTTTCCGTTCATTCGTCACATAACAAGATGCAAACACATAAAAGGTTAAAAAGAAAGCTGTTTATTAGGACAAAAGAACAATCTGCAAATGTTCGGGGTAATCCCCTTTATCAAGCTACCAAACGACATTTAAACAACAGTTAAACGGTGAAAAACAAGGAAAAATGAGCTGAAAAGCTAAATCACTTATGTGTTTATCATCACATAACATCTAGTCACCAATCGGACATACCGCGGAACGGGAACAGCCAGCATAAAGAAACGGTAGGTGGACCTGTTAGATCCTGCTAGCTGCCTTGTTCGCCTAGTTTGTTCTTGTTATACTCTTACAGCACACACAAGATTTTTAAAAACGATCATTTTAACAGGACAACATAATACATGCGCTAATACAGTTTGAATTAATATCTTCGATGCACGCTATGCTCTATTGCCTCTTGTAATAGATTGTTCTGTTGTACGTTTGAACGATTATATCACTACGTGAACAACCGTTTTGTTTTTCTGACAGCGACAATCAAATGAGTTGTTTTATTTGGGTGGTTGGTGGTGGTGCAGGTGTGCGCGCGTGTGTGCATGTGTGTGTGTGTGTGTGTGTGTGTGTGTGTGTGTGTGTGTGTGTGTGTGTGTGTGTGTGTGTGTGTGTGTGTGTGTGTGTGTGTGTGTGTGTGTGTGTGTGTGTGTGTGTGTGTGTGTGTGTGTGTGTGTGTGTGTGTGTGTTGTGTGTGTGTGTGTGTGTGTGTGTGTGTGTGTGTGTGTGTGTTGGGTGGGTGCGATGCATGCGTGTGTGTGTGTGTGTGTGTGTGTGTGTGTGTGTGTGTGTGTGTGTGCGGCGTGGGTGTTGTGTGTGTGTGGTGTGTGTGTGTGTGTGTCTGTAGTGTGTGTGTGTGTGTGTGTGTGTGTGTGTGTGTGTGTGTGTGTGTGTGTGTGTGTGTGTGTGTGTACGTCGTACGTGTGTGTGTGTGTGTGTGTGTGTGTGTGTGTGTGTGTGTGTGTGTGTGTGCGTGTGTGCGTGCGCGCGCGCGCGCGCGCGGTGGTGTGTGTGTGTGTGTGTGTGTGTGTGTGTGTTAACCATTACTCACAGGGCAATTCAACTAACCACAAAAGGCTCATTAATCTAAAAACAACATGTAAAAAGAACACCAGAGCAACATCAAAATAATTTAAATTGATAATAATTGATAATAATAAACAGACATACTGGAGAAGAAAAGAAAAAGAAACAAAAAAAGAAAAAAGAAAACGAAAAAAAAAACGGGTCAATAGATTTCTTCGACAGGCACACACAGCCTGTGTACTCCATCTT
>JABMCL010000740.1:377500-385000 GCA_018857735.1 Alviniconcha marisindica
AATCTTTGTCATGGTTGATTATGCCAGCCAGTCCCAACTCCCTCCCTCTCTACATGTCTCTGCAATGGTTGGTAACTCCAGCACCGCTCTTCCCCGCAGCCACCCCCCTCTCCATTCCTTCTGTGCCCGGAGTGAAAGCGGGTACTTCGATATCTGATATTCAACAGCCAGCGAAGCACGAAGGTTATATTAGGGTGAAACACAAGTCGTCAAATCAGCTGTTAAAGTCTGATATTCGGTTCACAGACGACAGGGCTGAGTACGATCAAAATTATGATATTACCCTACTATGAACCGTTTCAGCAGAGAGATAATTATATTAAGGGAAGCACGTGGGTTTAGGTTTGAGAGAGAGAGAGAGAGAGAGAGAGAGAGAGAGAGAGAGAGAGAGAGAGAGAGAGAGAGAGAGAGAGAGAGAGAGAGAGAGAGAGAGAGGGAGAGAGAGAGAGAGAGAGAGAGAGAAGAGAGAGAGAGAGAGAGAGAGAGAGAGAGAGAGAGAGAGAGAGGAGACAGACAGACAGACAGACAGACAGCAGACAGACACATCGGTTTAAGTGAGAGAGAGAGAGAGAGAGAGAGAGAGAGAGAGAGAGAGAGAGAGAGAGAGAGGCAGAGAGAGAGAGAGAGAGAGAGAGACAGAGAGAGACAGAGACAGAGACAGACAGACAGACAGATGCGGGTTTAAGTTTGAGAGAGAGAGAGAGAGAGAGAGAGAGAGAGAGAGAGAGAGAGAGAGAGAGAGAGAGAGAGAGAGAGAGAGAGAGAGAGAGAGAGAGAGAGAGAGAGAGAGAGAGAGAGACCCAGCCCTGCCGAGTGTCAAGATCCTTATCTACAGTAGCGGTGGCAGCAATAAAGTAGCATCTATATCTTGTCCTGGTAGTGTGAACCCGTGGGGTCTATTGACTTGAGGCAGTAAATCAGAGCACACGTCTATTCTTGTACCTACCCGTCTGCTTGGGACGCTGTTTGCAACAGCAGTAGACAAATTACGACATTATTTGCTACAGCAGTAGACAAGATACGACACTGTTTGCAACGGCAGTAGAAAATTTATGACACTGTTTTCAACAGCAGGAGACAAGTTACAAAACTGTTTGCAACGGCAGTAGACAATTTACGACACTGTTTGCAACCGCAGTCGGAAAGTTACGACACTGTTTGCAACAGCAGGAGACAAGTTACGACGCTGTTTGCAACGGCAGTAGACAAGTTACGACACTGTTTGCAACAGCAGGAGACAAGTTACGACGCTGTTTGCAACGGCAGTAGACAAGTTACGACACTGTTTGCAACAGCAGGAGACAAGTTACGACGCTGTTTGCAACGGCAGTAGACAAGTTACGACACTGTTTGCAACGGCAGGAGACAAGTTACGACACTGTTTGCAACGGCAGGAGACAAGTTACGACACTGTTTGCAACAGCAGGAGACAAGTTACGACACTGTTTGCAACAGCAGGAGACAAGTTACGACGCTGTTTGCAACGGCAGTAGACAAGTTACGACACTGTTTGCAACGGCAGGAGACAAGTTACGACACTGTTTGCAACGGCAGGAGACAAGTTACGACACTGTTTGCAACAGCAGGAGACAAGTTACGACACTGTTTGCAACAGCAGGAGACAAGTTACGACACTGTTTGCAACAGCAGGAGACAAGTTACGACACTGTTTGCAACAGCAGGAGACAAGTTACGACACTGTTTGCAACAGCAGGAGACAAGTTACGACACTGTTTGCAACAGCAGGAGACAAGTTACGACACTGTTTGCAACAGCAGGAGACAAGTTACGACACTGTTTGCAACGGCAGGAGACAAGTTACGACACTGTTTGCAACAGCAGGAGACAAGTTACGACACTGTTTGCAACAGCAGGAGACAAGTTACGACACTGTTTGCAACAGCAGGAGACAAGTTACGACACTGTTTGCAACAGCAGGAGACAAGTTACGACACTGTTTGCAACGGCAGGAGACAAGTTACGACACTGTTTGCAACAGCAGGAGACAAGTTACGACACTGTTTGCAACAGCAGGAGACAAGTTACGACACTGTTTGCAACAGCAGGAGACAAGTTACGACGCTGTTTGCAACAGCAGGAGACAAGTTACGACGCTGTTTGCAACAGCAGGAGACAAGTTACGACACTGTTTGCAACAGCAGGAGACAAGTTACGACGCTGTTTGCAACAGCAGGAGACAAGTTACGACGCTGTTTGCAACGCAGGAGACAAGTTACGACACTGTTTGCAACAGCAGGAGACAAGTTACGACGCTGTTTGCAACAGCAGGAGACAAGTTACGACACTGTTTGCAACGGCAGTAGACAAGTTACGACACTGTTTGCAACAGCAGGAGACAAGTTACGACACTGTTTGCAACAGCAGGAGACAAGTTACGACACTGTTTGCAACAGCAGGAGACAAGTTACGACACTGTTTGCAACAGCAGGAGACAAGTTACGACACTGTTTGCAACAGCAGGAGACAAGTTACGACACTGTTTGCAACAGCAGGAGACAAGTTACGACACTGTGGACTCACGTCAATAGGTAGAGAGACCGTGTAGACGACTAGGGACGGGGAGCCCAGTACGGCCACCTCGACTTCCACGCAGCTCCTGAGCTCTGGGAAGAGCGTTCAAGTTCACTGCTGCTTTAATAATAATAATAATAATGGAAATTTGTAAAGCGCCTACCCTGCGACTCAAAGCACTGAACAAGCATACACACATAATGTACATCGAGATGGAAAATGTTACCAAAAAAATGAATAAAAAAATGCATATATGTTCAAGCATAATTATGCAAACGATGCACACGCACACACACACACACACACACACACCACACACACAACACACACACACACACACACACACACACACACACACACACACACACACACACACACACACACACACACACACCACCACGCACCGCCAACCACAAAACACACGCACGCACAGCCGCGCGACGCACGCACGCACGCACGCGCGCCACACACAACAGCACAACACACAAACACACACACACACACACACACTGTACAGACTGATAGGAGTGATGGACAATGCGGTTTAACTCAAACATTCTGAGAAGAGAAATGTCTTGAGTTGGCTTTTGAAGGAAGAGAGAGTAGCAGAGTGCCTGATGTCTTGGGGGAGATTGTTCCAGACGTCCACGGAAACCATAAGGACTATTAGGGACGGGGAGCAGAGCTCAGGAGCTGTGTGAAGGTCGAGGTAGACGACATAGGCTCCCCGCCCATAATAGTGCGTATGGTCCCTGTGGACACAAAGCAACATTAAACGAACGTGGTTACAGCAGAGTTCAGGAGCTGTGTGAAAGAAGAAGTGGACGTCCTGGGCTCCTCGTCTCTAAGTCCTGCTGCTGCTGTTGTGTTGCTTAATGTCCTCGGATGTCGGGTGACATATTAGGGACAAACTGAGACCAGTGCGTGAGCATGGTTCAATATTGCTTTACGTCCACGGAAACCATAAGGCTCGTTAGGACGGAAAGTCCAGGACGGCCACCTCGACTTTCACACAGCTCCTGAACTCTGACTAAGTCCTTATCGTCTCTGTGGACGCAAAGCAACACTGAACTAAACTGTGGTTACGGACTTGCTGTGATGTAAGCACCAACGAGAGGCCCGTGGCAGTATATGCCAGCGGTTGGAGCGGAGACACTAACTATACACTACTGCTGAAGTATCTCTCGTTGGGGGAAGCACGTCGTAAAACGATGCTAGGAGTTGAGTAAACACGGTGCTTAACGTCCGCAGAAACCGTAAGGCTTATTAGGGACGGGGAGAAAGGGGGGGGGGGTGGGTACGAATGTGGGGAGAGAGGGAGATTATACACCTATCGCTACACTGTTACCACCAGAATGTCTCCTGCATTAAGATCGGCAGTGATGAGAGCCATTTTAGTGTTTCAGTGATTGTGAGGGACAAAGTCACAAGACAGTGCCTACAGACCACAATTCTTGAAGAGGAAGGAGAGCCGAAGCGGATTCGAACCGAGGTCCCTCTGCTTACCAGCCTAACGCCTTCCCGCTGGGCCACACCGGCTCACTAGGAGTTGGAAGGAGACCCCGAAAGCGGCCGTGTTTGGAAGACCCGCGGAAACAGTCCCCTCAGCAACGCCGCCTCCTGTCCACCGTAGGGATCAGGTATTAGCACCATGTCCTCGTCAAGGCCGACGTCTGATTTATTGCCCCCTCCTCCCTCCCTCAACCCCACCCTCAACTCCTCCCTCAACCCCACCTGTTCCTTTGAGGCCAACACTGAGCAAAGCGCGGAGATCTAATCAAGCGTGGATGCGAACCCACCTCCCACTGACCTTGCTGGCGAGGCTTGATTCAGCTCGGCCACAGTGTACCAATGGACTTGACTGAAGTGGATCCGACTGATCAGGGAGGTTTATGGCTGACACTCCCTCTTTCCCCCAGCCCCTCCCCCTCCTCCCCCCCCTCCCCTTCCTCCCCCCTCTCCTCTTCCGTCTTTACCTGACGTATTTACGGCCTGAAACCTCCAATGAGGAATAACAAAGAATGGCTAGGTAAGCTGAACTGCTCTCATAAACTTGAGGGCGACGATGTATTTTTAGAGGTGAGCAGTGCAGACACAGTGGCACAGGTGACACGTTCTCGACGTCCTGAGCCGCTGTGGGATCGGACGCCGTAACGCCAGAATTCGCTTGGAGGGCGCGGCATGTCTGGAGAGACCAGCTGTGAAATCTGGCACTGCAAGTCTGGAACTTGTCAGGCTCAGTGTGTCTGCATGGACCAGCTGCCGCATCTTGCACTCGCCCGGCATAAGTCGTTGTCGGGTTGTCTGGATAGACCACCTGTAAGATCTCGCCCTGGTCTAGAATTTGTCAAGCCAAATATGTTGTCTGGTTAGACCGTGTTGCTACAGATGTGATGATCTGCCTGCCCATTGTGTCACCCCGGCACGTTATGTCACCACGTGGTGACAAATCGTGCCGAAAGGTTCATTCGCTAGAACTCTAGCAGTCAGTCTGTTTCAGATTTTTATTCGCTGCAGGTTTTGTTCCCCGTTCTCCGGTAACATTATGGAACTCTGTCTTCCTTCTTCCCTAGATGTGTGTGTGTGTGTGTTTGTGTGTGTGTGTGTGTGTGTGTGTGTGTGTGTGTGTTGTGTGTTTGTGTTGTGTGTGTGTGTGTGCTATGTGTGTGTGTGTGTGTGTGTGTGTGTGTGTGTGTGTGGTTGTGTGTGTGTGTGTGTGTGTGTGTGAGTGTGTGTGTGTTTGTGTGTGTGTTGTGTGTGTGTGTGTTGTGTGGGGTGTGTGTTTGTGTGTGTGTGTGTTGTTGTGTGTGTGAGTGTGTGTGTGTGTGTGTGTGTGTGTGTGTGTGTGTGTGTGTGTGTGTGTGTGTGTGTGTGTGTGTGTGTGTGTGTGTGTGTGGTGTGTGTGTGTGTGTGTGTGTGTGTTGTGTGTGTGTGTGTGTGTGTGTGTGTGTGTGCGCGCGTGCGTGTGTGTGTGTGTGTCATTTTTGTTGTCCCCGCGTCAGAGTAATATTCTGCTACTGCTGCGGACGTCGGTTCGAATCCGGCGCTCCTGCTCTCCGCCGTTCTGTTCAAGAGTTGCGAATCATGGTCTCCCTCTCTTGTGTTTCCCTTGTTCCTCTTCACTGTTGCTTTACGTCCGCAGAGACCGTAGGGACAATTAGGGACGGGGAGCCCGGGACGGCCACCTCCACTTTCACACAGCTCCTGAGCTCTGCTGTCTCTGTCTCCTTCTTCTTCTTCTTCTTCAATGTTGCTTTACGTCTACAAAGACCGTACAGACTATTAGGGACAGGCAGCCTAGAACATCCGCCTCGACTTTCACACAGCTCCTGAGCTCTGCTGTCTCTTCTTCTTCTTCTTCTTCTTCAAATCTTGCTTTACATAAACAGAGACCGTACGGACTATTAGCCCAGAACATCCGCCTCGACTTTCACACAGCTCCTGAGCTCTGCTGTCTCTTCTTCTTCTTCTTCTTCTTCTTCTTCTTCTTCTTCAAATCTTGCTTTACATAAACAGAGACCGTACGGACTATTAGGGACGGGGAGCCCACAACGGCCACCTCGACTTTCATCACAGCTCCTGAGAGCTTTTGTGTCTCCCGATTTTCCCTTGGCGTTTGTAACACCCAGACTGGACGTTGTCAGCGTATCCTATCGAGATCAAGCGGATGAAACATTTCACGTTTGCTCACACCTCTGTCTGTGTGTTCATAGTTCAAGAGCTGTGTGAGAGTCGAGGTGGCCGTCCTGGGCTGTCCGTCCTAACGAGCCTTCTGGTTTCCGTGGACGTAAAGCTATATTGAACCATGCTTCGGCATTGGTCTCAGCTTGTCCCTAATATGTCAACTGACATCTGAGGACATTAAGCAACACTACCTACCTACCTATCTGTCTGTGTAAATAGAGAATCATTCTGGTGGTGACAGGGTAGTGTTAGGTACCGTCTTTGCCCTCACGCCATCCAGGGTGTACTTGTAGCAGCAGTAGATGGTTATGGTATACGGATTTTCATGCGCGTAGAATTTGTATTGACCGAAGGTGTCCGAGTTTGGTTTCAGTGACAGTGACTACGTAGTTCTTGGCCTGGTTCACTGAAGAATCTATGTGATATGGCAGGGCCAGGCCTCTTAAAGTCGCGTTTACTTTCAGCAAAAATAATCTATGTAATGTAGTAAGGTCAGGCTTCTGAAAGTCGTTTATA
The DNA here is from genome assembly GCA_018857735.1 of Alviniconcha marisindica. Lineage (NCBI taxonomy): Eukaryota > Metazoa > Mollusca > Gastropoda > Provannidae > Alviniconcha > Alviniconcha marisindica. Next base: position 384,233 of record JABMCL010000740.1, read on the forward strand.
CTTTCAGCAACAGTAATTTGTATAATGTGCAAGGTCAAGCCTCTTGAAGTCACATTTACTTTCATCAACAGTAATTTGTGTGATGTGGCAAGGTCAGGTCTCTTTGAACTCACGTTTACTTTCAGCAAAAATAATATATGTGACGTGGCAAGGTCAGGCCGCTTAAAGTCATTTTTATTTTTAGCAACAGTAATCTATGTGATGTGGCAAGGTCAGGTCTCTTGAAGTCACGTTTACTTTCAGCAACAGTAATTTGTGTTATGTGGCAAGGTCAGGCCTCTTGAAGTCACGTTTACTTTCAGCAACAGTAATTTGTGTGATGTGGCAAGGTCAGGTCTCCGGAACTCACGTTTACTTCCGGCAAAAATAAACTATGTGACGTGGCAAGGTCAGGCCTCTTGAAGTCACATTTACTTTCAGCAACAGTAATTTGTGTGAGGCGACATGGTCAAATTAAATCAGGATAACTTTCAGCAAAAGCAATCTGTGTGCTGTGACGAAGGAGTCAAGTTTACTTCCAGTAGTAATAATCTTCGCGATGTGGCAAGATTTACTCCAGAAGTAGTCTTGCAGCTACCTGAATACAAGGGCACACAGCTCGTATAATGTCTTCGTGTATATAGGGGCGGGAATCGCTCAGTGGTTAGAACGCCGGTCTCGTGATTGAAAGGTCGCGGGTTCGAATCCCTGCAAGAACGGCGGGAGAATTTTCTTCTCCAGGGTCAATTTTCTGTGCTGACTCCTGTTTCGGTATCCGTGTTACCGCAG
>JABMCL010000740.1:392500-407500 GCA_018857735.1 Alviniconcha marisindica
ATGGATGGGGAAGGTGCTGAGGTGGGTCGGACGGGGTTTGGATATTGGAGAGATGGACGAGGAAGGCAGGGAGATGGGTTGGATCAAAAAGAGGTGGATGGGAGAGATAGTGATGTGGGTCGGCCAGGGGTTGGATAATGGGGGAAATGGATGGTGAAGGTGCTGAGGTGGGTCGGACGAGGGTTGGATAATGAGGAAATGGACGGGAGAGGCAGGGAGATGGGTCGGATCCAAGGGAGACGGATGTCAGAGAGACTGAGGTGGGTCGGACGGTGGTTGAATAAAATGGAGATGGATGGGGAAGGTGCTGATGTGGATCGACGGTTGGATAATGGGGAGATGGACGGGAAAGGCAGGCAGATGCGTTGGATCCAAGGGAGACGGATGGGAGAGTTACTGACGAGTGTCGAACGAGGAACTGGATAAACTGAGAGAATACTAAAGGGAATACGATCTCGAAGAAGACAGGGAGAAGGGTCGGATCAAACGGAGACAATGTACGAGGAAGCTACTGGGCTGGCTTGCGTCCCCTCAGCGATAGGGCACCACGCATGCAGAAGTCGCGTTCTCTTCTGCTGACAACAGGAACTGCCACAGGTCCCATCTGTCACGCTTTGCTGGCTTAATCTGGTTTTACACCAGTGTTCACTTGTGTGGTATGGCGAGAAAAAAGGGCTTCATTGTCTTCGGCCATTTCTTCTGCTGGAGTTTATTGTAGAGGGAGAGGAGGGAGTGGGGTAGAGGGTGCAGGGCGGGGGTGGGTGGGTGACGAATAGACTGGACAGCCTGGGACCTGGTGCGCATGTGCAACACTTCCTTCTTCACTTAAGGCTGAAAGTGGACAGTTAACACGGGTCGGACACTTACGGCTGAAAGTAGACAGTTAACACGGGTCGGACACTTAAGGCTGAAAGTGGACAGTTAACACGGGTCGGACATTTAAGGCTGAAAGTGGACAGTTAACACGGGTCGGACACTTAACTAAGGCTCGGGACACTTAAGGCTGAAAGTGGACAGTTAACACAGGTCGGACACTTAAGGCTGAAAGTGGACAGTTAACACAGGTCGGACACTTAAGGCTGAAAGTGGACAGTTAACACAGGTCGGACACTTAAGGCTGAAAGTGGACAGTTAACACGGGTCGGACACTTAAGGCTGAAAGTGGACAGTTAACACGGGTCGGACATTCAAGGCTGAAAGTGGACAGTTAACACAGGTCGGACACTTAAGGCTGAAAGTGGACAATCAGCGCTGGCCTTCCTTCTTTGGGCTCAGTAAGCAAACAGATACAGACACGAGTTCCCATTTATATGGATACTTAACGCAAGCTGAACAGTTACAGGCACAACACCCCTTCTTCATCTCACCATCCCCTCTCGTCCACCTTGTCTCCCCCTCCCCCGCCCCTCCCCGGCCCCCCGCCCCCCACCCCCACCCCCGGCCCCCCGGCCCTCTCTTTCACGTCACTACCCCCCCCCCTCCTCCCGCCCGCTCTTTCTTTGTCTGTCTGTCTATCTGTCTGTCTGTCTCTCTCTCTCTCTCTGTCTCTGTCTCTCGGTCTATGTCTCTGTCTCTGTCCGTCTGTCTCTATCTCTGTTTATCTGTGTGTGTGCATGTGTGTGTGTGTGTGTGTGTGTGTGTGTGTGTGTGTGTGTGTGTGTGTGTGTGTGTGTGTGTGTGTCTCTCTCTCTCTCTCTCTCTCTCTCTTCTCTACTCTCTTCTCCTCTCTCTCTCTCTAATCAAGTATTTCTTGCTCAGTGTTGGTTCTTCATAGGCACAATTATAGTATGTACTGTGAGGTGGTAGGTCATCCACCCGCACCCCTTCATGAGGGGCAATGGCCTAAATGAATAAACCATCCGTATCCGTATCCGTATCTCTCTCAATCCTTGAGTAATAAAGTTTTGAGTTCTGAGTTCTGAGCTCTCGAGCGCTCTCTCTGTGTCTCCGTCTCTCTCTCTCTCTCTCTCTCTCTCTCTCTGTCTCCGTCTCTCTGTCTCTCTTGTCTCTGTCTGTCTGTCTGTCTGTCTGTCTGTCTCTCTCTCTCTCTCTCTCTCTCTCTCTCTCTCTCTCTCTCTCTCTCTCTCTCTCTCTCTCTCTCTCTCTCTCTCTCTCTCTCCCTCCCTCTCTCTCTCTCTCTCTCTCTCTGTGTCTCTCTCTGTCTCTGTCTCTCTCTCGTTCTCTTCTCCTCGTGTGCTTTCGTGTGCTTCCTCTCACCTTCATGGACTAATACCTACGCGATATCCACGCGATCTGCGCATGAACGTGGGACATTATAAACGATGCAGTTGTTTTCACGACTCGCCCGCTCCCCCCCCCCCCCCCCCCACACACACACCCCAACTGCCCCGTTTCAGAGCCCTCATCGTGGGCATTCATTACCACTGATGTCAACACAAAACGTTGTCCCCAACCAGTAAACTGGGTCAGTAGTGGAATCAAATGACAACAACTTTCTCTTGACGTCACGGTGACGTTTTAATGTGCGGACGGTAGCAGGGAGAAGGGGGGGGGGGAGGTAAGAGTTGGTTTGGGGACACAGATTTTGTGATGGCTTAGGGGTGGCGGGTGGGGGGTCAATGGAGGGTACTGGGGTGCGTGGTGGATGGGGGGGGTGGGGGGGGGGTGGGCGGAAGGGGGTGGTAAGGGGGGGGGGGGAAGGGAGGAGGATAAATAACGGGTAGGGGGGTTAATGTAAGTCGACCTTGTTCTTGTGTGGCAATAGTTGTTTTGTTTGGGAGGGGAGTGGGCGGGAGTGGGGGCGGGGGGTGGGGGTGGGGGGGAGGTTGGCTGTTAACTCTCGTTGCGTCAGCTGTACTGTGTGTGATATTTTCGTGCAGGCGTTGGCTTCACTGCGTCTTTACAACTCGCCGGAGCGTGCAGAACAGGCTGCTCACTGATTACGATGATTACGGTCATGACTATCTAGTTTCTGTCAACCTGTGACGGCCATTGATGGCGCTAAATTTGGACACTAGGTGTCGCTTTCGTCAGACGTCACTGTTTCTGATGATTTTGTGGAGGGTGATGAAGAGTGTGTGTGTGTTGTGTGTGTGTGTGGTGTGTGTGTGTGGAGAGAGAGAGAGAGAGAGAGGAGAGAGGAGAGAGAGAGATGAGAGAGAGAGAGAGAGAGAGAGAGAGAAGAGAGAGAGAAGAATGAGAGAGAGAGTGTTTATGTGTGTGTGTGTGTGTGTGTGTGTGTGTGTGTGTGTGTGTGTGTGTGTGTGTGTGAGAGAGAGAGAGAGAGAAGAGAGAGAGAGAGAGAGAGAGAGAGAGAGAGAGGAGAGAGAGGTGTGTGTGTGTGTGTGTGTGTGTGTGTGTGTGTGTGTGTGTGTGTGTGTGGAGAGAGGAGAGAGAGAGAGAGAGAGAGAGAGAGAGAGGAGAGAGAGGAGAGAAGGGAGAGAGAGAGAGAGAGGAGAGGAGAGAGAGAGAGAGAGAGAGTGATAATGTGTAGTGGTGTGTGTGGAGAGAGAGAGAGAGACGAGAGAGAGAGAGGAGAGAGAGAGAGAGAGAGAGAGAGAGAGAGAGAGAGAGAGAGAGAGAGAGAGAGAGAGAGAGAGAGCGAGAGTGTGTGTGTGTGTGTGTGTGTGTGTGTGTGTGTGTGTGTGTGAAGTGTTCCACCCCAACGTCAATACCATCGATATCACCCCGCCTCCACCCCCATCCCCCATCCCATGCTTGTGAAGATCTCCGCCGATGTGATTTAACTGACGCAGTTCACTAGGTCAGCGACTGCACGTGGCCACGTCCCAACCGCCGCCCTGTCAGTACATTGTTATTACGTCACAACGGTCAGCTGGGCAGTCAGCGACCCTGCGTCCCCTTGAGGTCACAGGAGAGGGTCAGGTGGCTCTTGCGTTTGGCTCACATGTCCTCTCGTGGCAAACTCTGTCTGGCGCTGACCTTCAATGGCGAACTCTGTCACGTCTGTCCTCCTGTGACGAACACTGTCACGTCTGGTCTGTTCTCCTGTGACGAACACTGTCACGTCTGTCCTCCTGTGACGAACACTGTCACGTCTGGTCTGTCCTCCTGTGACGAACACTGTCACGTCTGGTCTGTCCTCCTGTGACGAACACTGTTACGTCTGTCGTCCTGTGACGAACATTGTCACGTCTGGTCTGTCCTCCTGTGACGAACACTGTCACGTCTGGTCTGTCCTCCTGTGAAGAACTCTGTCACGTCTGTCCTCCTGTGACGAACACTGTCACGTCTGGTCTGTCCTCCTGTGACGAACACTGTCACGTCTGTCCTCCTGTGACGAACACTGTCACGTCTGTCCTCCTGTAACGAACGCTGTCACGTCTGGTCTGTCCTCCTGTGACGAACACTGTTACGTCTGATCACGTCTGTCCTCCTGTGACGAACACTGTAACGTCTGGTCTGTCCTGTGACGAACACTGTCACGTCTGATCTGTCCTGTGACGAACACTGTCACGTTTGATCTGTCCTGTGACGAACACTGTCACGACTGGTCTGTCCTCCTGTGACGAACACTGTCACGTCTGATCTGTCCTGTGACGAACACTGTCACGTCTGGTCTGTCATGTGACGAACACTATCACGTCTCGTCTGTCCTCCTGTGACGAACACTGTCACGTCTGATCTGTCCTCCTGTGGCGAACACTGTCACGTCTGGTCTGTCCTCCTGTGACGAACACTGTCACGTCTAGTCTGTCCTCCTGTGACGAACACTGTCACGTCTGATCTGTCCTCCTGTGGCGAACACTGTCACGTCTGTCCTCCTGTGACGAACACTGTCACGTCTGTCCTCTTGTGACGAACTCTGTCACGTCTGATCTGTCCTGTGACGAACACTGTCACGTCTGGTCTGTCCTGTGGCAAATACTGTCACGTCTGGTCTGTCCTGTGGCAAACACTGTCATGTCTGGTCTGTCCTGTGACGAACTCTGTCACGTCTGGTCTGTCCTGTGACAAACTCTGTCACGTCTGGTCTGTCCTGTGACGACCTCTGACACATCTGATCTGTCCTGTGACGACCTCTGTCACGTCTGGTCTGTCCTGTGACGAACTCTGTCAAGTCTGGTCTGTCCTGTGACGAACTCTGTCACATCTGGTCCGTCCTGTGACGAACTCTGTCACGTCTGGTCTGTCCTGTGACGAACTCTGTCACATCTGGCCTGTCCTGTGTCGAACTCTGTCACATCTGATCTGTCCTGTGACGAACTCTGTCACACTTGATCTGTCCTGTGACGAACTCTGTCACATCTGATCTGTCCTGTGGCGAACACTGTCGCGTCTGGCGCTGTCCTCCCGTGGCGACACACATAGACACGCACGCACTCAAACACGCACGCACGCACGCACGCACGCACACACACAACACACACACACACACACACACACACACACACACACACACACACACACACACACACACACACACACACACACACACACACACACACACACACACACACACACACACACACACACACACACACACGACACGCACGCACGCACACACACACACAACCACACACACACACACACACAACACACACACACACACACCACACACACACACACACACACACGCACGCACGCACGCACGCACGACACGCACGCACACACACACAGACACATACGCACACACACACACACACACGCACACACACAGACACACACACACACACACACACACACACACTCAAGCTCGCACGCCCCCGCCCCCCCCACCCACCCACCCACACACACACACCATACTGTAACGCACTGTTGTTACCAAAGTAAAAAAGTAGCAGTGTAAAATATAATATAAAATAAAATACTAGACCTATCAACTTGGGCTACACAGACAAAAACCTTCCCCGTCCCCTCTCGGGGCGGGATGGGGGCTTGTCTTTCTCTGTCGTGGCCTCGCCTTTCTCCAGCGGTGAATGCAGCTTTCGGCCCGGAACACCAAAGTGTCCAAGCTCTGACAGCGAAAGGTCGACAGCCTCGGTGGCCCTTTGCTATCGGTCAACTCTCAGACACGGCAGCTCCTGACGACGTCACAGATCAAGCGAGAGATAAGCCGTGACTCTCTTATGTGGGAGGGCAGAGAAAAAATGGGGGTCGGGGCAGGGGTGGGGTACTGTAGATAGGTAAAAGGGACAGAAACCCTGGCTGACCTGGACCCGATGCGAGTCAACACAGGTAAACCTGAATGACACGGAGGGAGGAGGGTGGGGGAGGGGTAGTCTCAGGTAAGTGACCTCCAGAAGGTCACTGACCGCTTGACGTGAAAAATCAGAAGCCGCTGGACTGGGTCCAGTTTCCTTTTTCGGTTTGTCAGCGGGGAATTGGGCAGCGGGCACACCATCAGTGTCCACCAAAGATTGTCAGACTCTGTACCTAACGCTACACTGTCATCACCAGAATGACGCTATACCTGTCGCCACACCGTCCCCACCAGAATGACTCTATACCTAACGCTACACTGTCACCACCAGAATGACGCTATACCTGTCGCCACACTGTCCCCACCAGAATGACTCTATACCTAACGCTACACTGTCACCACCAGAATGACTCTATACCTAACGCTACACTGTCACCACCAGAATGACGCTATACCTGTCGCCACACTGTCACCACCAGAATGACTCTATACCTAACGCAACACTGTCACCACCAGAATGACTCTATACCTAACGCAACACTGTCACCACCAGAATGACTCTATACCTAACGCAACACTGTCATCACCAGAATGATTCCTTCATAAAGACGGGCAACGATGAGAGCCATTTTAATATTTCATTCATCGTGAAGGGCAAGGTCAACAAGACAGTGACCACAGACCACAACCTTTGAAGAGGAAGGAGAGCCGAAGCGCGGAATGGAACTCAAGCCGTTCACTTTGGTTGAGTGTTGCTTTACGTCCACAGAAACCGTAGGCTTATTAGGGACGGGAGCCCAGGACGGCCACCTCGACTTTCACACAGCTCCTGAACTCTGAGCTGCTGTTCAAGTGTTGCTTTACGTCCACAGAAACCGTAGGCTTATTAGGGACGGGAGCCCAGAACGGCCACCTCGACGTTCACACAGCTCCTGAACTCTGAGCTGCTGTTCAAGTGTTGCTTTACGTCCACAGAAACCGTAGGCTTATTAGGGACGGGAGCCCAGGACGGCCACCTCGACGTTCACACAGCTCCTGAACTCCGGGCCGTCCATTCCCAAGCCCAACGCATTTGAGCGATGGACAGGAAGCAGGAAGAGAGAGAGATTGGCGTAAAGGCTCTATAGCCTATCGTTACAAATAAACAAATAAAACTTTGTCGTCTCAAGAGCCACAGGGCGTTTCAAATCAAATGTAGGTCAGTCACACAAAACAACCTTGTAGGTCAGTGGTACAAAACTTCGGGGGTGGGGGTGGGGTTGGGGTTGGGGGTGAGGGGTGTGGGTTGTTCGTTTCCAAGGGTTTGACCGCAGTCCCGTTGGGAAAGGGCTCAAAGGACCAGCAGGAGCGACACGTTGCTCTAATCCTCGCGCGGCAGGCGTTCCTTCACAGGTTTTGTAAAGGGGCAAAAGCTAATTCAGTTTAACCACCTTTCAGGGGAATCTAAATAATGATAGACTGTACAAGCAGCTGGAATTGAAAGCGGGTGCAAAATAGATTATGTGCACCTTTTTGACAAGGCTTTTCTCATTAAGTTTACAGACACAGCAAACGTCTCTTGACTTTCTCCTGTCAAAAAGAAGAAGAAGAAGAAGTGGTGGTGGTGGTGGTGGTGGTGGTGGTAGAAGTAGAAGAAGAAGAGGAAGTGGTGGTGGTGGTGGTGGTGGTAGTAGTAGTAGTAGTAGATGAAGAAGAAGAAGAAGAACAGGTGGTGGTGGTGGTGGTGGTGGTAGTAGTAGTAGTAGTAGCAGTAGTAGTAGTAGTAGAAGAAGAAGAAGAAGAAGAAGAAGAAGAAGAGGTGGTAGTGGTGGTGATGGTGGTAGTAGTAGAAGATGAAGTGGTGGTGGTGGTGGTGGTAGTAGTAGTAGTAGTAGTAGTAATAGAAGAAGAAGAAGAAGAAGAAGAAGAAGAAGAAGAAGAAGAAGAAGAAGAAGAAGAAGAAGAAGAAGAAGAAGAAGAAGAAGAAGAACAACAACAACAACAACAACAACAACAACAACAACAACAACAAGAGACACCAGAGTCTGATATCAGATTAACTTTCCCAGCTTACAGTAACACACTGTTTACGCGCCGATCTATAAAACCCCATTGTTTACGCGCTTGATCTATAAAAACCCAAAACACTTTATCTCTGAGGGTGCAGCTGCCTGTCTCTCTCCTTCTCTCCGTGAAACGTCACGTCTTGGCAGACTTTCAAGTTACGACCGGATGAAGGGCTGGTGTTAAATTGTCGACAGTCGGGCCCAGCATGTCAGTGGAGTTGATGTAGGCCTTAATGCATCCCGTCAACGCCTGTCGCACGTTGTCAGTCATTTCAGTCAAACCACTTCAACAACAAACAGCAACGCCCAATCCGTAAAGGTGTGTGTGTGTGGGGGGGGGGGGGGGGGGGGGGAAGGAAGAAGAGAAAAGCCCTGTCTGATTAGACACCTGGGCCCAAACCGAAAGGACTAAGGTATAGGCCCACGGATAAGTTCGTGTTGGTCGTGTAGCTCCGAAGACACATGTCAGAAACAGCTACCTGTTATGAGGCGTTGCAGGTCCGGGTTCGTGTCGGTGCTATCACCTCCCTCACCAGCGGGGGTTCGAACCACACACCCCTCGTCGCCACTCCTCCAGATTAAGCAGTTCACGAACGAGTCAACGACAGAGATAAGGGTCTCCTCGCCGAGGCCAACAAGCGAGGTCCCAGCTTGGAGAGCTGCTCTCCACTTTGCTTTCCAAAAAGAAACATCCTCAGGAGTAGCTCTCGTTGAAAATAAAACCTCTCAGAGAATAAAGAGGTTTGTGTTCAAATCCAGTTTCTTCCAAGACAGGATTAGGTTCATCACACGACACGACAGACAAATGTGAACTGTGTGCACTGTCTGACAGCGGCAACAGCTGTCATAAGTCGGAGGTTTTTTGGACAAAAAATAAAAATAATCTAAAGCAGCAGGATCTCCCAGCAAACGTTGTTGACGGATAGAGGCTATTTAGGAATAAGCGTGGATTGATTTCTCTGCAGAAATAAAGAGTGTGGAGGAGAAGGCGAGCAATAAAGAGGAGGTTGGTAGGATCAGGACTTTGACGTTTAGGGTTTGGCGCTTTCTCAGCCTGACATATTAACTGGCGGTGACCTGCGGTCAGCGAAACCATCATTTCGATGACCAGCAGTGTGTGTGTGTGTGTGTGTGTGTGTGTGTGTGTGTGTGTGTGTGTGTGTGTGTGTGTGTGTGTGTGTGCGTGCGCGCGGCGTGCGTGCGTGCGTGCGTTGTGCGTGCGTGCGTGCGTGCGTGCGTGCGTGTGTGTGTGTATGTACGTGGGTGCGTGCGTGGTTCAATGAACCGCGAGCACGGCGCGCGCGGGTGTGGTGGTGTGTGTGTGTGTGTGTGTGTGTGTTGTGTGTGGTGTGGTGTTGTGTGCGTGCTGTGTGTGGGTGTGTGCGTGTGTGCGTGCGTGCGTGCTGCGTGTGTGGTGGTGTGTGTGTGTGTGTGTGTGTGTGTGTGTGTGTGGTGTGGGTGTGGTGTGTGTGTGTGTGTGTGTGGTGTGGTGTGTGTGTGTGTGTGTGCGTGCTGTCGTGTGGTGCTGGTGGTGCGTGTGCGTGGCGTGCGTCTGCGTGTGTGTGGTGTGTGTGTGTGGTGTGTGTGTGTGTGTGTGTGGGGGTGTGTGTGTGTGTGTGTGTGTGGGTGTGGTGTGTGTGGTGTGTGTGTGGTGTGTGGTGTGTTGTGTGTGTGTGATGTGGTGCGTAGTGGTGGTGTGCCCAGTGTGTGTGTGTGTGTGTGTGTGTGTGTGTGGTGTGTGTGTTGTGTGTGTGTGTGTGTGTGTGTTGGTGTGTGTGTCCTGTTGTTGTGTGTGTGTGGTGTGTCTGTGTCTGTGTGCCTTTTTCAGTTTGCCTGTCTGTCTGTCTGTCTGTCTCTCTCTCTCTCTGTGTCTCTGTCCCTCTCTCTGTCTCTGTCTCTGTCTGTCTGTCTGTCTCTCCGTATGTGTGTACTATCATGCGTGCGAGTGTGCGTATTGTCAGTGTGCACTGCCTGTATAGTCATAACGGTCATAACGACAAGTCAAGCTGCACTGTTCAAACAAATGACCCTCTCCAGTGTCGTGACCCCAATGACAGTCACCTTAATGGCCATCATCCCCAAATCCTTTCCCTCAGTCACCGGGCAGCCCCACCTCGCTGCACTTTCGCCACCTGCGTCATTGCAACCCCCCTTCCTTCCCACCCTCCAACGTTTATTGATCCATTAAGATCAGCCGTTGCCGTCCCCATCATAAACCACAGCCATTACTTCCGTAAACTTTGACCTCAGTCAGGACAAAGTCGGCGTGGCTTTGCAGGCTTAACATTTTGCATTTAGAGCAGAGTCAGCGTGGCCAGGTCCTCTCAGAGCCCAGGAGCTGTGTGAAAGTCCAGGTGGACGTCCTGGGCTCCCGTCCCTGATAGGCCAACGGTTTCTGTGGACGTAAAGCAACACTCAACCAAGGCCAGGTCCTGACTCTCTCCGGCCTCAGCAGTTATCGCTGTCACTCAACTCTTTTGGCCGATCACTGTCAGTATGGTCAAAGCTGAACTCTGCAAGAGCATTGTTCATCGTTGGCGTGACCAGCGCCTAACTCTTTACAGTCAGAGCTATATCAATATGACCAGAACCTATCTCTCTGCAGTCAGAACAGTGTCATGTCAATATGACCAGAACCTATCTCTCTGCAGTCAGAACAGTGTCATGTCAATATGACCAGAACATATCTCTCTGCAGTCAGAACAGTGTCATGTCAATATGATCAGAACCTCTCTGCAGTCAGAACAGTGTCATGTCAATATGACCAGAACATATCTCTCTGCAGTCAGAACAGTGTCATGTCAATATGACCAGAACATATCTCTCTGCAGTCAGAACAGTGTCATGTCAATATGACCAGAACCTATCTCTCTGCAGTCAGAACAGTGTCATGTCAATATGACCAGAACCTCTCTGCAGTCAGAACAGTGTCATGTCAATATGACCAGAACATATCTCTCTGTAGTCAGAACAGTGTCATGTCAATATGACCAGAACCTATCTCTCTGTAGTCAGAACAGTGTCATGTCAATATGACCAGAACCTATCTCTCTGTAGTCAGAACAGTGTCATGTCAATATGACCAGAACCTATCTGTAGTCAGAACAGTGTCATGTCAATATGACCAGAACATATGTCTCTGTTGTCAGAACAGTGTCAGTATGACGAGAACCTATATCTCTGTAGTCAGAATTATGTCTATATGACCAGAACCTATGTCTCTGTAGTCAGAACAGTGTCAGTATGACAAGAACCTATATCTCTGTAGTCAGAACTATGTCTGTATGACAAGAACCTATATCTCTGTAGTCAGAACTATGTCTGTATGACAAGAACCTATATCTCTGTAGTCAGAACTATGTCTGTATGACAAGAACCTATATCTCTGTAGTCAGAACTATGTCTATATGACCAGAACCTATCTTGTAGTCAGAACAGTGTCAGTGTGACCAAAGCCTAATTCTCGACAGTGAGGTCAATGTCACTGTGACCAAAGGCGAAGTCTATCAAATAATAATAATGACACTTGAGCCTAACTCCTCAAGAACGTTGTAAGTGTGATCCAAATCTATACATCCACAATAGTAACAGTGTGACTAAACTCTCTGAAAGCAGAACTATGTCAGTGTGACTACATAGTCACAACAATGTCAGTGTGATCAATATGACCAAAGCCTATCTCTCCACAGTCAGAACAAAATCCGTGTGACCAAAGCCTAATTATCTGCATTCGGAACAAAGTGTGACCAAAGCCTAATTATCTGCATTCGGAACAAAGTGTGACCAAAGCCTAATTATCTGCATTCGGAACAAAGTGTGACCAAAGCCTAACCGCCTGTAGTCAGAACAAGATCAGTGTGACAAAAACCGAACTGCCTTCTTCTTTCATGTATCAGTTTGTGGTGTGCTTCTTTGGCATCAAATAAAGTGATATGCAGACAGACAGACAGACAGACAGACAGACAGACAGACAGACAGACAGACAGACAGATACATGTACACGCACGCACGCACGCACGCACGCACGCACACACACTCACACACATACACATACACACACGAATACACACACACACCACACACACACACACACACACACACACACACACACACACACACACACACACACACACACACACACACACACACCACACACACACACAACACACCACACACACACACACACATACACACACACACCACACGACACCATCACACACACACACACACACACACACACACACACACCACACACACACACACACACCACACACTCTACACACACACACCACACACACACACACACACACACACACACACACACACACACACACACACACACACACACACACACACACACACACACCACATTTGGGTATGAATGCATGGCTGGGGCTAGATTTGATCCTTCCATTCCCCTAGCGCAAGGCAGGAAAAGTGTCCCACACTCCCATAGGCACGTACGGTGACCGTGAGTGCAGACAGAAAAGAACAAGGTGAGTGGTTAAGCCTCCCAACCCGTCATGGAGGCGCAGTCTGAGTGCTGTGTGCACACAGTCTAATCATAGAGCTGCCGGTTTCCTGGCCGCTCTATGGTCTAATCCTGAGGACTCGTTCTTATCACAAAACAATCATCTCCTGCACCCTTACGTGTGTCAGAGGGGATATGTACGATAGTGATGTACTTTTGTTGCACATAGGCTTGGTCAGTCTTTTTAGTGTATGTAAGACGAGCTTTGTGGTAGCGCCTGTGTTGTGCAGCGAGTAAACACACACACACACACACACACACACACACACACACACACACACACACACACACACACACACACACACACACACACACACACACACACACATACACACACACACACACACAACACACACACACACACACATGCGCGCGCGCACACACACACGCACGCAGCACATCACGCACATACATACACACACACACACACACACACACACACACCACACACACACACACACACAACACACACACACACACACACACACACGCACACACACACACACACACACCACACACCACACAACACACACACACACCACACACACACACACACACACACACACACACCACACACACACACACACACACACACACACACACATACACGCACACACACAGACGCACGCACACACACACACACACACACACACACACACACACACACACACACACACACACACACACACACTCACACACACACACACACTCACTCACACACATACACACACATACACGCACGCACGCACGCACGCACGCACGCACGCACGCACGCACGCACGCACACACACACACACACAGATACAGCTGGCAGAGACATAGAAAGGTTTGACAGGCGTAGTGCAAAGGCATCCACCCATTTATCCACCCCCCACCCCCACGCCACCCTTGCCCCCTCCATCACTGGCCTTCGTTGGTTGGATGATGATAATGATGATGATGATGATGATGATGATGATGATGATGTAGAGCTTCATGTCCTCGGATGTCGGGTTGACATATTAGGGACAAACTGTGACCAATGCGTGAGCATGGTTCAATGTTGCTTTAAGTAAGTAAACATGGTGCTTAACGTCGACAGAAACCACAAGGCTTATTAGGGACGGGGGGGAGGGGGTACGGAGGTGGGGGGAGAGGGAGATTATATACCTATCGCTACACTGTCACCACCAGAATGACTTCTGCATTAAGGTGGGCAGCGATGAGAGCCATTTTAATGTTTCAGTAGGAAGTGATGTGATGGACAAGGTCACAGGTCAGTATCCACGAACCACAACCTTTTAGTGTTGCTTTACATCCACGGAAACCATAAGGCTCGTTAGGACGGGGAGCCCAGGACGGCCACCTCGACTCTCACACAGCTCCTGAATTCTGCTGGTTAGATGGTTGTTGATCGCTTTTATATAGCGCTATTCACTGCGCTCGCATGTAATTCTACAAAAGTGACTAGCTTTTTATAACGCGCTTTTGAATATTCACCGAAGTGATGTACTTAAAGCGCTGGCTTGTGCCACATGAAACTGCTGCCGTCTCGGCGTGTTCTGTGTACGTCATACAGCCGTGCACCATGTCACTTCAAGCAAAGCCACATAGATAAGGTGTATGCGTGTTTAGCTGTAACCTGCCACCTGCTCTTTTGGCAGAATGACCGGGATCTTTTACGTGCTGCTGCGGTAACACGGGGGTGGAACGGATACCGAAATGAGTGAGCACAGAAAGTTGACCCTGGAGAAGAAAATTCTCCCGCCGCTCCAGCAGGGATTCGAACCCGCGACCTTTCAATCACGAGTGCGACGCTCTAACCACTGAGCTATCCCCGCTCCCCAACCCTGGTTGGTTAAATTGTATAACGCCGATACTGTCACTGATGTCACCGAAGAGTTCTTGTGGAGACCGACCTAGCGACCCCCCCCCCCCACCCCCACCCCTCCTCCCCGCTCAGTGGGACCCCACGACAACCCTCCCTCGACCACATGTTGAAATAGAATTAAAAGAAGTCGAGAGCACTCACTGATTTTGAGTTGGACAAAACCAGCTCGCTGACTGCTCAACACTGACTGGCTGACGTCTAGTCTATATGCACGATGTGGCGGTGAAGTGTTTGACCGCAAACACGTAATATGGAGACGGAGCAGGAGGCGGTCTCACGATGGCCGGTCACCTGGGCCCCGAGTCCCCGCCACTCCAAGATGTTTGCCTCGCCAAGGACCGGAATACGGCCACCGACGGAGAGTGGAGTGTGGGAGACGTTTACCGGTCTGCAGTCCTTACGGCGGTACGATAATGGACGGACGTGTTTG
>JABMCL010000740.1:412500-415000 GCA_018857735.1 Alviniconcha marisindica
TCGTATATCTGCTCAAATTAGACACTACAAGCTACACATGCTGTCGTATATCTGCTCAAATTAGACACTACAAGCTACACATGCTGTCGTATCCGGCTACTCAAGTTAGATACTACACATCAGAGCTGTCGTATATCTGCTCAAATTAGGCACTACAAACTCCATTGCTGTCGTATATCTGCTCAGCCCAGACACTCTACTACGCTGCTGGTTTTTGTTTTTGTTTTTTTGCTCAAACCAGACACTACAAGCTCCACTGCTGTCATATATCTGCTCAACTGACAGACAGGCTCCGAGCTTACAATTACTGTCTTTTTGCGAAAGTACGGTAGGCCTTAGACCTTCGTGTCGCTCCGTTTCTCGTGAGTGTGGACAGTCTTTTATTGAGCTCATCGGCACTACAGAGAACTCATCGGCACTACAGAGAGCTCATCGGTACTACAGAGAGAAAGCCGCGTTAACCAGACAGCCTTTCTTCAGCCAGGACCATCGAGTTCAGGAGCTGTGTGAAAGTCGAGGTGGCCGTCCTGGGCTCCCCGTCCTAACGAGCCTTATGGTTTCCGTGGACGTAATACAACACTCAACCATGTTTACGCATTGGTCACAGTCCTTAATATGTCAATCCGACATCCGAGGACATGAAGCTCTACATCATCATCATCATTATCATCATCATCAGCCAGGGTCTACACTGACCAATGACTGAGCATAGCAGCAAAGAGAGTATACCCTAATGATAGGAACATATCTGATAGTAGGGTGGTATAGCGGATGAAGGAAAGGTGAACAGACGCAGTTCAGTTCAGTTCAAGATGGTATCTATGCGCTCGGAAAAGCCCACATGCGCTCCACCCCGTCTCTCAGAAGTGTCCCAACGTTGCCTTTGAAACAGTTCCAAAGTTCGTCTGATCGACGATGACCCTCTCTCGTCCTTTTAAGGAAGATCGTCGAGCGATTCCTCTTTCCACGCCTCTCTCCTCCATGGGATCGACGCCGTGACGTCCTTGGCTTTATGCCCGCCGGCAGTACCTCAAGCTCCTCAACACTTCAGATCTTCTGACACGCAGTGGCACTGGACACGAAACTGATGTCCAAACGTCTCTAGCCACTCCCTCCCTCTCCGTCACTGGACACTGATGGCCCGCGGCTAAAGCCCCTTGCACACACTGCCCTCTGTCTTCCTGCTTCTCGCCCTTCGCGGCCAATTTCGTTCTGGAACAAGGATAAAGGATGTAGGGGGGGGCGGGGGTCCGGATAAGGAAGAGAGCGAGAAAAAAGGAGGCTTGACGATCCCTGATGGGGCTACCATTCATCGTGCGGGTAATTTATGTGAAGCAATGCCGCTCAACCCAAACCAGACTTGTGTCAAATTCCCATACATCTTTCATTGGACACTTCTTGGTCACAGCCCACTGTCCACGCCCCCATTCCCTACGTCCTGCCACCCCACCCCCCCCCTCGCAACACTCCCCATCCCTTCCACCCTCTCCACCGTCACCTCTATCAAGTGTCCGTGGCGGTGGAGACAAGGTGGCCGATGTGCGAGATGAGAGAGAGAGAGAGAGAGAGAGAGAGAGAGAGAGAGAGAGAGAGAGAGAGAGAGAGAGAGAGAGAGAGAGAGAGAGAGAGAGAGGGAGGAGAGAGAGAGAGGGAGAGAGAGAAGAGAGAGAGAGAGAGAGAGAGAGAGGGAGAGAGAGAGAGAGAGAGAGAGAGAGAGTATGTGTGTGTGTGTGGATTTTCGGCATGACTCCTCCAGTTGTATTGTTGTGGGATCGTTAACGTGGAGAACAGGCGTGGATTGGTTTGGAGGGTGGGGGGTGGGTGGTGGGGGTGGGGATGGGGGTGGGGGTGGGGACTGAGATGAGAAGTTGATAAAAAAAAAAAAAAGGATCAAAATTTGGAGAGAGAGAGAGAGAGAGAGAGAGAGAGAGAGAGAGAGAGAGAGAGAGAGAGAGAGAGAGAGACAGACAGACAGACAGACAGACAGACAGACAGACAGACACAGAGTCAGAGAGAGAGAGAGAGAGAGAGAGAGAGACACAGAGAGAGACAGAGAGAGAGACAGAGACAAAGAAAGAGGGACATTGGTACAATTTAACTGTGTTTTAAAAAAAACTTGTGGCAAAAAAGACAGTGGGGTAGGGACGAGACAAGCAGATGCTACACTGATCCTAACCGACAAGAAGAAACAGAACTGGAGATGAGAACTATGAGGGGAAAACAAAAACAAACCAAAAAATACGAAAATTGGAAGGTGGGATCGAAAACATAGGAACTGAACATCGGAACTGAGTATGGTGGTAACACTAGTCAGGTGCTGTGTGTGTAACCCGTAAAATTAACGGGGTGAGGGAGAGCGGAGGAAGAGGAAGGAGGGGAGGGAGAAGAGGAGGAAAGAAAAAGGTAGTGGGGAGGGGGGGCGGGGGGGGGGGGGGGGGGGGGGGGGAGTGGGTGACAATGGTGGAACTGAATACAGAGGAAGGTCCCCCAAAACACAACG
>JABMCL010000740.1:425000-437500 GCA_018857735.1 Alviniconcha marisindica
CTAGCCGCACCTTCTGAACAAATTTAGCGCATGGCTGTTAAAAGGACCGGCATCTGATTAAGTTCGCTGTCTTTTATCGTGCCATCAACACTGGTGTCGTTACTGCATACTGTCATTCTGCTCTGTTGAGATTGGGGAGTGAGGGGGTGGGGGTCGGGGGTGGCGGGCTTACTCTCGGCTCAGCGGACTTTCCAGTGGTAAACAGGAAGACGGTGAAGAGTGGGGTGGGGGAGGGGGAGGGGGAGGGGAGGGGGAGGTGTTATGAAAGATTATATTATAAGCAGTGAGGTGAATATACATTATTACAGAAAGAGGAATCGTGACTGTGAACTCAAGTGCATAGCCGGTATCATTTGGCGATCGGCGACTCGCTGCGACCCTTTGTAGCAAGATAAACAGTGGCCGTTGAATAAATGCCCTTATATCCATTTCCTCTTTCAACAGAGGCAGAATAGACTCTGCATTGACACACTTTCGTCAGGTAGAAAGGCAAACTGGGCTTTTTGTGTGCTGGGAAGAAAACCCGCAGAGGACGCCCCTTTGTATGAAGTGACATTGAAGTAGACTTTATGGAGTTGAAATTACTCAAGACGTTCCATTATCTAATAGCTGGGTTCGCAGCGTCAAAAGAACACGGTACGTGCCACGGAGACTGAGACCAGGACTGGGTTTCAATGGACAAGGCTCAGAGAGAGAAGCGGAGACCGAATCGGCTGTAACCGAGGACAACAGTGTGACCACGAAGTAGAAAGAGAGATAATCCCAATGTTCACCCAGGCCTATTGCCGTTCTGTGTCGTTGCTCTCCATTTCGTCAGACTTGATCTTCCCCTGCTCCTAAACCACGAAGTGAAGCTCCTTATCTGTATTTGCTGAGGGTTTCAAGATGGCTCGTCCGTGGGCTAGTTTTTCCAGAGCATGGTCTTACCCCTGTGTGCGAGAGAAAGAAGACCTCTGGTCTTCGTGCATTTATTGGCCCCGGGTGTGGGGGAGATGAATATTATGGTCCAGTTGGAATTTCCATAACTGGACCCCTGGAGCTGATGTCGATCAGACGCAAGCTCTAAGAGTCAGGCATCTACTGTGGCGTTCTGTCTCTCTCACTCTGTCTCTGCCTGTCCGTTTCTCTGCAATCTCTCTCGCGTGGTGTGTGTGTTTGTGTGTGTGTTTGTGTGTGTGTGTGTGTGTGTGTGTGTGTGTGTGTGTGTGTGTGTGTGTGTGTGTGTGTGTGTGTGTGTGTGTGTGTGTGTGTGTTTGTGTTATTGTGTGTGTGTGTTTGGCAGAGACAGGGCTGTGGAACACCGCAGAGACAGGACTGTGGGACACCGCAGAGACAGGGCTGTGGGACACCGCAGAGACAGGGCTGTGGGACACCACAGAGACAGGACTGTGTGACACCGCAGAGACAGGGCTGCGGGACACCGCAGAAAGAGGACTGTGGGACACCACAGAGACAGGACTGTGGGACACCACAGAGACAGGACTGTGGGACACCAGAGAAAGAGAAAGAAAGAGGACTGTGGGACACCACAGAGACAGGACAGTGGGACACGAAGAAGAAAGAAAAAAGAAAAAAAATGGGTAAAACCCCAGAACAGATCTAAAAGGGGGGTCACAAACTTACAACCACCCAAAACATGTTGGTCCGTTTCAAATTTTTAATCCACAGAAACGTCCGCGAATAAAATCCTAAGTGATCGAGCTAGACCGTCTGGCCAGGAGCCGCTTAGAATGAGCCGACGCCACACTTCCTACCGCTACCACCAACCCCCTGCCCCAGAAAGGGTAGGCTGGTAGTCGATGTTTGGTGCGTGGACCGACGTGTGCCACTGCCGTCTTCCTTTCCTTCAACGGGGTCTTTCACTTGCAGAGCTGACAGCTCTGGGGATGAGATCCACGAGCTTTTGCAGGGCTTCCACGGTCGTTTTTGTACACTCAGTATACTCTGTGTCCCAGTCCCGTGTTTTGTTGTCCGTGCCTCTTGTCCGGCAGCGACAGTAAAAGCTCTGTTGGGGAGCGGGGATAGCTTAGTGGTTAGAGCGCCGGACTCGTGATTGAAAGGTCGCGGGTTCGAGTCCAGGTAGGAGCGGCGGGAGAATTTTCTTCTCCAGGGTCAACTTTCTGTGCTGACTCTTATTACGGTATCCGTTCCGCCCCCGCGTTACCGCAGTAGCACGTAAAAGATCCCGGTCATTTTGCCAAAAGTGCAGGTGGCAAGTTACAGCTAAACACCGAAGACGGAAGAGTGGGGTGCACGGTCGTGATTGAAAGGTCGCGGGTTCGAGTCCAGGTAGGAGCGGCGGGAGAATTTTCTTCTCCAGGGTCAGCTTTCTGTGCTGACTCTTATTACGGTATCCGTTCCGCCCCCGCGTTACCGCAGTAGCACGTAAAAGAACCCGATCATTCTGCCAAAAGTGCAGGTGGCTAGTTACAGCTAAACACGCCTGCACCTTACGTATGCGGCTTTGCATGAAGTGACATGGTGCGTGGTTGTATGGTGTACACAGCACTTGCGCCGAGACGACAGCAGTTTCCTGTGGCACCAGCCATGCCAGTGCTGTAAGTACGTACACCACTTTCGTGGAGATTAAAAAAACGCGCTATATGAAGCTAGTCACTCATGTAGAATCACATGCGAGCGCAGTGAGTCTGCTCGAGAGCGGAGAATAGCACTGTATAAAAGCATCAACAAGTAAGTGGACACTGTCTTGTGACTTTGTCCCTCACAATTACGAAACATTAAAATGGCTCTCATCGCTGCCCACCTTAATGCAGAGGTCATTCTGGTGGTGACAGTGTAGCGATAGGTATGTAGCCTCCCTCTTCCCCCGCCTCCACACCCCCTACCCCCTTCTACCCGTCCCTAATAAGCCTTACGGTTTGTGAGGACGTTAAGCGCCTCGTTTACTTAGAAAGGTGTGGTCAGTGAGAGGTCAGTTAACTCCTTACTTCATGGACCTGTATAGTTCCGTGGTTACTCGGTTACCATGTTGACTAACAAGTAAACGTAGACAGTGAATACGTGCTGGTCTTGCACCCACGTTGATAGGTGGCGGAAACACGGTGCACTCTCTGCACCAGTCTCGTCACCTGGCCACGCCCTTCTTACCTAGCTCTCCCCATCGCCCCGGAGCTGCCAGTTGCGAAATTCATTTGTCAATGACAGCCGTGATTTGATGAGGCGGCCCCAGACAATAAGCACACATCGACTCTGACCTCCTCCCCGCCGCGACGATAAGGGGGGCGATGCTGGGTGTAGCAGACTAATGAGGTGCATACCAGGTACCCCGCCTCTCGAGGAGCCACTAACCCCCCCCCCCCCCCCCCCCCCCCCCCCCCCCCCCCCCCCCCCCCACCCGCACCCATCCCTTCAGCGCACGTAGATAGCGGTATGTCTAATCATGAAGCGTGCCGTGCGAAATGTCCACTTTCATTTGTCAACGACAGCAGTGACCGAACGTGCTGTGCAGCAGGCACCATCAACGGGAAGCCTGGCCTCTGCACAGTCCGTTGATCGGTTGTTCTCATCCCACTCCCCTGAAATGGAGGTCAGTGTTCTCGGCAAGGGTCAGGTACTTGGTTTGAACAAAGCTTATTTACATTCATGAAAATATGGACAATCAAAATCATTGTATGAGCATTAAACAAGCTAGGCTTATAGTAAATGCTCACAAACATAATTTACTAATTTAATTCATTTTTCAACAACGGGTATGTATGTTTACAACAACAAAAATCAATCAAAAATCAAGAGAGAGAGGGAGAGAGAGGAGAGAGAGAGAGAGAGAGAGAGAGAGAGAGAGAGAGAAGAGAGAGAATGCTCTTACGCGCTGCCAGTAACTATTTAACTGAGTTTGTCATCCCATGGCAAAACGGCCGGATTGGGTAATGAAGTCTTGGACAGCTTTAAATATTAATGAGTTCATATTGTTTGATATGTTTGGATCCCCTTACAGGAGGGTAGTAATGTTTAGCAAATTTGCAGGGAGTCTGAATAATGGTCAGGTACTTCGGACGCTGTCAGTAAGGTCCACTCCACAGAGAACGCTGAGCTATCGAAGGTCCTCTCTGCAAAGTCTACAGCTGGTTACAGTATAGCTGTTCAACTCATTCCAATACCAAACAGAAGAGCACAGCGTGTCGTTCATTAGACCAAGAGCACAGAATACACGACCCTGTTCATCCCGATGTTCCGTTCTGCGTTTTAAACAGGGCTCGCGGTTTGAATCCCCGTCAAAACTGCACACCTCTCCTACAGCAACTCCACTGGCTCCCAATTTCTGAACGAATTAAATACAAAACTGCTTGCATGTGTTACAACGCAATCACAGGTTCCTCTCCCACTTATCTTTCTGAGCTGCTACACCTTTACAGTCCTTCCCGCTCTCTCCGCTCTTCGTCAGACACACGCATGCTCAAAATCCAACGTTTCAACCGCAAAACCTATGGCTTTCGCACTTTCTCACACTTTGGCCCCACATCTGGAACAATCTCCCCCAAGACATCAGGCTACTACTCTTTTCCTTCAAAAGCCAACTCAAGACATTTCTCTTCTCAGAATATTTCAGTTAAACCACATTGTCCTTCACCCCTATCAGTCTGTACAGTTGGGTGTTGTGTTGTGTGTGTGTGTGTGTGTGTGTGTGTGGTGTGTTGTGTGTGTGTGTGTGTGTGGTGTGTGTGTGTTGTGTGTGTGTGTGTGTGTGTGTGTGTGTGTGTGTATCTAGCATAGTGTTTAAAAACCCTTGTCGATATCTTCTTTTTTTGGTAACATTTTCCATCTCGATGTACATTATGTGTGTATGCTTGTTCAGCGCTTTGAGTCGCAGGGTAGGCGCTTTACAAATTTCCATTATTATTATTATACAACCACCACTACCCTGTTTCGAGGTTCTTGCGACAACTTCAATGCATAGCAATTGCCTATACTAATCTCGCATTCATTCAGATCGTCGGGAGTGGATGTTGACAATATTGCAACAGATACTTACAGGTGAAATTCGAGACGAGACGAGACGACACAACATCCAGAGACAGTCGACGACTTTAATGCCGATCCCACGGCCGTTAAGAGAAGAGCTGGGGTTGGATCGTTTGAAGCACTTTGAGTACTTCTATTGTTTGTTTCCCAAGCGACTTTGCCGCCACGAGACCGGAGTTTATTGAGGTGGGGAAAAAAGAGAGGCAAGGAGAAAGGGTTTATGTGTCTGGAGCGATTACTCTTTCCTGCTACGGTGTTGATCCCGTCTCAGGTTACAACCAATAGCTGTCTCTAGAATTGCTGCAGTCATCAGTTTAGGTTAGCCTACATGCTGGTACTGATTCTCTTTGTTTGATTTCTTCGGTTCTGCTGATGCCTGAGAGTTGTATCAGGCGCGCGCGCGCGCGCGCGCGCGCGTGTGTGTGTGTGTGTGTGTGTGTGTGTGTGTGTGTGTGTGTGTGTGTGTGTGTGTGTGTGTGTGTGTGTGTGTGCGTGTCGTGTGTGTGTGTGTGTGTGTGTGTGTGTGTGTGTGTGCGTGAGTAAATGCGTGCGTGCGTGGTGCTTCGTCAG
Organism: Alviniconcha marisindica; assembly: GCA_018857735.1. Lineage (NCBI taxonomy): Eukaryota > Metazoa > Mollusca > Gastropoda > Provannidae > Alviniconcha > Alviniconcha marisindica. Next base: position 430,551 of record JABMCL010000740.1, read on the forward strand.
CGTGCTTGTGTTGTGTGTTGGGGTGTGTGTGTGTGTGTGTGTGTGTGTGTGTGTGTGTGTGTGTGTGTGTGTGTGTGTGTGTGTGTGTGTCCCTCCCTCCCTCTCTATCTCTCCCTCCTTCCCTCTTTGACTGAACCTAAATTACAATCCTTGTAAAATAAAGTTTTCGAGTTCGAGTCCCCCCTCCCCCCAACCCTCCAACCGACCCTCCCCCCCCCCCCCCCCTGTTTGTAATACCACTCCGTAATCGAGGAAATATTGCGGCAGAGATCAAATCACAACGTTTCTTTTTTAACTGTTTTGTTCTGATGATTTTCTGACACGCATGCTGACTAACATGATACCTGTTCACACCAGACTTATTTGCTGACGCGCACCTTGCCTGTTGCCAAGAATTCTGCATTTTTTAAACACCAACTTACTTACTTTTTTCCTTTCCGGGTTCATTCTTTATTTTCCGCAGTTCTCTTCAAGTATGAAGTGACGTATGTCAGGGAGTGCGAATCAGAATTTGGGTTGTTGGGCGATTGGGCGAACTGCGTCAGTTTCGTCACGGTTAAACTTCACGGTAGAGTGTACGTCAAGTAACCAGCTCCGGTCTTATCAGCTGAAGTTTGACGGATGGCGCGCTGAAAGCGGTGAATCTCTCTGCCGACACCTGACCGTCGAGACGGTGATTTGACAGACACGGTCCACAGAGCCTCGGCGCCATTATCGCCCGTTCTTACGTCACAAATGAGGTGAGCCAATCACATTCGGAACCTACATTAAGTGCGAGGCGTGTGCGGGTGCGGTGATTTGAGTAGGAAAGGGCGGTTGTTAGCTTGCTTGCTTATCAGGAAGAGACGAGCCGGCTATTAATCACGACCCCAAGGGGTCAGCCAGACCTGAGGATGGAGCCAAGACAATCACCATGGCTGCAGCTCTTCCTTTCGACACACGAGGACTCAAAGCCCAAAGCTGGCCCCTTCGCTCTCGTCCCCTTTGGCTGAAACAAGCTTTATTTCGTATTTATAACAGTACATTGAAAACACAACAGTTAGGCAGTACAACAAGTACAAACGGCAGAGCAGCATCAAATAAAGAAAGTCTAAAAGATAGATTACATGGACAGCAAGACGGACGGTGATAAGAACATAAAATGAAACCGAGGTAAAAATGAGAGAGAGAGAGAGAGAGGGAGAGAGAGAGAAGAGAGAGAGAGAGAGAGAGAGAGAGAGAGAGAGAGAGAGAGAGAGAGGGGAGGAGGAGAGAGAGAGAGAGAGAGAGAGAGAGAGAGAGAGAGAGAGAGAGAGACAGACAGAGACAGACAGAGACAGACAGACAGACAGACAGACAGACAGACAGACAGACAGACAGACAGAGACAGCGAGAGAAAGAGACACACACAGAGATAGAAGCAGAGGCAGAAACGAGAGAGAGAGAGAGAGAGAGAGAGAGAGAGAGAGAGAGAGAGAGAGAGAGAGAGAGAGAGAGAGAGAGAGAGAGAGAGAGAGAGACAGACAGACAGACAGACAGACAGACAGACGACAGAGACAGAGACAGAGACAGAGAGAGACAGAGAGAGAGACAGAGACAGACAGACAGACAGACAGACAGACAGACAGACAGACAGAGACAGACAGAGAAAGAGACACACACAGAGATAGAAGCAGAGGCAGAAACGAGAGAGAGAGAGAGAGAGAGAGAGAGAAGAGAGAGAGAGAGAGAGAGAGAGAGAGAGAGAGAGAGAGAGAAGAAGAAGAAGAAGAAGAAGAAAAAAGAACGTTTTAACGCCCAGAGAACCTCACGGGTTATATCGGTGCTAACCGAAAGAAAGAGGGACAATCCCAAACCCTAAAACAAATTGACAAATCTTCTCGCAGGAAACAGCCGGCATACCTTCACCCAGCTGTGACTGAACCGCAACGAGGAAGCGGCAGTTGATAGATGTCGGTGTCGATGCCGCCTACCGCCTCTCCTGGCAGCGTTCAAAGACTCCTCTCTCTCCCATCAGCAGAGGAACTCCTCCCTCGACTCCCCCACCCCTTCACCCCGCCCCTATCTCGCTTCCGAGGGAATGGCGCTACTTCCAAGCACGCGGAACTTCCATTCCAGAGGCCGGAACAAGGTGCGACGGAAGCGCTGACGGTGGTGGTTCTAGTGGTTGAGGTATCGGTGGTGGTGGTGGTGGTGGTGGTGGTGGTGGATAGCCTAAGTACTGTGTGATGCGGTAACGGGACTGTTCGACATCGTATCCGTCATGAAGTAGCATTCCAAGGTTCTAAAAGTAATTACATGGCTTCTGCATACATAGTGTACGTGTGACACTTCCAAATTTACATGTCGGTACTGTTCACGAGGTCATGTGAGGAACATGACTGATTGGTCTTTGGCGTTCTCTGCCTTTGCCGCTGCCATCCGCCTTTAATAGCCAGCATCGTAGCTGTGTCTAAATCGCGTACTTACACGCAGACCGTCCTCGCCTTAACAAAACGAAAATAAAAATTATAAGACGTTAATTTATAACTAATGGCCGAGGGAATGAAGCTTGGCTGAATGAAGCTGGTTTGGGACAAGAGGAACTTTGGAGCTTCTCTCAGAAGGCATTTGGAAGAAGTACTATACCAGACCGAATGGGATGGGTGATACGAAAATCGTGTCGGACCCGTGTGCTTCTAGCCGCGCACGTAAAAGATCCCCGGGCAATTAGAAATCGAAGAAGCTTAAGGGAAGTAGTCTTGGTAAACTGAATAAGCAAGTAAGTTAATTAATATACATAATCTTAGTGCATCTTACAATACATAAATACGAAACCACTGCTTATTCTATGTGTTGCTGCCCTAGCGAGGCTGCTGTGGACTCACCCAGACAAGTCCACCCGACTGTCCTGCACGGGATTCGTTCAGTGTGGAACACCTTGTCTTGTCACCTTGTCCAACAGAGACGGTCGGGATCCTCCCTTGCAGTCATCAGACATACGGTTCCACGCTGAATTGTAAGCCTTGCCTCTCTCCTCACAGTTAAGCTTCCAACTGACCAGCATATGGTATTGTGCTGACCAGCATGTGGTACTGTGCTGACCAGCATGTGGTACTGTGCTGACCAGCATGTGGTACTGTGCTGACCACCATGTGGTGCTGTGTTGACTGCTGGAATGCACGATCTGACCACCATGTGGTACTGTGCTGACCACCATGTGGTACTGTGCTGACCAGCATGTGGTACTGTGCTGACCACCATGTGGTACTGTGCTGACTGCTGGAATGCACGATCTGACCACCATGTGGTACTGTGCTGACCACCATGTGGTACTGTGCTGACTGCTGGAATGCACGATCTGACCAGCATGTGGTATATATTGACTGGTGGAATGCACGATCTGACCACCATGTGGTATATACTGAGTTGACTGGTGGAATGCACGATCTGACCAGCATGTGGTATATATTGACTGGTGGAATGCACGATCTGACCAGCATGTGGTATATATTGACTGGTGGAATGCACGATCTGACCAGCATGTGGTATATATTGACTGGTGGAATGCACGATCTGACACCCAGGTACTGTGTTGACTGGTGGAATGCACGATCTGTCCACTACGTGGTGCAGTTTTGCAAGGTGGAATGCACGATCTGACCAGCATGTGGTATATATTGACTGGTGGAATGCACGATCTGTCCACTACGTGGTGCTGTGTTGCTGGCGGAATGCACGATGCTCTGATCACCACGTGGTACTGTGCTGACTGGTGGAATGCATGATCTGTTCCTTTTTTCTTTTTTTAGAGGAAATTCTTGTCGCCTTACCAGCGTACCAGGGTATGGCACAGCCGCCGCAAGAGCAGCGCTACCCATTCCTATCAGTGAGTGCAGTATTTCCGTGTGTTCAAACAGTGGTACGGCTGTCAGTGCTTAGGAATTTCTAACATGCGCACAGATGCTGATGCATGCGATTGCACACTGGGGGCTGTACGGACACCGTCAGAGAGTCTGCACTGGATTTGACTCTGGGGGGAGAAAAATCCCCTTGCCGCCCCCCCCCGGGGACTCAACCCCGCGCAGTATTGCGCCCCGTTTCAGTTCGACGCCACCGTGAGCTTTTTCCCCCCCCCATATGTGAAAAACCGGCGGGGCAAAGGCCGGGGAAAAAGGAAAAAAAGTACAACCGTGACGTTCTTTCTGATTGGCTGAAAATCAGAGGTGACTGGCAGTCCGGAACTTCTGTTTCAAACAAGTGTATCCCCGACAATAGCTTTAATATAACCGCTGCGGGAAAAATTAATTAAAATATATTGGTTTTTTTATTGACTTACCGCGCCCGGGGGGGGTCGTAGTCCTTTTTTGGTCCGACCAAAAAAAGGGCCAACACAGACCACGTTTTGGGACAAAGGCCCGAAACCCCAGCAAAGACGGGTAAAAAAAAATTTCCTCGTTTCTCCGGCCCTCTCCTCTCCCCCCCCCCCCCCCCCCCCCTCAAAAAAAAAAAAAAAAAAAAAAAAAAAGGCAGTCACCTATGGTTTATTTTTTGGCATATCACGCACATTTCATTGCAGTGGGGCCTTCGCACCCTTCGTGATTACATTTTTATATACAGAGGATTTAAATGGAATAGAGGGATATGCCCTTGACCGGGTGATCGCATTTCATCAAACAAAAACCCCAACCACACCCCACCACAACAACCAAAACCCAAAACACCCACCACAAAACAAAAAAAAAAAAACACACCACAAAACACCCCACACCCCACCCCCCCACACCCACACACACAAACACAACACACAACCCCAACCCACACACACACCACACACACACACCACCACACAACCACACCACAACAACCACACACACACCACCACACACCACACACACACCACACAAACCCAACACCACAACACACACACACACACACACCCACCACACACACCACAACACACACACACAACCCCACACCACCACACAACACCACCCAACACCACACACACACAACCACACACCACAACACACAAACACCCACACCACACACACAAACACAAACCCCACACAACACACACACCAACAACACAACACACACACCACACACACCACACACACACACACACACCACAACCCCACACACACACCCGTGACGGTTAATTCAATAAATGCGTTTAATTTTCCCCTGCTTTTTTTTGACACAATCTAGGCCTATTTAGCGTCAGCGGGAAAGCAAACTTCTGGGGCCCCATTTTTTTTTTTTGGGGGGGGGGAAAAAGAGGAGGGAGGGGGAGGGGGGAAGGGAAAAGAAGAGGAAGGGGAGAAGAGAGAGAGAGAGAGGGGAGGAGAGAGAGAGAGGAGAGAAGGGAGAAGAAAAAGAAAAGGAGAGAAGGGCAGACAGGAAAAGACAGACAGGGAGACAGAGCAGAGTGGGAAGCAAATCGTCGAATCTAATTTTGTTTCCCTTGGATTTCCTTCGGCATTTTAAATTCAAATCCGACCTGCTGAAAGTGGGGACATGCGATTCAGATCAGCCGTGACCTTGTCTACATGCAAATGAGCCACCAGTGACCTTGGCTTCATGGAAATGAAGCGGGGCTGAGGCGATTCAGTTGAAAAGAAGAAAAGAAAAAAGAAAAGAAAAAAGGTAGCCGTGAAACCAAGACACAAAATGTATTCCGAAAGGGCATCGAGGGTGAACGGTGTCAGCATTTACATTGTCCAGTGAATTTGTTTTGATCGAACAGTCCCCGGCCTGTGGGATGTCAAAGACAGGGGACTGATGCGAGACTTCACGACGGGTTTTGTTAATTCAGTTTAACGAGCAGTACGTGCCTCGCTCGTCGTAAAGACGGTACAGGTTTGCAGGAATGGAAGATGTTGGCGGTGGGAATGGGGAGGAAGGGAGGTTGGGGGCGGAGGGGGTGTTGCGGCCAACGTTAGAAGTATGTCACACACACACGCACGCACGCACGCACGCACACACAACACACACAGACAACACACACAACAAACACCCCAACACACACAAAAAAACACACAAACAAACACACACACACAACAGCGCAACACACACCCGATCACACAGTCACACACACACACACACGACACAAGTCACAACAAACACACACAAACCACACAAACACACAACACACACAACCACGCACGCACGCACAGGCACGCACCCGCACGCACGCACGCACGCGCACACGCGCACACACAGAGGTCAAGGTCACTAACTATAATCTTATGCAGACTATATATTACACTCGACGGAGACCGACATTGACCTTTTTTTCCTTTCTTTTCTTCTTCTTCACCGTCTGAATTGAACGAATCTATCATCAGAGTACTGAAACAGCATTGTCACAGAACGATCAGTTTATGCAGTAACAACTAGCCACTGTTCAAATATCTGTGACGACGCGAGCATGAAATAGCTTACTGGAATAATACTGTCGTAAAGGTTATACAGCTAAAGCCTTAAAGACATAAAAGAGTTTTATGGCAGATCCCTATAAAAAACTGTTGGTGTGTGTGGGGGTGTGGTGTTTTGGGGTGTGTTTGTGTGTTGTGTTTGTGGTGTGTGTGTGGGTGTGTGTGTGTGTGTGCGTGAGTGTGGTTGTGCGTGCGTGGGGTCTGCGTGCGGGGTTTCGTGCGGCGTGCGTGCGTGCGTGTGTGTGTTTTTGTTTGTTTGTGGGTGGTTTTGGGGTTTGTGTGTGCTTTCGTGCGTGTGTGCGTGTGTGTGTATGTGTGGTGTTGTGTGTGTGGTGTGTGGGGTGTGTGTGTGTGTGTGTGTGTGGTGTGGGCGTGGGGTGGGCGTGCGTGCGTGCGTGCGTGCGTGCGTGCTTTTTGTGTGTGTGTGTTTTTTGGGGGTTTTGTGTGTGTGTGTGTGTTTTGTGTGGTGAGTGTGTGTTGTGGGGGGGTTTTTGGGGCATGCGTGGGGGTGCGTCGTGCGTGTGTGTGTGTGTGTCTGTGTTGGGCCTGGGG
>JABMCL010000740.1:442500-447500 GCA_018857735.1 Alviniconcha marisindica
GAGAGAGAGAGAGAAGGGGGGACCAGAGAGAGAGAGAGAGAGAGAGGAGAGAGAGAGAGAGAGAGGGGGAGAGGGGGGGACAGAGAGAGAGAGAGAGAGAGAGAGAGAGAGAGAGAGGGGGGGACAGGAGAGAGAGAGAGAGAGAGAGAGAGAGAGAGAGAGAGGGGGACCAGAGAGAGAGAGAGAGAGAGAGAGAGAGAGAGAGGAGATAGAGAGAAGAGAGAGAGAAGATAAGATAATACTTTATTACACAGGATAAAGATTTAAGCACGTGTCGGCTTTTTTACAAATCTATCCCTGATGACAAACACAGCAACACTCAATACATCAAACAAGAATCATTAAATACGCTAGAGAAAAAAAACGACTTAAAAACAAAACAAAACTAATTTCTGTCTAAAGAGAGAGAGAGAGAAGGAGAGAGAGAGAGGAGAGAGAGAGAGAGAGAGAGAGAGAGAGAGAGAGAGAGAGAGAGAGAGAGAGAGAGAGAGAGAGAGAAGGGGGGACCAGAGAGAGAGAGAGAGAGAGAGAGAACTCGTACTCGAAACTTTAATACTCAAGGATAGTAGCGTTAGTTCCATTTGGACCTATCTAACAGCCAGTCCTTGCTATACTACAAACACAAATAAACACGACAATATCACAGACAAATATTACAAGAGAGGAGAGAGAGAGAGAGAGAGAGGAGAGAGAGAGGAGAGAGAGAGAGGAGGGAGAGAGAGAGAGAGAGAGAGAGAGAGAGAGAGAAGAGAGAGAGAGAGAGAGACAGAGACAGAGACAGAGACAGACAGAGACAGACAGAGAGAGAGCTTGTGTGTGTGTGTGTGTGTGTGTGTGTGTGTGTGTGTGTGTGTGTGTGTGTGTGTGTGTGTGTGTGTGTGTGTGTGTGTGTGTGTGTGTGTGACAGTGTGTGTGTGGTGTGTGTGTGTGTGTGTGTGTGTGTGTGTGTGTGTGTGTGTGTGTGTGTGTGTGTGTGTGTGTGTGTGTGTGTGTGTGTGTGCCCGGTGCCTGCGCGCACACGCGTCTTTCCTGTTCTTTTGTTTCGTATGGTCATCTTTATTTGTTACGCTTCCTGCTTTACTTCCGGTGTTCAAAGCGAGGGTGATTGTTTTCACAGGTAGCGGGTCGGTGTGACCCTGATCCGCTCTTCTTCGGCTGCATTCCAAGATGGTACCGCTCTGGAACCTTGAAATTGACCGCCCAACCCCCCCCCCCCCCCCCCCCCCATTCCCCCACTCACCCACCCCGGCCCTCTTTCTTTCATCTTCTCCTCCGTCTTCCGGTGACTGTTTCCTGCCCGGCACACAACACAGGGATGAAACTTGAAGCTGTTCCTTTTACCAGAGAGTTCCTTTTGCCACATAGTTCCTTTTGCCACATAGTTCCTTTGCCAGAGAGACTGTTCCTTATGTTAGATAGTTCCTTTGCTAGAGAGACTGTTCCTTTTGTTATATAGTTCTTTGCCAGAGAGATTGTTCCTTTTGTTATATAGTTCTTTGCCAGAGAGATTGTTCCTTTTGTTAGATAGTTCTTTGCCAGAGAGATTGTTCCTTTTGTCAGATAGTTCTTTGCCAGAGAGATTGTTCCTTTTGTTAGATAGTTCCTTTGCCAGATAGTTCTTTGCCAGAGAGACTGTTTCTTTTGCTCCATAGTTCCTTTGCCGAAGACTGTTCCTTTTGCCAGATAGTTCTTTGCCAGAGAGATTGTTCCTTTTGTTAGATAGTTCCTTTGCCGAAGACTGTTCCTTTTGCCAGATAGTTCATTTGCCAGAGGGATTGTTCCTTTTGTTAGAAAGTTTCTTTGCGAGAGATTGTTCCTTTTGCCTTTTGCCGGAGAGACTGTTCTTCTTGCCACATAGTTCCTTTGCCAGAGAAACTTTTCCTTTTGCCACATACTGACATAGTTCCTTTGCCAGATAGACAGTTCCTTTTTGCAAGTACACTACCATTCCGGTACTGAAAACCACAACAGTATTATATCGGTAGTTCATTACCACAGTTACCACACCAATATTTATTGACTGATACCGGAAGCATCAGGCTATTCTATTTCTCTCTCTTGTCAGTGACAGATTTGTAAAAAAGCCGACTTGTGTAATAAAATATTATCTTATCTCTCTGTCTCTCTCCGTCTCTGTCTGTCTGTCTCTGTCTGTCTGTCTGTCTGTCTCTCTCTCTCTCTCTCACACACACACACACACACACACACACACACACACACACACACACACAACACACACACACACACACACACACACACACACACACACACACACACAGCTTCTCTCTATCATTTAACACAAAAACACACCCTCAGAACACAGAACACGTCGTAGCAAAACCGACTAAAGAAACAATACATCAAGAATGAAAAATTCCTAAGTTACTCCCCCTACTGACACGTACAGTCTCTCTCTCTCTCTCTCTCCACACACACACACACACACACACACACACACACACACACACACACACACACACACACACACACACACACACACACACACACACACACAAACACACACCTTAAACAAGGAAACTTGTATTCTGGCTAACCCACCTTTTCAGCTTAGAAGACTGTTCTTACACACCGATGTCTTAGCCTGGCTGATCGTTCTTCTGAATCCATCCCGTCCCTAATAAGCCGTACGGTTTCTGTGGACGTTAAGCACCATGTTTACTTACTTCTGAATCCTCCCTGCCCCCCCCCCCCCCCCAACCCTTCCAGCCCCCCCCCCCCCCCCCACCCCCACCCCCACCCGCCCGCCCCCGCCCCACCCCGCCTTTGTTTGCTACACTCGGAGCTGTCGCGGCCGCTGTCAGACAGGAAGTTTTATGACGCAAGGTGTGTCATCGTGACCTCAGAGGGTCGCGGAGCGAGGCCGCTGTGTGATATAACTGACCACAGCCCCACGTGTTATGCAAGGCGGAGTTCCGCGGTGAGGCAGTGGGTAAACACCGCGGGGGTGACGGGTTTACGGCTGGGTTGTGCCCCTTGCTACGTCTGGCCGGACAGATGCCACAGCTCCTTGGGGGACAGAGAGAGAGAGAGAGGAGAGAGAGAGAGAGAGAGAGAGGGGTGGGGAGTGGGGGTTGGGTAGGGTGGGGTGGAGGGACACTGTTCAGACAGCGTCATGGCCACGTCATCACGTCACACGTACTGCCCGTGTTTAGACAACGGAAATGAGAACAGATAAAGTGAGAGAGGTAGCATAAATATAATAATTAAATTTAAATGAACAAGACTTTAAACATTTTACAACAATGAGGACAAAAAGATACCTGTGAGCAAAGCGTGAGCATCCCATTCTGGACAAAAGTGGAACACAATTTCCCCGTGTGCGTGCGTGCGTGCGTGCGTGCGTGCGTGCGTGCGTGTGTGTGTGTGTGTGGTGTGTGTGTGTGTGTGTGTGTGTGTGTGTGTGTGTGCGTGTGTGTGTGTCTGTGTGTGTGCGTGTGTGCGCGCGTGTCATTAGACGGCCACAGAGTGAAAGTGAGCATGACCACAACATTCACTAGTAATACTACGGTCACTGGAATGTAGTGACTACGAAAAATAAACACCAGCTCACGATGTCTCTGATACAACCTGAATGTCGTCATGTATCACTGTGGTACAACCTGAATGTCGTCAGTTATCACCGTGATACAACCTGAGTATCGCCATTTATCACTGTGGTACATCCTGAATGTCGTCATTTATCACTGTGGTACAACGTGAATGTCGTCAGTTATCACTGTGATACAACCCGAATGTCGTCATTTATCACTGTGGTACAACCTGAATGTCGTCATTTATCACTGTGGTACAACGTGAATGTCGTCATTTATCACTGTGGTACAGGCTGAATGTCGTCATTTATCACTGTGGTACAACCTGAATGTCATCATTTATCACTGTGGTACAGCCTGAATGTCGTCATTTATCACTGTGGTACAACCTGAATGTCGTCAGAGTGCACAGAGCCACCATTTTGTTGTCACAAGAGCACGTAACGTAATACAGTGACACCACCAGTACGCTGTGTCTTTACGGTAGCGCCAGAGCGTTGTATCAGTGAAACACAGTGTAGTATGCTCGGTAAAACAGCCAAATACGGTATGTACAGCATTAGCAACACCGGAATGCAGCATTAGATAGGGCAGCGCGACTGATGTAGTAGACACAGCAGCACCAAGCGGATCAGGCCTCAGTCTCAGCGAGCTGAGGTCACCGGCACTCAGTGACACCCACAGCGCGCTGCCCGTCTGACCGATGACATTTGGCAACAACTGCTGGCTGCAGGTCGTTACGGCCGCCTGTCCAGATTGCAGCAGCAACGCCGCGCTGGTTTAAGGTCGTTATTAATATCGCCTGTCCAGATTGCAGGCGCTGATTGGCAATGATGACGATGCTTTAGTGTCTCCAGAATCGCTGGGGAAATTTCGCTCGCTTTATGATGGCTTCCGCCGCGCCTGCCTCGGGTCATGTGGCTGACCTGCGGCTGCCTGCTGTCGGTCCGTGTGCCGGCCGATGACCGGTCCAGAGGCAGCGGGTTTCTCCAGCAGTGACCCGGGTGAGTCAGTGTACCGCTGACTTTCTCGCTGCCTTTTCAGAACTGAGGAGCTGTGTGAAAGTCGAGGTGGCCCTCCTAGGATCCCTAACAGTCCTTATGGTCTCTGTGGACGTAAAGCAACACTAAATTTGAGCTTGTCCGGAGCTGTGTGAAAGTCGAGGTGGGCGTCCTGGGCTCACCCTCGCTAATAGTTCTTATGGTCTCTGTGGACGTAAAGCAACATTAAATTTGAGCTTGTCCGGAGCTGTGTGAAAGTCGAGGTGGACGTCCTGGGCTCACCCTCGCTAATAGTTCTTATGGTCTCTGTGGACGTAAAGCAACATTAAATTTGAGCTTGTACAGGAGCTGTGTGAAAGTCGAGGTGGTCGTCTTGGGCTCCGTAACAGTCCTTACGGTCTCTTTGGACGTAAAGCAACGTTAAACTGGAGCTTGTACAGGAGCTTTT
>JABMCL010000740.1:452500-462500 GCA_018857735.1 Alviniconcha marisindica
CAAATATACCGTTCCAATTTTAAACTGCAACAGCGAACACTTGGGAAAGTGTTATAAGCCTCCTCTCTGATTTACTGCAAATATACCGTTCCAATTTTAAACTGCAACAACGAACAATCGGGAAAGTGTTATAAGCCTCAGATCTGATTTACTGCAGATATACCGTTCCAATTTTAAACTGCAACAGCGAACACTTGGGAAAGTGCTATAAGCCTCCTCTCTGATTTACTGCAAATATACCGTTCCAATTTTAAACTGCAACAGCGAACACTTGGGAAAGTGCTATAAGCCTCCTCTCTGATTTACTGCAGATATACCGTTCAAATTTTAAACTGCAACAGCGAACACTTGGGAAAGTGTTATAAGCCTCCTCTCTGATTTACTGCAAATATACCGTTCCAATTTTAAACTGCAACAGCGAACAACTGGGAAAGTGTTATAAGCCTCCTCTCTGATTTACTGCAAATATACCGTTCCAATTTTAAACTGCAACAGCGAACAACTGGGAAAGTGTTATAAGCCTCCTTTCTGATTTACTGCAGATATACCGTTCCAATTTCAAACTGCAACAGCGAACACTTGGAAAAGTGTTATAAACCTCAGGTCTGATTTACTGCAAATATACCGTTCCAATTTTAAACTGCAACAGCGAACACTGGGGAAAGTGCTATCGGCCTCAGTTTTGATTTACTGCAAGGGTATCGTTCCAATTTGAAACTGCAGCAGCGGACATTTGGGAAAGTGCTATGCCTCAGCTCTGATTTGCTGCAAGGGTATTATTCCAATTTCAAACTGCAACAGCGAACACTTGGGAAAGTGTTATAAGCCTCCTCTCTGATTTACTGCAGATATACCGTTCCAATTTTAAACTGCAAACAGCGAACACTCGGGAAAGTGTTATAAGCCTCCTCTCTGATTTACTGCAAATATACCGTTCCAATTTTAAACTGCAAACAGCGAACACTCGGGAAAGTGTTATAAGCCTCCTCTCTGATTTACTGCAAATATACCGTTCCAATTTTAAACTGCAAACAGCGAACACTCGGGAAAGTGTTATAAGCCTCCTCTCTGATTTACTGCAGATATACCGTTCCAATTTTAAACTGCAAACAGCGAACACTTGCGAAAGTGTTATAAGCCTCCTCTCTGATTTACTGCAGATATACCGTTCCAATTTTAAACTGCAAACAGCGAACACTCGGGAAAGTGCTATCGGCCTCTGATTTACTGCAATTTCAAACTACAACAGCAGACACTTGGCGGGAAAGTGCTAAGCCTCCTCTGTGATTTACTGCAAGGAAACCGTTCCAATTTTAAACTGCAACAGCAGGAGTGTCGAGACTAATCTCAAACCTACGACTGAAAAGAAGCAACGTTAGACGTTAGCAATACCCTTCTTGCGTGGTCTAAGCCAGTTTTATCCCTAGAGTCAAGACTTCTTCACCCTCCAGGACAAACTCCTGAAGGTTTTGACCCAAAGGCCTGACCGGCAAGAAATCGCCAGCTAGAAATATCAAGTGCCGGTGTCGAGTGTGCGCTTTTAACCTCTTCAGCCCCTGAAGCGATGACACAATAATCCCCCCGGATCTCAAAACATATAGACCCCTATCCTCCAAATGGCGAAACAACACTGCCGCCATCGAAGAAAACTACTGAAATCGATTTCGCGAGACTCGGTAATTGTGGTTTTAAATCCATTTTAATAATAAGTGCTTGAGTCCACTTCAGATAAGATGGCGCAACGAGAGAAGCGTTCCCAGTTTTACCGGACGCGGCCGCACCGAAGTAAAATCCGGCGGGGGAAGTGCGGTACAAGGTAAAAACTCATTACTCTCAAGAGTGAACTTGACTTTGTCTTCCACGCAGTCAGTGTAGCCTACCACTACGCAGCGAGTGCGATGCGTCTTAAAGGAGCTTCGCTTTTCCAGCATATTTTGGCCAACAGTTAGAAGAGATCGAAATACAAACTGAGAACCATGGATTTTGATTTCGTGGATTTTGATTTGATAGCCCTGCTGACTATATATCCAGTTTAGAAAGTGAGTTTCAGGAGTGGTGATTAGCGGAGCTTGAAGAGAAAAATCACAGTGAAGCGTTGGGCTCGCCTGTCGCATACCGCTGGCTTTTTGAGACTTTGCCTTGAGCGACACGAGCTCGTTGTGTGCTTGTTGGCTTGTGTGGGCACAGCGAAACTAGAAATAACGAATAGTCGTTGTAAAAGTCAACTTGTAGTTTAAAACCAGATTCCTAGCGTTAGGTTTTGTATTTTGAATTCTTCTCCTTGTCGAGGGGTGGTGGTGGGTTGGAGAGAGAGAGAGAGAGAGAGAGAGAGAGAGAGAGAGAGAGAGAGAGAGAGAGAGGGAGAGAGAGAGAGACAGAGAGAACAGACAGAGACATAGAGAAACAGAGACAGAGACATTGAGAGAGACAGAGACACAGAGAGAGCCAGCAAGGAAGAGACGGAGAGACAGAGACAGGGAGATTTCTTGAAGACAAAAAAAATACAATGCTGATTCCAGGTTCAAACCTTGATGTCCGTAGTGCAAAGTTCCACCAACTGGAAAACGGCGGCAGAGAGAGACTCCCTGAACACCCTCCTCCCATCAGACGATGACACGATGAGTGACACCAGCCTGTGCTTGGAGCTCGAACATCCACTGGCTGCAGATCGGCTTCAATGTCACCTACACCTCAGTTAAAAAGGTTTGAAGCCGTATTCTGGTAAAAATTTATTACCGAAACCTTTTTTTTAGCCAGTTGTGTTGACTCTTGAATCAGTTATCATACACTTCTGCCCCCGAGAGTGAAGCCGGAGATGTATGGATGGGCAGGGTATTATGGAGGGAATGGGTGGCTACTTAACTTTGTTGACCAAGGGGAGACCACGGGGGACCCACGGGGCGAATAATCGCCCCTGGCTGATCGATCTGTGTGTGTAAATCAGAGCAGGAAGTTTGCTCTGTCTTTGGGTCCCGAGTTCTGCGAGCCTTCAGCGCTGCCCCGCTCACCGTATCGACACCCTCCCCGGCCCCACTTGTCACCCACACGTCAGTTCTCCTCACACACGTCTATAGCGCGTGTGTAAAGCGCTCAGTCCATTGAACAGGCTCAAAGCGCTGTAAAAGCACAGACACAGACACAGACACATGCACGCACACACACCACACACACACCACACCACACACACACACACACCACACACACACACACACACACCCCCCCCAACACACACACACACACACACACACACACACACACCA
Organism: Alviniconcha marisindica; assembly: GCA_018857735.1. Taxonomy (NCBI): domain Eukaryota; kingdom Metazoa; phylum Mollusca; class Gastropoda; family Provannidae; genus Alviniconcha; species Alviniconcha marisindica. The sequence goes on from JABMCL010000740.1 coordinate 455,761, forward strand.
CACACACACACACCACCCCCACCTCCACTCCTCACACACACACCACACACACCTACTACACATCCACTCACCACACACGCACCACACACACACACAACACCACTCTCTCTCTCTCTCTCACACACACACAACACACACACACACACACACACACACACACACACACACACACACACCACACCACACCTCTCTCTCTCTCTCTCTCTCTCTCTCACACACCACCACACACACACACACACCACACACACACACACACACACACACCCACCTCCCTCCCTCTCTCTCTCTCTCTCTCACACACACACACACACACACACACACACACACACACACCACACACACACACACACACACACACACACACACACACAACACACACAAATACACACACACACACACACACACACACACACACACACACACACACACACACACACACACACAAGAAAGAAACAAAGACAAAAAAAGAGATGAGTATGCAAAACAGACCCAAATGGAGGGAGTTATCACGTCAACATTAAAAACAAAGAAATCAAAACTTAAGAAAAGATCGATGCTAAAAACAAAAACAATGACAAAACAAGCAAAGCAAGAAAGAAGCAAACAAAAAAACAAAGAAACAAAAAGAACGACAACTAACCGAACCTAAACAAACAACTAAACGAACAAAAACACACAACATCAACAACAACACAGAAGTAATATTTAACCTTATCGGGCAACCTTCCTTATTATTACCATTATTAAAGTGCACGTTTTCGGCACTCATCCATATCTGCTAAAAGCGTGCACACTATTTTATGATATCAGAGGAACAGATATTCCGTTCGCAAACATTAATTTTAACTTAGCCTTTTGTGTGTTTTGATGTGTGATTTTATATCGATTTTATCAGGTGACGTTTATGGACACCGTCACCAAACTTGTTTCACGGGTTCATTACCGCGTTGTGTGCTCTTTTCTCGCGTTTCATTTTGACGTCATCAGAATGTCTTTGGCGTCACGGATAGAACATCAGAAGCTCTCCGTTTGGCCTACAGGTCACGAAAGAAATGCATGTGGACGGCAATAATTTTTGACAGCGATTGCTTGTATCTCTGTGGAGTGAACTTTAGATGACGTATTGAGCGTTCTAGGAAAAAAAAGCAAATCCACGGAAAAAGGGGTGATTTATGGTTCACTGGGTTATACCCAAATCTATTTTTAACTCATAATGACTGATGATTTTTTCAGGTGGGGGGGGGGGGCGGGGGGGGGACGGGGGGGGGGGGGGGGGGGGGTGCGGCAGATGGAGAAGAAAAAAAATGCAACAGACAAATCATGAGGACAAACTGAAGAAAAAATAAATAAAGTGAAAATCGCCAAATCTGAGGAGGTTAGTTCCTTTAAAGTTGCCTTTGATCTTTTCTGTTTCGTGCCGCCTAACGCAATCTCGATTCATAAAGCAGGCACTAAACGATTCATAAAGCACGCACTAAACGATTCATAAAGCAGGCACTAAACGATTCATAAAGCACGCACTAAACGATTCATAAAGCACGCACTAAACGATTCATAAAGCACGCACTAAACGTTCTCACGCACTAAACGAATAAAGCACGCACTAAACGATTCATAAAGCACGCACTAAACGATTCATAAAGCACGCACTAAACGATTCATAAAGCAGGCACTAAACGATTCATAAAGCAGGCACTAAACGTTCATAAAGCAGGCACTAAACGATTCATAAAGCAGGCACTAAACGATTCATAAAGCAGCACTAAACGTTCATAAAGCAGGCACTAAACGATTCATAAAGCAGGCACTAAACGATTCATAAAGCAGGCACTAAACGATTCATAAAGCAGGCACTAAACGATTCATAAAGCACGCACTAAACGATTCATAAAGCACGCACTAAACGATTCATAAAGCACGCACTAAACGATTCATAAAGCACGCACTAAACGATTCATAAAGCACGCACTAAACGATTCATAAAGCACGCACTAAACGTCCAAATTCGATGTCCGTTTTCACCATGCTTAAAGAATAGAAGCAGATGTACAAAATATTATTTTTTTTAATCGTTTTTTTTTTTTTTTTTTTTAAATTGTATGCACCCAGCAGCGAAGTGACGGAGAAGAGCGCAACAAAAAGAAGTGATTAATATTCATTGATCTGCAGGGTGCACCTCGTGACACGTAATATTCTGTCACTGGGTTCTGTCCCCTTTTGCGCATCCGGTTTGGCAGTATTTCATTCAACACCTGCATTATCCTTGCAAGTCATCGGGTGCTTGAAGCCATGCACCTCCATTAGCATTCTGTCAACGTCGCCGCCAAGAGATTGTAACCTCCGGACGCTCGTGTAGTAAACAGCCTTTAGATAATAAACAACTCGTGTGCGGCAAAGTCGGTAACCATCCCTAATAAGCCCTGCAGTTTCTGTGGACGTTAAGCACCGTGGCTTAAAGTCGGTGCGATCTTTACAAACATCTGCCTGAGATATTCTCTCGGTTTCTGGGAAAAACCAGCCGAGTGCTCGAAGCTACCCGACATTACGGATGTTGAACCGCGTTTCGGTACAAAAAACCCGGCTGTCTGATCAAACGTTTCGATAAAAATCAAATTACGCAGTTACGGTTGTTTACACACGTTTCAGAAGGACGTCATCGTTATTTGTCAGCTACCGAGGGCTTTGCCCGGTTATGAATACGTAGCCATTTTTTGTATGCTATGCAGTTTGCGACTTGTTTTGCACTGTTCAGAATATGTTACCGTTGCATGTACAGCAATTGTAGTGCCAGATATGTTTTGCAATTCCGAAATGTTATCATGTTATGTATGTGTAATAACCAAACATTTTAAATAGAGAGCTCAAGAGACGTCATCATTATGTGCAGGTATGCAACGTAAAAATATTTTTTAAAGGGGTGCGGGCGGGGGTGGGGGTGGAGGGGTTGGTGTGGAGGGTCGGGGTGGAGGGGTGTGGGCGGGGAGGGGAGTAATAATGTTCCAAACATTTGTTCAGTCCATTGAATACAGCAGTTTTCTGTCGGTACCGGGATTCCGTGAAGTTCGGTGTACGCGTACGCCACCCAGATTTTCTCATTTCTAAACACGTATACAATTGCTCGCAGAAAAAAAAAAATCAAGCCTTTGTGTTTGGTTAAGGCTACAGCAGCCGAAAGAGCAGAGCTGTCCAGCAGTCCTACCAGTACAGCACCAGTGTATGCCATGTTTTAATGCCCAGCTATAGAGACGTAATGGGAAACAGGTGTTAACTTTGTCAAAAAAACCTGTGCTGTCTCTTCATAAACTCCCGACTGCCTGTGGATCTCTTGCGTACGCGGCCAGAAAGAAGCGCAAGGCCCCGACATGCCTTTCGTCCTCAACCGACAGACAAGAAAATTAGTCCGCTACACTCGCCAGTTCAGTGTTGCTTTCCGTCCACAGAGACCATAAGAATATTAAGGACGGGGAGCCCAGGACGGCCTCCTCGACTTTCGCACAGTTCTTGAGTTCTGAAACCACACGCCAGTTTGAACCAAGCGTTTTTAACCAAGTTCGATTCACAGTGTAGCGTAGATTAATGCGGGACGTTGACTGAGACCGGGGTACGTCACAGTTTACAGGTATGCGCGCTGAGGAGAGAGCTGACCAGGTTAGGTGTACGTTACGAGAGAGTTGACCAGGTTCGGTGTACGTTACGAGAGAGTTGACCAGGTTAGGTGTACGTTACGAGAGAGTTGACCAGGTTCGGTGTACGTTACGAGAGAGTTGACCAGGTTAGGTGTACGTTACGAGAGAGTTGACCAGGTTAGGTGTACGTTACGAGAGAGTTGACCAGGTTCGGTGTACGTTACGAGAGAGTTGTCCAGGTTCGGTGTACGATACGAGAGAGTTGACCAGGTTAGGTGTACGTTACGAGAGAGTTGACCAGGTTAGGTGTACGTTACGAGAGAGTTGACCAGGTTCGGTGTACGTTACGAGAGAGTTGACCAGGTTCGGTGTACGTTACGAGAGAGATGACTAAGTTAGGTGTACGTTACGAGAGAGTTGACCAGGTTAGGTGTACGTTACGACAGAGTTGACCAGGTTAGGTGTACGTTACGAGGAGTTGACCAGGTTAGGTGTACGTTACGAGAGAGATGACTAAGTTAGGTGTACGTTACGAGAGAGTTGACCAGGTTAGGTGTACGTTACGAGAGTTGACCAGGTTAGGTGTACGTTACGAGTTGACAAAGTTAGGTGTACGTTAGGAGAGAGTTGACGAAGTTAGGTGTACGAGAGAGTTAACCAGGGTAGCTGTACGTTAGGAGAGAGAGTTCACCAAGTTAGGTGTACGTTAGGAGAGAGTTCACCAAGTTAGGTGTACGTTAGGAGAGAGCTGACCAAGCTGGACGTACATTAGCAATGCTTACAAGTTACTTGTGCGAAGTCTTAGACAGTCTTGTTGCGTAACCGATATATTTTATAAGCGCAAATTGTCGTTGCTTGATTCTTTTGTCCGAGGAAAATACAGAGCACTTGCCTGCGATTGAATAGTTCATTAAACCCTAGCGGGAAATTCGGGTCGCCTTACCTTGGGTAAGGCCACAGCAGCCGCAAGAGCAGCGCTACCCATTCCGACCAGTTTGTGCAGTATTTTCCGGGGTCGTATGGCACCGAGTGTTTGGGATTTTTAGCGTGCGCGCAGATGTTGATGTTGATGTTGATGTTGATGCATACGATCGCACACGGGGGCTGTTCAAACACAGCAACAGACTCTGCACTGAAGGTTGACTCTGGCAGAAAAATATCTTGTCGCACCGAGGAATTGAACCCTCGTCACCATAGCGCTCGGTTTTTCGGTCCGGCGGTCTGCCCACTGAGCTGTTCCGCCCTCGTATCATCTTTTTGGGCTTTCTTTTGTCCGGTTTATTGCCCGACTGTTTTTATAACTGAACGCTCCGCTTGTCGCCGCACATGAACTAAGCTCATTTGCTCAGTAAGGTGGACATTGCCAGTGGAATGCGGTGTGTGTGGAAGACACGTTACTCCCTTCTGTAATTTCAAGCCCTGGTCTTTTTTCTTTGTGCTGTATTGTATTGCCCGCCTACGTTATGACCAAACAATCCAGTGATGTAGGCGGCTGTTGTCAGCTTTAGTAGGTACGCACGTACCAGTCAGTGTCGTGTCCTTTCTTCCAGTCCCTCACGTACTGTAGTCTGATTCAGTTCAGCTGTTTCTCTTCTTCTGTTTGAGTTACCGACTTCGTCATTAAAAAAAAAAAAAAAAAGGTCTGTCAGTTCCTGATAGTCTGCCCGCGGGATGGGATGAGAGGGAGGAGTGTGTGTGTGTGTGGTGGAAGGGGAGGGGGCATGAGCGGACGCAGAAATTGAGATCCCCTCTGCGGAAACTCCAAACCTATCAGAGATTCTCTCTTTGAAGCCTGAAGTAAGTCAGAATATAGCTTTACGTATTACGCCTTCTGTCGGGAGGTGTACCTTTGAAGCCTGAAGTAAGTCAGAATATAGCTTTACGTATTACGCCTTCTGTCGGGAAGAATACCTTTTCCAAGTTTTGTCATCCTGGATTAAAAATCTGAAACTGAACGAGGCCCAGAGCGCTCGTGCAGAATCAACACACAAGAGAGGATGTACCTCTGCTGGAGTTTATGTACCTTGTATTTACACTTAAGCCAGGTGAGAGTTACCGTAGGCGACTCAGGTTGTCGTACTTGAATTAGGTATTTCGAGTGCTAATTAACTCCCCTGTGTGTTGGTTCATCCTGGATCATTTAACTATTATTTTCTAATCCTTTTCCACAATCAAGTGAAATGTGATATGAATTGTGAATCAGACTTTGTTTGTGGTGTGATGACTCGTGTTTCGCCCTGCTACCCGGTGAAGGACCTTACAGAGATATCACTTTCAAAGTTGACTGGGTGTAATTTATTAAAATAAGTTTATTAATCAATAGAATTACTTGCTTTAAAATACCATTTGCATGCATTTAATCTTGTCCTTTTGGAAAGTTTGTCAGTGTGAACGTCTTGGTTTGAAAACAGTTCCCAGCGAGTTTTTGACCCTTGGTCCTCTGGAGGTGGATTGTCACCGTCTCAAATTCCCCCCTCCTCTCCCGCCCCCCCCCCCCGCCCCCCCGCCGGTCCCCCCGCACCCCCCTCCGCCCCCAGCCGGTCCCCCCGCCCCACCGCCGGTCCCCCCGCCCCCCGCCGGTCCCCCCCCCCGCCCGCCCCACAGCCGGTCCCCCCGCCTCCCCTCCGCCCCCGCCGGTCCCCCCGCCCCACCGCCGTTCCCCCCGACCCCCTCCGACCCCCGCCGGTCCCCCCTGCCCCACCGCCCGCCCCACCGCCGGTCCCTCCGCCCCACGCCGGTCCCCCCTGCCCCCCCGCCCGCCCCACCGCCGGTCCCCCCGCCCCCCGCCCCCCCCCCCCCGCCGGTCCCCCCGCCCCGCCGTCCCCCCGCCCCCCCTGGTCCCCCTCCGCCCCCGCCGGTCCCCCCCCGCCCCCCCCCCGGTCCCCCCTCCCGCCCCCCGCCGGTCCCCCTCCGCCCCCGCCGGTCCCCGCCCCCCCGCCCCCGCCGGTCCCCCCCGCCGCCCCGCCGGTCCCCCCCCCCCCTCCCGCCGTCCCCCCTCGCCCCCGTCCCCCCTCCCTTTAATCCCCCCCCGACGCTTTCCGCCTTTTCATGCCAACGAACAGAGCGTTTAACAGTCACGTTTTCTGTGCTAAATAGTGCAGCGGCGTCGTCTCC
>JABMCL010000740.1:472500-477500 GCA_018857735.1 Alviniconcha marisindica
CTGGTGGTGATAGTGTAGAGATAGGTATATAATCTCCCTCTCCCCCCACCTCCATACCCACTTCCCCCCCTTCTCCCCGTCCCTAATAAGCCGTACGGTTTCTGTGGACGTTAAGCACCATGTTTACTTACATACCGAAGGCAGGGGTGGGCGCTTTTGAGAGTGAGGTTCTGCGACGAAATGTCAATTGATTTTAGCTGGCGAATTACTAGATCAATAATTATGATAACATCACGAGACCGTTCGGTTAGTTATTTGCTTTATTACCGCCCGCCCCCCTCTTCCCGTTTTGTTGTTGTTTTTGTTTTTTGCTTTGTTTGTTTGTTTTTGCTGTTGTTTTGGTCTTTGGTTTGTTTTGTTGCCTCTGACTTTTTGACAACAATTTGCCATCTTGCCATCGTAAATGTCTGTGTATTTATCATTGTGTCTATAGGCAACACTCAAATAAGCATACTGCTTTTGTTTCCTGTACTTATTTGTTGAACTTATGATTGCGATGAATGAATAAACTTATTTAGACCAATTACTAGAGGGAGCTCAGACAATGAATAATTGTAAAAAAAGGAGAAGAAAAAAATTCTTCTTCTCTGACTGCGTCATATTTACTGTGTCTGTACGGTATCTGTTACTGTACGGTATCTGTTATATCTAACTATAGCTATTGTGTGTGATTGTACCATATTTACTGTGTTTGATTGCATCATATCTGTTGTATCTAACTATATTTATTGTGTCTGACTGCGCGATATCTACTGTGTTTGACTGGACTACATTCATTGTGTTTGATTGGACCATATTTATCTATTGCGTTTGATTGTGTCTTTCTCTGCCATGTTTATTGTGTCTGGCTGTGCATAATATACTGTACTGTGCCATACTGTGCTATGCTTTATAAAGAAAGGTTTCCCGGACAAGGTCCGTAGATAAATCCACCAACATTGCCAATACTGAGAGGCGACCCGAGCTGCCAAACAAGCAGGCAGCTTCAGCCAATCAGAGCGTCACAAATACAATTCCGCGCGAAAAGCCCGAAGACTGGCCGCCATGTTTTACCCACAAGCTGAAGCACAGCGACCGATCGACAGACTGGTGGACTCCGAACAAAACCTGTCGCACGTTTATTGACGCCGTGGAGTCTCTAACGAGCACTCAAACGAGGCGAGTTACAACGATTTGGAACACCAGGGTGGTCAGATTGAAAGCTTGTGAGACCGTAGTTATTACTGTGGAAGGTTATCATGTTGATCGAAAGAGTGAGAAAATAGAGAGAAAAAAGAATATATATATATAGAAAGAGAGAGAGAGAGAGAGAGAGAGAGAGAGAGAGAGAGAGAGAGAGAGAGAGAGAGCGAGAGAAGAGAGAGAGAGAGAGAGAGAGAGAGAGAGAGAGAGAGAGAGAGAGCCAAGGACAAAGATTGCCAATGGGGGTAAAGAAAGTGTACAAGTCACTGGCTCTCTTTGGTGGCTACGTTTTCACCGAAACCAGGTGACCTTTACTTTAACGCCACTACAAAATAAAAATAAAAATATAACAAAAAAGACCGCAGAGACGTGGTAGGAGGGCAAAAACGGTTTATTGTTGTGAAGAGAGCGGGAATGGCTATGTAGGACAGGGGTGTGTGGTGGTGGTGGTGGTGGTGGTGGCGGAGGGGGGAGGGGGGTACAGATCACGTGGGAATTGCGTGAGGACACATGACTGCCGTGCTGAGTTTCGCAGCAAAACATCGACACCAGGACTAACTGACATCCGTGTGTGTGTGTGTGTGTGTGTGTGTGTGTGTGTGTGTGTGTTGTTTAAAAAAGAGCAGGAGACGTTAGAGAGAGGGTGTGGGTGGAGAGAGAAATAGAAATGGAATAATAATAGACAGCAGCTTTTCAGTCGGTTTCTGAAGCTGTTTTTAATCGACGTTTGAAAGTCAACGATACCCTGAGTGTTGGTTAAAAGAAGACTATAGGCCAGTACAAATATATATGTGAGTATTGCCATTTTTTCCTTGGCAATGCGAAGACTGAACCAACATGACTGCGTCCCCAAGAGCTCAAATTGTAGCCATAAAAAGGAGTTTGATTTCTACTAATATTGATAGAACGACCAAATGAAGCCTGCATGTCAAAATACTATCGCATTTGCTAGATTTTTCAGGGCAACGCGAATTACATGTCTATGTTTCTTCTCATCACCAGCCCCCCCCCCCCCTCTTTCTCTCACTCTCTCTCTCTCTCTCTCTCCTCTCTCTCTCTCTCTCACACCACACACACACACACACCCACACACACACACACACACACACACACACACACACACACACACACACACACACACGCACGCACGCACTCACACACACACACACACACACACACACACACACACACACACACACACCCCACACACACACACTCTGTCTCTCTCATACACACACATTCTCTCTCTCTCTCTCTCTTTCTCTCTCTCTCTCCTCGCCCCTCTCTCTCTCTCTCTCTCTCTCTCTCTCTCTCTCTCTCACACACACACACAACACTCTCCCTCTCTCTCTCTCTCTCTCTCTCTCTCACACAAAACACACACACACACACACACACACACACACACACACACACACACACACACACACCACAACACACACATACACACACACACACACACACACACACACACACACACACACACACACTCTCTCTCTCTCTCTCTCACACACACACACACACACACACACACACACCTCCCCCATTCACACACATCTCTTGCACTCCCCTCCCCAAAACTGAGGCCCGAAACGACATAATGATGAAATACAGGACACGTAGAGTCTAAATGCGAGTGTGGTTGACATGGTTTTCGTGCTTAACTGTCGCATCAAACTGCGATCCAGGCACTCTCTCCCTCACCCTCAACCCCTAACCTCCGCTGCCTTGACGAGCAAACTCAACAAATGATGTTCACTTCCAACACGCTGTTTACGGCTTTCGTTAAGCTCTAAGAAAAAAGAAGAAGCAGAAGTAGAAGAAGAATAAAATACGAAAGAAAAGGTTCGCTTAGAAGTTGGAAACGCTTTGAAGTGAAAGGTAAGTGCATCTTTCTTGTTCTGCTTTTGTTTCGGTATAAACAACTTCCACTCCACGGATGAGGGCCATAAAGAAGACATGAAAACGTCGGTGGGACACTGAAAAGTGAACTGGTTTGGCCTGGTGGCGTGTTGTCAGCATGTGACACTACAAAGTGAACTGGTTTGGCCTGGTGACATGTTGTCAGCATGTGCCACTGAGTAAAGAACTGGTTTGGCCTGGTGGCATGTTGTCAGCATGTGACACTACAAAGTGAACTGGTTTGGCCTGGTGGCATGTTGTCAGCATGTGACACTGCAAAGTGAACTGGTTTGGCTTGGTGGTATGTTGTCAGCATGTGTCACAGAGTGGAGAACTGGTTTGGCTTGGTGGCATGTTGTCAGTATGTGTCACTGCGTGGAGAACTGGTCTGGTAGTATGTTGTCAGCATGTGTCACTGAATGGAGAATTGGTTTGGCTTGGTGGCATGTTGTCAGTATGTGTCACTGAAAGGTGAACTGGTTTGGCTTGGTGGCATGTTGTCAGCATGGGACACTGCAAAGTGAACTGGTTTGGCCTGGTGGCATGTTGTCAGCATGTGTTACTGCAAAATGAACTGGTTTGGCCTGGTGGCATGTTGTCAGCATGTGTCACTGCGCGTAGGTGTCACTGCGTGGAGAACTGGTCTGGTAGCATGTGGTCAGCATGTGGCTGCATGGAAAAATGGTTTGGCCTGGTGGCGTGGTGGTCTGGTACACACACACACACACACACACACACACACACACACACACACACACACACACACACACACACACCCCACACACACACCCCTCACTCACACACACACACACACACACACACACACACACACACACACACAAAACACACACACACACACACACCACACACACCACCACACACACACACACTACACCACACACACACACACACACACACACACACACACACACCCCACACACACACACACCACACACTCACTCACACCCACACACACACACACCCCACACACACACACACTACACACACACACAAATAAACACCACACACACACACACACAACCACACACACACACCACACACACACACACTAACACACACGCCCCAACACACCCCACACACACACACACACACACACACACACACACACACACACACACACACACACACACAAACACACTCACTCACCACCACACTCACACTTACACACTACCTCTCTCTCTCTCCCACATCACACACACACACACACACACAACACACACACACACACACACACACACACACACACACACACACCACACACACACAACACACATTCACCACTACACACACACGCATACTCTACTCATCTTCTCACACACACATACACACACACACACACACACGCACACACACACACACACACACACACACACACACACACACACACACACACACACACACACACACACACACACACACACACCCCACACACACACACATCACACATACACATCCTCTACTCTCTCTCCTCTCTCTCTCTCTCCACACACACACACACACACACACACACACACACACACACACCACACACACACACAACACACAACAAACAAACACACACACACACACACACACACCCCACACACACACACACACACCACACACACACACACACACACACACACACACACCACACACACACACACACACACACAACACCACACACAAAAACAAACACACACACACACACACACACACACACACACACACACACACACACACACACCACACACCGCCTCCATAAGGGATCCAGGGGGCGTCTTACGTCACGTCCGCTTGTCAAGGCCCTGTCCACTTTTCCTTGCCACTGTACACCGCTAGCAAGACCAGCTTAATTTCTGCCTTTCACAGATCACGCTTCTGTCCACAAAACCAATGTTGACTCTTGTTTCCCC
>JABMCL010000740.1:487500-492500 GCA_018857735.1 Alviniconcha marisindica
AAACTTGCCACCATGTGCCAAAAGGGGCTAGGCTTGCTGAACACCAAGTCTCTTCAATAGAACTAAACAAACTTGGGCAGGATAAGACTCAGCCTAACACGAAATTCGGCCATTGTTCATCGCCTTGAATCGCCGCCGCTGTGAACAGGCGGTACTCACGCGACGAACAGAATACCTTGCGAAGATTACTGTCTATAAACGCTGTAGTTATAAATGAATATCATGGTGCATATATAGATAGGAGTGATTGATATTCAGTGAGGCGTGGCGAGCGATTGGTGCCGGTAGTTTGTACCTGATTGTGCTCTTTAACGATGATGACCGGCGTCACCGGAACCGCGAAGGCGCTGGTACCGAAGACGAGTGGGCGTAAAGCGGATTTTGTCGAAGCGGTGTTGTCAAAAGTGTGGTGTGAAGCACGCGCACAAGCGTAGGTAGACAGTCGGGTTGCGCCACTACCACCACCACTACCACTACGACCCGTGTACTAACCCTCTCTAGTGTTTGTTGCACATTACGTATCTCTGAATTATCACCACCACTGCTCCTAGTCAGTGTTTGTCGCTCATTACGTATCTCTGAATTATCATCACCACTGCTCCTAGTCAGTATTAGTGTTTGTTGCACATTATGTATTTCTGAATTATCCCCACCATCGCTCCTAGTCAGTGTTTGTCGCTCATTACTATCACTGAATTATCACCACCACCACTCGTAGTCAGTATTAGTGTTTGTGGCACATTACGTATCACTCAGTTACCACCACCACCACTCCCAATCAGTATTAGTGTTTGTGGCACATTACGTATCACTCAGTTACCACCACCACCACTCCTAATCAGTATTAGTGTTTGTGGCACATTACGTATCACTCAGTTACCACCACCACCATCACTCCTAATCAGTATTAGTGTTTGTGGCACATTACGTATCACTCAGTTACCACCACCATCATCACTCCTAATCAGTATTAGTGTTTGTGGCACATCACGTATCACTCAGTTACCACCACCATCATCACTCCTAATCAGTATTAGTGTTTGTGGCACATTACGTATCACTCAGTTACCGTACCACCACCATCACTCCTAATCAGTATTAGTGTTTGTGGCACATTACGTATCATTGAATTACCACCACCACCGCTCCTGGTCAGTGTTTATCGTTCATTACTTATCTCTGAATTACTGCCAACACCACTCCTAGTCAGTGTTTGTCGCCTCAGAACGTATCTCTGACTTACCACTACTACCCACTAACCATGCCCACTACAAGACCACAACTTGTGACTGCTGCCATCAACATCCCCCTACTCTTCCCCCGCCCCCCCCCCCCCCCCCCACTCTTCCCCCGCCCCCCGCCCCCCCACCACGCCCCCTCAGTCTCTCTCCTTTCTGCAGTCCCCAACACCAAACGCCCACACCCTGGTGACAACATCAACTCCATCTAAGATGAAAGCGGACTAGACGGGGGTTTTATCACAAAACGACGTACAGACTTCAAACCTTTCGCGTTCCTCCGACACGACAAAAACACACAATTCGACTCTTGTTGTCGCGATAAAACGTTGGTGGTTCGACCCCCGGGTTGTTTGCCGTACAACCAACCGCAACCCTCCCCAAACCGCTGCCCCGTAGCCAGGGATAGTGCTGTTTACCGTCTCAGTGCAATGAGAGACGCGATGAAAGGACCGATAACCACAGAGAGACGGAGAAAAGATGGCCGATAGGCCTCGGTGTTTACGGCAGAGGGCGCCCCCGACTGTGCGGTATTCCGGCGTGGTCGGTGTTAATCCTTCAGCGCGCGGGGTTTGAATTTATGGCGGCCGTAAACCCGGGTTATTTTGACGGGGCTTCAGCGGGCGGCCATTGTCTTAGAGTAAGCGGAGAGATTACAGCGGAGTTCAAGGGTCGGCCTGCAACAGGGCTGAGAGTTACCTCCCGTGACACGCTGCACCAGCGGGAGTTAATCCAGCAGCGAACAATGCCGCTGGAAGACAGAGAGGAATGTCTTTTCGTGAGTTTTACAGTCATGTTTGTGGGAACAATTTTTTTTTTTTTTTACTGTGGAGGATGGGGCCTTGTTGTGGTGGAGCAGCCAGTCGGGGTGGCGACGCAACCCCGCCCTGCTTCTTGATGCAAACGCGTAGCTGCATGGTGCAGTTCGGTCCCGTCTCTCTACCGACTGGCAGAGTCTCTTCAGTTAGCCTACTCCCCCCCCCCCCCCCCCCCCACCCACACACACACACCTCCCTACCGTGCCTAGCTGTTCGCTATATATAAAATAAAATATATATAAAACACGTAGGTTGGAGTTTTGAGGTAATCCTGGATCTTCTGGACCACAAGCCTGGTGATGCTGGCTGGGAATAGGTGATACTGGGTTCTGTTGACTGGGAATAGGTGATACTGGGTTCGGGGGGATAACTGGGTTCTGTTGATGTGGGGGAAGGGCAGGTGAAAACCTGGGTTCTGTTGATGTGTGATAGGTGATACTGGGTTCTGTTGACTGGGAATAGGTGATACTGGGTTCTGCTGATGTGTGGTAGGTGACACTGGGTTCTGTTGATGTGTGATAGGTGATACTGGGTTCTGTTGACGGAGGATAAGTGATACTGGGTTCTGTTGATGTGTGATAGGTGATACCGGGTTCTGTTGATGTGTGATAGGTGTTACTGGGTTCTTTTGATGTGTGACAGGTGGTACTGGGTTCTATTGATGTGTGATAAGTGATACTGGGTTCTATTGATGTGTGATAGGTGATACTGGGTTCTGTTGATGTGTGATAGGTGGTACTGGGTTCTGTTGATGTGTGATAGGTGGTACTGGGGTCTGTTGACGGAGGATAGGTGGTACTGAGTTCTGTTGATGTGTGATAGGTGGTATTGGGTTCTGTTCAGCGAAGCAAAGTACGATGCCTACAAAAGTTGCAATGGCTGCGTACGTTGTGTAGTGAGCCGGTTTGGCCTAGCGGTAAAGCGTTAGGCTGGTAAGCAGCGGGACCTCGGTTCGAATCCGTTTCGGCTCTCCTTTATCTTCAAAAATTGTGGTCTGTGGACACTGTCTTGTGACTTTGTCCCTCACAATTATGAAGCACTGCCCACCTTAATGTAGAAGTCATTCTGGTGGTAACAGTGTAACGATAGATATATAATCTCCATCTTCCCACACCTCCATACTCTGCCCCCCCCCCCCCCCCCCACCCCCACCCCACCCCTTTCTCCCCGTCCCCAATAAGCCTTACGGTTTGGTGGACGTTAAGCACCATGTCTACTTCTCTTTCTCTCTCTGTTCAGAGCCCAGGGGCGATCTGAAGAGGGAGGTGGAGCTGGGCTCTCACAGTGAGTTGAACTGTCATTTGCTTCAGGTTCCAAAAGCTGGTCCTTCGGATTCTGTCTTTGTGACTCAGTTCCACACAGCTGTTGAAAGCGCAAGTTGCGGAATACACAAGTTGCTTCGCACTGGCGGGGTCTTAGTTCTTTCTTTCGTGGTGTTTTACTTCAACAGCAACTGTATGGCT
This sequence comes from Alviniconcha marisindica, assembly GCA_018857735.1. Classification (NCBI taxonomy): domain Eukaryota; kingdom Metazoa; phylum Mollusca; class Gastropoda; family Provannidae; genus Alviniconcha; species Alviniconcha marisindica. Next base: position 491,020 of record JABMCL010000740.1, read on the forward strand.
TATTAGGGACGGGTCTTAATTTTTTCTTTCATGGTGTTTTACTTCAGCAGAAACTGTATGGCTTATTAGGGACGGGTCTTAATTCTTTCTTTCATGGTGTTTTACTTCAACAGAAACTGTATGGGGTTATTAGGGACGGGTCTTAATTCTTTCTTTCATGGTGTTTTACTTCAACAGAAACTGTATGGCTTATTAGGGACGGGTCTTAATTCTTTCTTTCATGGTGCCTTACGTCCACAGAAACCGTACGGCTTATTAGGGACGGGAGAAGAATGGGACAGGGAGTGAGAGCCCAGACCCACCTCCCTGTTCACACAGCTACCTTCTTCTTTCATGGGGCCTTACGTCCACAGAAACCGTATGGCTTATTAGGGACGGGTCTTAGTTCTTTTTTTCATGGTGCCTTACGTCCACAGAAACCGTATGGCTTATTAGGGACGGGTCTTAGTTCTTTTTGTCATGGTGCCTTACGTCCACAGAAACCGTTTTGGCTTATTAGGGACGGGTCTTAGTTCTTTTTTTCATGGTGCCTTACGTCCACAAAACCGTATGGCTTATTAGGGACGGGTCTTAGTTCTTTTTCATGGTGCCTTACGTCCACAGAAACCGTATGGCTTATTAGGGACGGGTCTTAGTTCTTTTTTTCATGGTGCCTTACTTCAACAGAAACTGTATGGCTTATTAGGGACTGGTCTTAGTTCTTTCTTTCATGGTGTTTTACTTCAACAGAAACTGTATGGCTTATTAGGGACGGGTCTTAATTCTTTCTTTCATGGTGTTTTACTTCAACAGAAACTGTATGGCTTATTAGGGACGGGTTAGTTCTTTTTTTCATGGTGTTTTACTTCAACAGAAACTGTATGGCTTATTAGGGACGGGTCTTAATTCTTTCTTTCATGGTGTTTTACTTCAACAGAAACTGTATGGCTTATTAGGGACGGGTTTTAATTCTTTCTTTCATGGTGTTTTACTTCAACAGAAACTAACTGTATGGCTTATTAGGGACGGGTCTTAATTCTTTCTTTCATGGTGTTTTACTTCAACAGAAACTGTATGGCTTATTAGGGACGGTCTTAGTTCTTCTTTTATGGTGTTTACTTCAACAGAAACTGTATGGCTTATTAGGGACGGGTCTTAATTCTTTCTTCATGGTGTTTTAAAGGCTTCAACAGAAACTGTATGGCTTATTAGGGACGGGTCTTAATCTTCTTCATGGTGTTTTAAAGGCTTCAACAGAAACTGTATGGCTTATTAGGGACGGGTCTTAATTCTTTCTTTCATGGTGTTTTAAAGGCTTCAACAGAAACTGTATGGCTTATTAGGGACGGGTCTTTTTTTTCTTTCATGCTGTTTTATTTCCAGAAACTGTATGGTTATTGGGGGAGGGTCTTAATTCTTTCTTTCATGGTGCCTTACGTCCACAGAAACCGTACGGCTTATTAGGAACGGGAGAAGAATGGGACAGGGAGTGAGAGCCCAGA